>CM017571.1:2144075-2570652 GCA_007844125.1 Sinonovacula constricta
AGAGAGAGAGGAGAGAGAGATGGAGAGAGAGATGAGAGGAGAGAGAGAGAGAGAGAGAGAGAGAGGGAGGGAGAGAGAGAGATAGAGAGAGAGGGAGGGAGAGAGAGAGAGAGAAAGAGAGAGAGAAAGAGAGAAAGAGAGAGGGGGAGAGAGATGGAGAGAGTGAGAGAGAGAGACTCTTTTTCTTTAACAACGCTTTCATTTTGTTTCAGTATGTTTTCATCCTAATAAACCATTCTATGTTTTGTTTTATTGCATATACACGTAAATCCTTAAAGCAGAACACAATTTAAGTCAAGTTATATATATATGTATAAAATTACCTTAAATGCAGATATAAACATTTTAATATAACATTCTCCCAATGATATGTGTAACGGCATGAGCATATTTTCACAATAAACAATAATTTTCATAAGGAGAATCAGCGCGCGTTCATAAATTCTACTGTCCAGTGTATAGTCCCATATATTTAAGAGGAAATCTTAAAAAAGACAAATGCAATCGTGCAAAAGACTGGATTCTGCAATAGCAATCCTTTAGCATGCGAGCAGATACATCTTCCATTATCATTCAGACTTTTAGCTACCAATTTTAAAATAGTGTTCTCTACACAATGCCTTATTGACAAACAATTCCATCGATAAAAGCAAAATTAGTTTATAATATTACCCTTATAATAATGTATTACCTTTTCTGGATTTAATCATCAATCATATCTTTGTTGTCCATTTTGTCCTGAATGTAAAAATAGGTTTAATCTACAACACTACTACTCACAATGCTAAATATTTCGAACCACCTTCATTCATGAAAGAAATGTCAACAAACGGGGTTTACATATGGCACATATGTCAAATTCAGCTAAGATCATGAGACGCTTTGTTTACACGTTACGTCATAGATGTTATAGTCTTTTTCATTGATTTCCCGTTTTTTTGTACATGATTTATTTGCACTGGAATTTGTTATTGTATATTATTTGTATTGTATGTTAAATTGCTCATTCATCGCTTAGAGAGGTAACGAGTTCAATAAAGTTGAGTTGAGTTGAGTTGTGTTGAGTTGAGTTGAGTTGGTATAATCTAAGACCTGCTGATGCTGTAAAATGTGGCCTCACGGAACGTATATAGAATTTTATCTCTTTAAAACAAAGTGAAAACAAGAAATTGAATATTTTATCTTTAGTAAGAGGCAGTACCTGGATTGTGCGTTTAACTTGCAATTTTCAGTGTTCCTTTATTTCTTTCAACCACTCAGAACTGCACATAGTTGTTGATTATAAAGGTACACGCAATTTATGTAATCATCATCACCATCATCGTCATCATTATCATCATCATTAATATAACCACCGCCACCAACAACACCAACACACCATTCGTCACCATAACCATTATCACCACCGCCACCAACAACACCAACACACCATTCGTCACCATAACCATTATCACCACCGCCATCACCACCAACAAAACTCACTCATCACCAACATAACCATCATAACAACCGCCACTACCACTTCCTCCACAACCACCTCAAATACCACCACTACCGTCATCTTCAGATTCTCTGCTCCTTACTTATGCCACACAAAACATTACCAGACAAACCCCATGAAGCCAGTAACGTCTAGACATTGTCCATATTTAGTTTGTGTCCATAGAAAATAGTTTTGGGAAGGTGTCAAGTCTCTTTACAGACATGCCTGATAGATAGACCCACTGTTTCAAGTACGGCATCATTAACCCTTGAAGCATTTGGTGCAATTTCCCCTCCGCAGACATCTAAAACTGTAATACACAAACTCACGCGCAATCCTAATGCGTTCCGTTTGACGGTAAATTCACCACCATCTTCGGCGATGTTGTCGAAGTAGTTTAGCCTCGGTCCAAAGTGCTAGAAGTTGTGGTAACGAGCTTAAAAGTAGTATCCGACAGTTTGGACCATTTCTTTCTCAAATAACCAAATAAGAAACTGTTACCTGAAAAGGTCCTGCAAAATCCTGTTGATTGATGCCATAGATTAGTGTATACAGTGAAGCATAAATCCCCACTCGTCACTGCAAACAGGTGTATTCTATCTGAGCCACGCTGCAGAGATAGTTATTTTTAACCTAAGCAAACTTCGTGACAACTTACTTTTGAGATCGCCTTCAATCGTTATCTGGGATGTCCGCGCTAACGTCAGTATCTATTTTTAGCAGAGAGACCATCGTGCCTATTTATAGATTTGGAAAGAATGAACACTCAGGGGTTTGAATCTGGAATCTGGCCTAAACTGGCTTTATATTGCGACACAGTGGTGGTGGTGGTGGTTGGTAGATGGGGAGGAGAGGGTAATGGGTTGTGGGAAGGTAGTGGGGAGGGTAAGTTCTACCTGGCTAGACTTGTTTGTGACATGCTTTCACATGCATAAAGCCAGCATTTGTTTTTAAGTTAAACACCAATGCAGATTGACAAAAAATGCCTTTAAAATTGTACCAGGAACAAAAACTACACAAAAAACAAGAAGCAATGTGGTGCTCAAGCTCAGCTTATATAATGGTTGATACAGATCTGGTTGACCGGCCGCAATAGCTCAGGTGGTAGAGCGTCGGCTTGCGGATCGGGAGGTCGTGGGTTCAAACCACGGCCGGGTGAAACCAAAGACTTGGTAGTAGTGGCTTCCCTCCTAACGCTAGGGGCTAAAGGGACAGCATTATGCCTGACTCGTCGGTGTCAGTATAATGGACCGGCCGAGTTCAGTCCCTGGGCACCTCATAAGTGCCCCTGTGCTATAATGATAGAAATGTCGCTGCATAGTATCGGCAAAAATGCCAGCTAATCCCATCCCACAGATCTGGTTGACTAGATGGTGGAAGGAATTTGACAAGGTCTCACAGACTGATATAACAGTGAAGGTAGCATTTCATCAGCACGAGTTTTATTATTCACATATTGACTTAAATAATGTTTGCGAGATAAAACAAGTTACAAAAATGAACATATAAGAAGGAAAAGAAAGCCAGAGGCACACACATTCAACAGCCGGACTATCCAACAGGCCAGGCAATAATCTATCTCGTTTCAGTGAGTTGAACATAAGGTTTGACGTGGGGGTGGGGTTGAACTAGAGAGAATCTGCAAGAAGTATACATAAATAAATAACAGAAACCTATTTCTTTCCTCTCGGGGATTAAATACTTTATTGCCCCATAAACGGGTAACGTGGCTACATCGAACCTCTACAAAACAAAATTGTTATTTTCGGCAATTATGGTGAAAATACCGTTATGGAAGGCGGCAAGAAAATTAGATATATTTTATTTACACTTGAGGCAGATGTTTATGGCATCTTTTACTGTTCTTATCGTTTACACTCCTATATCCACGAAACATCTCATCATAACCGCCATGGCAGCTATCCAGATATTTTTCTCAGACCGAAGCCGAAAACCCAATCGTCAATTTTACGACATCGCGCGCGTTTTTGTTTAGACTTTAATGCCTGCTTTTACGACATAGTCTTTTTGATTTCCTTAAGAGTTGTCAAGTTTTGTCAGACCACTCTGAAATACCGCTAGACATATTTGGACAATTAAAGTTAATAAGGACCATCTCATCTTCAGAAGCTTGCACTGTGTACGACAACCGACAGCACTTTCTGTGCTGTATTTCACGCTTGAAATTTTAATGGCGGACGGTGACTTTCATGTCGTTTTTGTGGCTTTCGCGCGCGATTATCGGCTAGTGTCAATATTTCCGGGTATCTCACGGAGAGGGCCGGACTTTCCGGCTTTCATGTCGGCATAGTGCCTAGTCAATATTTGCTGTGGTCAATAGCATCCAGTGGAGCAACTGGTGAGCGAGGGCTATGTTTGACGACAGTGGGGTCGTCAGATGTTCCAATAGAGGGACCAATAAAAACTGACCACCGGAAATGATTTTCTGTAGCAAGAAAAGGACAAGTAAATCGCACATTACATTTAGATGAATTTGTTTAGACGACAGTATTTACAGTGGGAATTTATGCGCGGAGATTCGCCTTTCGAAAGCAATTCAATTTAATATTTGAAAAAATACTACCTTAGCCGCTATGTACTATGGGATATTCTTGTGGGGGATTTGATAATTTGTACGTCATATTAAAATTAGCCAGAGTTACTAAGTAGGACTCTTTAGTAAAATTAAAAAAAAAATGTTTTAAGAAAATCATGTAAGCAAAGACCCAAAGGCAAAGACACTTTATCATGACGGCTACGTTAGTAGTCATTCACTATCCACAATTCTTAAAAATCAACAGCAACTGAATAATTCTGGCTCGGGTGATATTAGACCACTAACAAATCAAATGGATTGAGATGTCAAATAGATAAATTTAGACAAAAATTCACAATTACTAAATGTAAAGGTTAAGCACACTTTTCCTCAGGAGCATTGATATCTGCGATCCATGTTGCATGTGGTAGAAACGTAAAGGATGCGAGTAAAATATGGAATTGTTGTTATGTGGGAACATTGTACTTGGCCATCTTTCGCGACTTTAACAGCTAAGTGTAAAATATAATGGCCGCCTGTCAAGAAAAAAATTATAATCTTAATATTAGAAAAAATGTTTTTATGTTGCTATTTGAAACTAATTCGCAATATCACTATTTTCCCAACTGAACTCGTCTTGAAGTACAAATAGGATATTTTATAATTAAAAACTCATATTATGTTTGGTAGAAAGCTTCAAAGAGATCTGTACCGTTTGTTTAGCTTTTATTCACATGACCGAGCTGGGATAATTTAAAGAACATTCGTGAACGCTGTTAAAAATATTGACCTGCTGACAAATGGCTGATGTATTTGTTAAATACGTGCAACTTTTCAACTCGTCCCTTTGAGCCTAAGATTAAAACGTATCGAATCACAACTTTAAATCTGTTGTGCATTGGGTGTCCAATTTATGTCTTTACGGGCTCGATGCAACGGCGATTCTGATTGGCCGAGTCAGAGCGAAGCATCGATGCGTGAAGTATCGAGATATTTTACTGGCAGTTTAGTTGTCGCATGAATTGAACGGTTAGATAGGATTTTGAGGCAAATTAAATATGAAAGCAGTTTCTTTAGGAACGTAACGCGGAATGAGATAATTCGATATTGTGTGAGATCTAACATGCGAGGGAAATGTAACGTTTTCATTGCTTATAGGAGCAGAAAATGAACATTTGTGTAATTTGCAGATATTAAAACGCCTTTAAGATTTAAATACCTGCTGCTGAACCAACCATCACTGCCGATGATGCTTCTATTACGTGACGTAAACATTCAAATTCACATAAAGTGCGGATTGCATGATTCTATGTACCTACGTAAAAAAAACAGTTATCCAACTCATTTCAAGAGTTTCTACGCCAACCAATTCATCTCTCCGGTTATATGAACATAGATTATGGAAAAATATCGTTAGCTATAAACAACAATAACAAAATATAAGTTCACTGTTTTATTTATCATTCTGACAAATTTATCAATTTGACATTTAGACCAATCTGTCAATTCGACCAATCTGACAAATTTATCTGATAAATTTATCAATCTGACAAAGTTATCAATCTGTCAAATGAAATGAAATGTAAACAAGATCTACATCTGGCAAAACATCTTTGTACATATGGAAATATAATCCGACAAATCATGAATAAAACACATTTTAAAAGGACAAATTTAAATGTTTGGACAAATGCAATGCAAGTACAATGTGAACACAAATAAACGCAAAATGAAACATTATTCACAAATGAGACAAAAGTTAGACCATTCTGTTAACCTAGGTATGGCATTTTCTTTCATTTTCTTTTGATATAGTAAAATATGGGCAACCTCAGTTGGCTGAACTTTTTATTTGCTTTCATTAAGAAGTCACAAATTAATCTTCATGAAACCCAAGCTTGGTAATTTTATTTACGCTTAACTGAAAAAAAATGAATAAAATATATATACCTAAAAGGTGGTATCCGACAGTTTGGACCAAAAGTATTTTCATTAAACATCTTAATACACTATTGTTACCAGAACAAGCAAAATGCTGTTTATTGGTGTCCTTCACATGTCTGAAACGTAAAACCAAAACGCCACAATCGTCATTACAAACATGTAGTTCCTATCTGAGCCACTCTGCACAGTCAGCTATTTTTAAACCAAGAAAATCACAAAACACTTATGTTTAGCTCATTGTGTCATCCGCTGTGACGTCGATGTCTATTTTTAGCGAAATCCCAATCTTGATTAATTATAGATTTGAAAAGAATAAACATTTTAAATGTTGATTAATGAGTTTTACTTCCATAAAATTGAGATACTGTTGAAAATCACCACAGCTTAGACTAAAGTATGATTTTTTCTCCGTAAAAAATGAACAAACAGAGGTCAGATATTGTTACATATATTAGATATAGGCAAACTGTAGGGTACCACATTTAAGTAAGATATACTTCACTGTTACTAATTTTACAGTGAAGTTCTGGTTACATCTTGTTATGTGGCTTTGACAACAAACTGACTTGAAAGAAAAATTTAAGGGAACAGTAAATAAACAATAAAACTACTCAAGACATGTGCTTAATACTTAAATACATGAATCAATTTTATTATTTGTGTTTAACACTAAATAACAGTTTAAAGAGCTTAAAATTGAAGTCAGAACAGGACTCAAAAGTAAAAAAGTGCTCTAGGGGTCTCCCATTTTCTTGGATTATTTCATATTATAAAGCATTTTATATTATAAACCATTGGTAATAAAGTACTACAGCTATTATATTCATACATGTGAGCTTTCCCACTTTTGGAGGGAGACTCCCACTTTTAAGGTTCAAAATTGCTTAAAAATGAGCGAAGTTTTACACATTTTCAGAAATCTCCCTCCTTGGAAACATTTAACATCCTTGTTTGTTTAAATGAAAGAACTAATCTCCCATTTTGGCCTCAGAAAAAGTTCACATGTATGTATATTGTCTTAAATCCAAAAATCTAACTAACTAAATTTTTTACAATTAACTTTTTGAAAATGATTTGTTTTTCAAAGATTCAAAAATTTTAAAAGCCCTAGACACCCCAATTTATTGAACATTTGATATATTAATGCATTTTATATATTTTATTGTTATTTTGTTTTTGAGATACATCATAGCAACATCTGGCTGTTTTGATGGAGGAAGAACCTATACATATTTCTGGGTAGAACCACCGGCGCACCGCAGGTCAAATGGAAGACATTCCCACATAATGTCCTGCTTCGCACCGACCGGGACTCGAACCCATGTGGTGAGAGGCTAAGCAGTCAGGGGAGTTACAAATCGGCGACTCTACCGCAATGCCACGGACACACCAGCATTTTATATTATAAAGCATTGGTCATAAAACACTACAGCTAATCATTGTTTATCCAGCAAATCTAACAAGACTTACAGTTTTACCAAAAATGATTTGTTTTTCAAAACTTTTGAAAACAAGCCAAACAGAACACAAAACAATGATCTATGCATAATTAATTTGTAAGGTTTAAAATTCCACCAAAGTAATTTCAGTCATAACATGTCAAGTGAAAGCATATAAATGGCTGTCTTCATTGTGACATCACGCTAGCTACTATTACAGTCATCTACTACAGTACTGTGTCTAGAAAACTCTGACACAGCTAGCAAGCAACTAGCTATAAATACCCTGCCATTTACCTGGTATAATACACTATACTGACCAAAAACCAGATGTGAGTGCATCATACAGAGAGCATCATACCAACCTTTGATCAGGTGGTTATAAACGGTGTGTTGTTTGTTCAGTAAATGCATGCCAGACACTGCAGACTGAAGACTCAGGTCGGTTCATATACTGGTAAATCAGCTGCATATACTGGAAGATAGCTGCATATATCAGTAATTAAGCTCCATATACCAGTAAGTCAGCTGCATATACTGGAAGGTAGCTGCATATACCAGTAGTTAAGCTCCATATACCAGTAAGTCAGCTGCATATACAAGGTAGCTGCATATACCAGTAATTAAGCTCCATATACCAGTAAGTCAGCTGCATATACCAGTAATTAAGCTCCATATACAGGTAAGTAAGCTGTTTATACTGGAAGGTAGCTGCATATACCAGTAATTAAGCTCCATATACCAGTAAGTCAGTTGCATATACCAGTAATTAAGCTCCATATACAGGTAAGTAAGCTGTTTATACTGGAAGGTAGCTGCATATATCAGTAATTAAGCTCCATATACCAGTAAGTCAGCTGCATATACCAGTAATTAAGCTCCATATACCAGTAAGTCAGCTGCATATACCAGTAATTAAGCTCCATATACAGGTAAGTAAGCTGTTTATACTGGAAGGTAGCTGCATATATCAGTAATTAAGCTCCATATACCAGTAAGTCAGCTGCATATACCAGTAATTAAGCTCCATATACAGGTAAGTAAGCTGTTTATACTGGAAGGTAGCTGCATATATCAGTAATTAAGCTCCATATACCAGTAAGTCAGCTGCATATACTGGAAGGTAGCTGCATATACCAGTAATTAAGCTCCATATACCAGTAAGTCAGCTGCATATACTGGAAGGTAGCTGCATATACCAGTAATTAAGCTCCATATACCAGTAAGTCAGCTGCATATACTGGAAGGTAGCTACATATATAAGTAATTAAGCTCCATATACCAGTAAGTCAGCTGCATATACTGGAAGGTAGCTGCATATACCAGTAATTAAGCTCCATATACCAGTAAGTCAGCTGCATATACTGGAAGGTAGCTACATATATAAGTAATTAAGCTCCATATACCAGTAAGTCAGCTGCATATACTGGAAGGTAGCTGCATATACCAGTAATTAAGCTCCATATACCAGTAAGTCAGCTGCATATACTGGAAGGTAGCTGCATATACTAGTAATTAAGCTCCATATACCAGTAAGTCAGCTGTATATACTGTAAGGTAGCTGCATATACCAGTAATTAAGCTCCATATACCAGTAAGTCAGCTGCATATACTGCAAGGTAGCTGCATATACCAGTAATTAAGCTCCATATACCAGTAAGTCAGCTGCATATACTGGAAGGTAGCTGCATATACTAGTAATTAAGCTCCATATACCAGTAAGTCAGCTGCATATACTGGAAGGTAGCTGCATATACTAGTAATTAAGCTCCATATACCAGTAAGTCAGCTGCATATACTGGAAGGTAGCTGCATATACCAGTAATTAAGCTCCATATACCAGTAAGTCAGTTGCATATACCAGTATGTCGGCTGCATATACAGGTAAGACGGCTATAAATATAGCAGTGTCATCTGTATAAAGAGTTAGCTGCATATACCAGTGAGTCAGCTGAATATACAGGTAAGTCGGCTGCATGTACAGGCAAGTCAGCTGCATATACAGATAAGTCAACTACCAGTATATATACCAGTGTCAGCTGTATAAAGAGATAGCTGCATATACTGCAAAAATCTATGATGAAGATTGGGCCATTAATGTGGCCTCTAGCTGTTCACAGGGTATTTCCAAGATTTGACATAGTGACCTACTTTCTACCAAAAATGACCCAATAACAAACTCATTCAAGACTTAATGCTGGCAAATATTCTGGTCAAGTTTGGTGAAGATTTGGCCACAACTGTGGCCTCTAGGGTGTTCAGTTGTTTTTAAGGTTTGACCTAGTGACCTACTTTTTGACCCTAAAGAACCTAGAAACAAACCCATTCAAAATTTCATGCAAGCGAACATTTTGACAAAGTTTGGTGAAGACTGAATGGCCTGCAGTGTGTTCACTGCAAACTGTTGATGCCGCACCCCAAAGAAAGGGGTATCAGAAAAGCGCACTGAGCATGGTGTGCTCAGGTGAGCTTAAAATTGAACACATTCAATACATTTTCATTTAGTGTCTTGAAACCTCCAGTTGCCTTGTATTTAAAGTTACATGCTGCAAAATTACAAAAGGAATAGTTTTGTAAATCAAAGTCAATGTGTAATGTCATGTATTTCTTATTAATAATATTGTGTTGTGTTACACTGCCTAATGTGTAATGCCACGTTTTTCTTATTAATACAACTGTTTAGTGATTCACAGCTAATCTGTAATGCATTTCTTCTTATTTAGCATGTACTTATTTAAAAAACAAACAAAACATTAACTAATCATTATATATAAGATCTTTAAAATGAAATCACTATATATAAGATCTTTAAAACGAACAATACATTATTTAAAAAGGGACTCACAACATGAAATGAAAAAAAGAAGCTTGCAAAACGAACACCCTTGGAAAACATTAATAAAAAAACAACAACAAATGTATTAAGCATTGTACTGGTATATTACAAATTAAATTACTTGTTCCTTGTTAAATAAGTAATTTCTCAACTAACGTGCATTTAAAGGCTCCCGTCCACCAAATAAACAAAATAATCCTCATTTGCCAACATGACTAAATAACACTGCTTTATGCATTGTAAAAGAGGAATCTGGTGAGAAAAGTTGCTTTTTCACAATTATTTAATGTTTTTGGGATACCAAGCATAGGCACAATAAGGAATAGTATTTTTGGGTTTTACAGCACACCGACACTTGATAGGTCATACAGCGGAACAATAAGGATTATTATAGTGAACCCAATCTGTTAATGCAGCAGGTAAGCTGAAAGTCTTTCCTCATGAAAGTTTTTGCCCCAACCAGGAGAGGTACCAATTACATATCAGATGAATAATTATATATGAAGAATCATATATGAAGAACTAATTGTGTTTGTTTTTTTCCTCAGAATGCTCCCATAGGGAATTACGTCTCTAACGTCTCACAAATAAAGTCGCCGTTTGGTTTCTACATCATTTGGGACAGGAGACTAGTTAATATTAAGGCCACGGTTCAATTCTAGGCTGCGGCCGTAAATTTTTCATGTTAATTTCAGATGGGTTTTTTTTTATTTAATCTATTTCATCAACCAATTATGATCATTATAATGACGTCCAGCTCTTTTGGTGGAGGAAGACCCCAAACAAATGTCTTCGTAGAACCACTGGCACACCAATAGAAGACCATCCCACATTGGGTCCTGTGCCCTGAATGGGGCTTGAACCCTTGTGGTGAGAGAAAAAGCAGTCAGAGGAATAACTAGTCAGTGACGACCATTACGCCACTGGTGCCCCAGTTGTGTTAGTGTTGCAACATTTTTTTCATTCATTTTGTTAATCAGTTGGTGAGATTGGGATGGGATTGGGATTTGCTGGCATTTTTGCCGATACTGTGCAGCGACATTTCTATCATGATAACACAGGGGCACTTATGAGGTGCCCAGGGACTGAACCCAGCCGGTCCATTATACTGACACAGACGAGTCAGGCATAATGCTGTCCCCTTGGCCACGAGCATTAGGAGGGAAGCCACTATTACCAACTTTAAAGTCTTTGATTTGACCCAGCCGGGGTTACAACCCGTGACCTCTGGATCCACAAGCAGACGCTCTACCAATTGAGCTATTGCGGCCAGTAGTTGGTGAGATTCCTTATCATTAATAACAAATATGATAATCCATTTAATCTTATAGATTTTATATTTTTCCTTACACATTTTAATTCTAACCTAATTAAGCTATATTTACGATAAACCTTATCATATTCAGCACAATATGACCAATAAAGTGTCAGAGTGCCATAAAACCCAAAATACAGAAGTACAGATATAAACCTGTAATATTGGGAGTAAATCTTCTTTTATGTTGCCATAGATATCCCATGATTCTTAACCACTACCTTACATTGTAGGTACTCACAAAGCTACAATATTCCCAGAAAAAAAAAATGTACATATTGGTACAAAATAATTCAAAACAAGATTCATATGGCACAGAAGCCTGACCAAAACGATATCCATTGAACCCTCATTCTGCCCATATTATTCCTTTTTTTCTTTCTAGAAACACAGTGACACAACTATGGTCAGTTTAGCAATGTCCAGTTATTTTTAGCAGATGAAGAATACAGACAGTTGTCACAGGTCAGCTGGAAGACCTTCCCACATTAGCCCAATTTTAATCCACAAGAACTGATAAGCTCATGTTGAAACCTTGTTTGTTGGGTTTATTGTCCCACCAACGGTATTTCAGTTATCTTGAGACGGTGTCCACTTGAAGCAGATATAGTGCTGCAATCATTATGTATAGCATACCGTGAACACCTGGCATGATACCACACCTAGTCACATTATCCTGACACTGGGCCAACCAGTCATGGAAGTACCCTTATATTTGCTTGAGCGTTAGCAAGAGAGCTACACCACTACCATTTTTAACAACTGGTATTTCATGGTACGATATCGAACCTGGGGCCTCCCATACCTGGACCCGACACTCTATCGATTGCGCTACCAGGTCCGGTTTGAAACCTTGCAAAATCATAAAATTGGTTATGTTGAAATTTGAATGTAAACACTGTTCGAATACATGTATAATACTGCTACATAAAATAATTATGTACCAAGTTTCAGTGCTACAGTCAATACAGCACTGTGATGTCATCCAACGGATCAAAGAAGCAAAGCATTTCTTTTTGTGTGTCTTATGCAAAGCAGTTCTTTTTTTGTGTGTTTCATTACATTTTCACATCTCTTTCTGCCTTTTTTCATATATTGATTTTTTATTATTTTTATTTTAACAAATTAGTTTTTATTTAAGTTTCTATTATTATTATTTTTTTTTTTTTAAATACATTGCAACGACCATTTATGATCATTATAGCAACGTTCAGCTTTTTGGTGGAGTAAGACCCTAGACACATTTCCAGGTAGAAAAACTACCTGCCTACCAAAGTTATTATAAATTTTGTAGTCCCGGTGAGCAGATTTTGTAAACAGAAGATGGTCTCATTTCATTTATTCTGCGAAAAACAAAGATTTGCATGTTACTTTGTAAATTTTGGGGGACATACCAGTACTTTGCAAAAACAAGATGATTTTATTTATTTATTTCTGGGAAGCATAAACAAATAAGACATAATGGTGGACAGAACCTATAAAACCTGCAACTTAAGGAAATGTATATCAAAAATGTTATACACCCTATACCCATTATTTGTTGAAGTGAAAACTAACATATACAGAAATGTCTGTATATATTAATTGGTGAATTTCAGCCATATTTTCTTTTTAACCTTCTAAACTTCAAAAATCTACACATTAAAACACACTCTTTAAACATGTCATTCCAGTAGAGGACTTCCATAAAACTTGTGTTTTACTTGTTCCTTGTTAAATAAGACATTTCTTAACATTCAAATAAAGTTATATTTTTACATTTATGTATTTCAGAGGGTTCATGTATTTCAGAGGGAACAAAATATGGAATATGCTGCTGTTTTTCTTGATGTTTATTAAAGAAGGTATCCAACAGTTTGTCTATATTAAATACATGTACCAAAATCTAACCACCGCTTTGGAGAATTTGGTCATACTTTTTGCAAAAAAACATACCTTTGTCGTTATAAACACTTACTTTATTGTTAAAATGTACTAATCGCGAAAAAAATGTTCTAAATGTTCAGTCTTTCCAACTCTATAAAAAGAGCGATAGTGGTCTCAGCTAAAAATAGATACCAATAATGTCAGAGCGGATTACCAGAATGACTACATAAAAGTTTGTGGTCATGTGGTTTTCTAAGTTTGAAAATAGCTATCTCTGCATCATGGCTTGGATAGGAAACACCTGTTTGCAATATCGATTTGGGATTTATCCTTTGCTGGTCACATAGATCTTTGAGTCAATGAACAGCATTTTGCAAGACCTTTTCATGTTTTAATGACTGATTTGGTTACATGAGAAATTTTTTTTTGACCAAACTGTTGGATACCACCCTTAAGGCAATAAAATGAATTTTTATCTAGTTGTTCATAAAATAACCAAAATACCTGTGTTAAGCACATTAAAATAATAAGATAAAATTTATTTCTTTGTAAGTTTTCAAACATTTTTTAAGCTTCTCGAGACTTCTAAAGACACATTAAAGCACATGCAAGGGTCATATACAAGTATTTACACACAGAAAATGTAATGAAACGATGAAAAGTAATGCCTTTTTAACAAAGAAAATGTGAATGTTGAAATATTTATAAAATGAATTAAAAAACGGTTGTATGCCCTATGTTACTACTAACACATTGTGAGGGTGTCAATGTACTAAAAGAGAAGAACATAATATGCATAAGTGGCAATGTACTAAAAGAGATGAACATAATATACATAGCATACATGTGAACTCTCCCACTTTTGGAGGGAGACTCCCACTTCTAAGGTTTAAAATTATTTGAAAATGAGGGGTAGTTTTGCACATTTTCAGAAATCTCCCAACTTGAAAAAAGATAACTTCCTTCTTTGATTATATGTATGTATGTATGTATGTACATTTATAACAAATCTCCCACTTTGCAAGTGAAAATCTCCCACTTTGGTCTCAGAAAAAGTTCACATGTATGCACAGGTGGCACTGTACTAAAAGAGACAAACATACTAAACATATTCCTCCAATGGATGTCTATACACAACATTTCTAAAAGGTTCTTAGTAGTTCTCTCATTTAACATAAAATATGTCAAACCTCAAATGCTTCTTTGTGCTTGTTTTCAATTTTTTATTGCAAATTCTTAAAAAAAAAGCAGTGTTAAGAAGTATTTAAAAAATAAATTAATAACTAAACATTAAGGCCAATGTCAAAATTTAAATCAGCTGACATAAATATTAAAAGAATAATTTGATTATCTTAAAAAGAAGATAAAAACACATTTACAAGTTCAACTTGAAGAATCAAAAGTATTAAAACTACCCACACATCAAGAAAATGGTTATTTACTGAAGAAAAAGAATAAGTGTGTAAAATTAAGTCAATGTGACTGGACAGCCAAAGACAGAATGACTGTCTATTTTGAACAGAGTTTAATTCTAGCTGGAACAATCTTAATGTGTTACTGTTACTGATATTCTAAGACATTTGAGATAAAGTCATTTTAAAATATTAAATATTTTATATTAAAAAACCCCTGAAATAATTGCAAGCAAATGGGTAATATGGTAAAAATTCAACCATTTCTATATAAAAAGACATGACCTGGTGGTAAGGTTAAAGTCCTACAATTACATTTCACCAGGCTATATGTCCGACTTTTTTTGTATTAAACAGTAAGACAACATTTTAAATGATTTGTTTAATGATATCAATGAATACAATGCTATAATATTGAATATTAACAAATAATTAAAAGTGTGTGATAGTGACTCACTGGTGATAATTGGCATAGCAAGAGCATCTTGCATTTGTCCATTGATTGTTCTATGACAACTGTTATGACTTCACTGTTAATTATTGTTATTGTTCTATTGATTGTTGCTATGGCAACTGTTATGATGCTATGACATTGGAGACATTGCTATGACAACTGTTATGACTTCACTGTTAATTATTGTTATTGTTCCATTGATTGTTGCTATGACAACTGTTATGACTTCAATGTTAATTATTGTTATTTTTCCATTGATTGTTGCTATGGCAACTGTTATGACGCCATGACACTGGAGACATTGCCGTGACAACTGTTTTACGACTTCATTATTAATTGTTGCTGATTATTGTTATGAAAACAGTGAATAATCTCCCATTTTCTATTGTTACAATAGTTACGATTTTTCTTATGGTACCCATATGATTTCCTATCTGGACATCTGATGTGGTGATCTTTATTCTGTGTTGATGCTATGGCAACAGAAACAATCAACATTTTTTGTGATAACACACAATCTTCAACTGTTTACTGTATAATGTCAACATGATGTGATGGACTTATATAATGACACTTTTTCACAGATGCAGGCAGCTCTGAACACGAGTGATGCTTATTTCACATTACGATGCAGAAACTCCTAGCACAGAAACTTCACGTTTGTTTATTGGGTTTATCGTCCTTCCAACTTTTTTTCATTTATCTGGAGATGGTCTACCTTCATGGTTGTTATGATTACTGTGGATGGTTGCAATGAATGAAATTTCAAACGCTGCAGTTTTCGGAAAAATTTCTTTTTTTTTTTATTCGTTTATTTCCTAATGAGACAATTCTAATAAGATCCAGGTATGTAGAATTTGGTGGAGAATTATTGGTTATACCACTCAGAAAGTTACTCCTTAGATCCGGAGGTCGATTTATGCCATGCGTTTGCTAAGAGGTCGGAGTGGTGCCATCGGGTGTCTTGGAGTTACTGGCTTGAAGGCAGGCTAGCAAAAATTCATCAACCTGTTCTCCATCACATTCTGGGTCAATGTTGAAGTCCTGAAAATACACCAAATCTCCATTAAACATTTAACTACTAGAGGGTACTTTTAACAATATACCATATATGAGAAAATATAGAACAAATAATAAACATGCCATGATGGCCCTTAATCTCTCACCTGAAGAGCCAGGCTTTTAGTAGGCCCGCACATGGCATCCAGTGATTAAGAGTTATAAACTGAAAAAAATCTTTGGCAAAGATTATAAATGTAGTCTCTAGTGTGTTTTTCTAAGATTTGACTTAGTGACCTACTTACTGAACCCAGTTGCAGAGTCATCCAAGATTTCTTTAAGATAAACATTCTGGCCAAGTTTGTTGAAGATTGGGTCATAAATGTGGACTTCAGCTTGTTCAAAAGGTTTTTCTAAGATTCGACCTAGTGATCTATTTTTTCACCCAACGTGACCCAGTACCAAATTCATCCCAGATTTCTTGCAGACATTCATTCTGGCCAAGATTGGTGAAGATTAGGTCATAAGTGTGACCGCTAGCGTGGCCACAAGGTTTTTCTAAGATTTGACTTAGATTTTATGCAGGCAAACATTCTGGCCAAGTTACCTCAGATGACTCTGTTTTAAACTTATCCAAGAGTTTTATGCAGATGAAGATACTGGCATGTATGGTGAAAATTGGGCCATAAATATGGCCTCTAGCCTGTTTAAGACTTTACTAAAATTTGACCTTGTGATCTAATTTTTGACCCCATGTGAATTACAAACTCATCCAAGATTTCTTGCAGACAAACATTCTGACCAAGTTTAAAGATTGGATAAAAAAATGTAGCCTCTAGTGTGTTCACAAGCAAATTCTTGATGCCTCATGCCGCACGACAGGGTATCAAAAAAGCTCACATTGAGTTAAAGAGTTGCTAAGAAGTGAGGGAAGGGATTTGCTGGCATTTTTGCCAATACTGTGCAGCCACATTTCTATCATTATAGCAAAGGGGCACTTATGAGGTGCCCAGGGACTGAACCCGGCTGGTTCTTCATACTGACACCAACTTGTCACTCGTAATGCTGTCCCCTTAGCCCCGAGCGTTAGGAGAGAAGCCACTACTACCAACTTTAAAGTCTTTGGTTTGACCCGGCCGGGATTTAAACCTGCAACCTACTGATCCGCAAGTCGAGGCTCTACTGCTTGAGCTATTGTGGACAGTTTGCTAAGAATAACCCAATAAACCTGAATAAAGATGAAAAACTTTCTTTTCAAATTGACTTAATACTTGTTTATGACAGAAATATCTGCTAAAAACATATGAACATAGTAAAAAGGTTCAAGATTTATGCTTTAAGACATGCAGATGAAAACTGACCATACATAAGACTAACCAATCTATAAAGTTATTAACAAGATAGCTAAAGTAAGTTCCGTTGAACTTTAATCCTGATGAACCTGCCAAGTTTCAACATCTGTCTTTACACAGCTTGTTTTGTACATTTTTATCCATTAAAATATATTCCTTCAGTAACTGAGTAAAATAAAATGTTCTGTAATTTTCTTGAAATTCTTGAAGTATTGCACTTTGTTGAAGATAAATGAACAATATCTATGAATGGTGAACAGTAGCAATGTTTGTTTATTGGGTTTATCATCCCACCAACAGTATTCCAGTTAAGTGGAGACGGTGTCCACTTGAAGCAGATATAGTGCTGCCTTCACTGTGTATAGCATGCCGTGAACACCTGGCATGATACCACACCCAATCACATTATCCCGACACTGGGCTAACCAGTCATGCTATGTAACAACTTTGCTATGTCGCGGTCCGGGATCGAACCCGGGGCCTCCTGTACCTGGAACCAACAATCTAATGATTGCTCTACCAGGACTAGTCACAGTAACAATTGCTTGGATTTTCAAGTGGTTAAATTAATTGATTTGTTAACATTTGATTTTTATCCTTTTACTTTACTTAATCTGTACACTTCTTTATTTACCAAACTTTTTCTTATGCATTCTTTCACTTTTGACCTTTTCTACCATGATTCAAAACAATTCATTTTCCTGTTGTTTTTATGGGTACCTTGTAAACCAGAACCTAATAAAGCATTGTATATATTATTTTCAAGTGTTAAGTTAAATTAATTGATTTGTTAACATTTGATTTTTAACCATTTACTTTACTAAAAAAGTATATCTTGCCAATGTGTGAAACTTAGTAACTGCATTAAATACAACTGGCACATTTAATTTCTATCTAAATTTCAGAAAAGTTCTGCAACCAAACTGAAAATTCACTCAAACTGCAGCAATACCCTCCGGCTAAACATACTATTCCAATTTTTTATATTTCTAAAAAATGGCAAATAAAGCAAATGAGAAAGGAAAATTGATTAAAAATTAACAAAACCCTAGTAAAACTGACTGTTTAAACCAATACAATTAAAATTTCTAATGTCCAATTAATAAATAGGAAAAAAATAATTTTTATTAAAGTTTGGCCTCAATAACACTAGGCAACTAATCTGGCAATCCAATTAATGATATCAGTCCCACCTTGCTCAGCCCATCAGCCCTATCATACCATTAAAGAGAAATTATTTTTGATTACATTTTATCAAAGAATTCATAGGAAATTCGAGTATCTGATGCCAACTTTCTGTAATAAGAAGCAGTTATGCTAAATTGAGTTCTAGATGGGCTATTTATATGCCTAATTTTCCAGCCTAAACTACCCCTTCAGCACATGAAATCAGCACCATCATGCTTTGCTCATAACAATACTACAAGATTTCCATTGCATCCTTGGAGACAGAATTACTATGTTTTTCTATTGTTTAACTTGCATTCCCTCATTTAAGAATACCCAGGCTCACATTTTTCACAACTATTGCTGATGTTTTGAAACCTCGGAGCTGCCAAAGTACCAACAGTAGTAGCGAAAATCAGACTCCATGTCTGTAAGATTGTATGCCGAGTCTCCAATCCAAGACACATTGGCATATAAAAGTTTTTGGAAATTCATATCTCGCTTCTTAATTGGTGCCACTTGCCCGGCCAATTTCCGACTGAATCCGATATGCATACAGCCATAACTAAGTGGAAACTAACTACCGATTTATCTTATTTCTCCCTGAGCGCAGATTTATGAAGCATCGTAATATGCGGAACATTAACACTGCATTTTAAGGTGTGAACACCCTCCCATTGCCAGAGTCAGCCTACCATATGTCAATTAATTCCAGGCTGCCTCTCTCTACAACTGCTAGCTTTTAGACGATGTCCCGAGAGAGTTGGTGATTTCAATTGTATGTTACGAGGGCTATTGCTCATCTCTCTGTTTTTAAATGGCTACACCGTAAAATGGGGTCCCCCACTAAAACATCCAGTAAATACAGCATCCCTCCATTACGGGTTCTCAATCAATCATTGCCAGGGATTTAACAACAATGTCGCCACATCTAATAGCATTGTTCATACACTACTTAATGGGACTGTTGTTCAAAGTATTTTGGTATGAAAAGGGTAATTGTTAATTTACTTCTTGAAGAAATGTGATTCAATAGTTCCATCTATATAAATGTATATTTTTTAAACTTCTGACTTTAACTTAGATATTTTTATTTTAATCAGTTTTTCTTTCCAAGCAATTTAGAGTATTACTCTTACACTATAAAATAGGGCTGGTGTGTTCTTGCTTCATGCTTTAAGTAAAAAATGATATAACATTTTTTCAATTAAGTTTGCTACATTATAGTTTACTTGGCTATGTATCTGTTTCACTTTATCATACTTATTCTGCCATTATACTTGTAACATCAGCACAACATCATTTAAAATCCTTCGGGAGAGTGGTGTTTGTATTTATTTCTTTTTTATAATACATATATATATTTTCAATCATCTAAATATAATAAAATTGCCCAATGACTATTGTTTACATATTTTTGTGGAGAGGTAGTAATATATATATATATATATATATATATAGATACAATTAACTTCAAAACACTGCTCAATGCATTTTTAAGGTTGGTATTTATCAGTTTGCCTTAATAAAACTTAAAAATTGTTACACAGTACAAATTGGAAAAAAAAAAATCACATTCAATGTTCATTCTTCTCTAATATATAAATAAGCATGATAGTAGACTCTGCTAAAAATAGATATCAACATCAGGGCGGATGATATAATGTTATCTCAAACCTTATCTAAAAAAAGCTATCATTGCAGCGTGGCTCAGATAGGAAATACCTATTTGCAATGATGAGTGGTGGATTGATGTGTCACTATTCACACAGATTTAGACCATCAATAAACAGCATTGTGCTGGACCTTTTCAGGTAACAATGACTTATTTGGTTATTTAAAAAAATAATCTTTGGTTTTTAAAGGTAAGAAATGAAAAATCCGACGTACATAGCACTGTTATGGAGAACTGTCGACTAAATGAATACTTAAATGAAAACAAGTACACTTAAACCGTCGGGGGCCTCAGTGGCCGAGGGGGCTAAGGCGCTGTCCTGTGAACAAACGCAGAACTGTCTGAGCTGGCTCAAATCCAGCGTCCAGCTCCCGTGAAGATAGAAATTCTAAAGGGTTAAAAATCTTTTTTTGCACATTAATCTTAAATATTTATGATATAAAAAGTTGTTGGCGGATTGTTGGCAAACTTTTACATTAGTAATTTAGTCAGTTTTTCTTTTCTTCTTCATTAATGAAGAGGCATACATGAAATATAAAGTAACAATTTTTCGTTTTTATGGTATGGCTGACAGGAGTTTTTTGAAGTGAAAAATACATTAAGGTGGAGGAGTTTAAATATCAATCATATTAACCTTCGGCTCATGATAAAGTATTTGACTTTATATATCTGCTTATTCTAAATATCTTTAAAAACAACAAGGCTCTATATGCTTTTTATACCTGCTTTGGTTAAGACAAAAAATTATTAGTTTAAACATATTTATTTAAGAAAATAACAAATTCTTAAGTTTGTTCAGTGTTGTCATTCTTTTTTTTTTTTTTAAAATCAATTCCTAATTTGGTCAATACTTTTTTTGGTTTAGTCTTACCATACTTTGTTGATTTATATACTATAAAAATAAAAAAAAATCTAAATAATTTCCTAAATTGGTTGATATTTTATTATTACCTTATAGATATAAACATTATAATTTTTTCTTTACAATTATGCTACAATTAAATTATAGAATTTAAATGATAAACAAAAGACACAAATATAAACACATGCATTATATAATTATAAATCTAACTTAATAAAAAATGTACTGTAATATGGATCAGCTGAAATAATATAAAGTGCTTAACACAAATTGTTAGTAAATTGAAGATACTTTAATCTAATCATATTTTTTTTTAAATATATTTAAACCTTTCAGAAAATTTACGAGAATACTATCAAAAAGAGAGTAAAGTGAAAGAAAATGCATTACAAATAAAAGCTTATTATTATCATTATTATTTTTTTTTTTTTAATTATTTTAAACAGTAAAGATACATCAAATATACCAGGTATCCATCAGGCCTTTCTCTGGCACTTAGAATACATTAAGAGGGAAGAAAAAATAAGATAGAATAAAAGGCAACAAATCAAAAACATCTTTATGTCTGTGACAGTGGTATTTCACAAGCTTTGGCATAAACTTCCCTCGGCTGAGTCGCAAAAAGACGGCGAAACGCCGTAAAGAAAAGCCTCTCTTATAAGATATGGAAAGAAATCTGTCAAACAGCCACACAAATAAACCTAAAGTGGATGTTTTAAAAGGCTGGCTCGTAAAAATGGAGTTTCCCAACGCGAGATGAGAAGTCAAGTCTGTCAGTGATATATTGCCCAGTAACAGTTTTCGTTTCCATGACGACCATAAAAAAAAAAGGATCCAGGAGATAGATATGATCAGTGATGGTAAGAAGGAAGGGTCGATGAAAAAAAAAAAAAAAATTCCGAAAACCATACTTACCTTTGCAAAGACCTTCAAAACAACAGCTTAAAATGGTATGTGGTTTATAAATAGCAATATTTAACATAGTTGTAGATTTGTTTTGGAGCTGTACAAATGCTAGCCAGCTAAAATAAGAAGAAAAAAAAACAATCTTTTTTATCTTAATTGACTGCCAATTATTTTCTGAATATACAAAATATAATGCCACTGCTGCATAGTTTTCATGTTAATGACAATTTAATTGATTTAATGCTTTGCTGCTAATTTGTCTTAGAATATATGACTGTACTAAATCAGTTGATAAGTTTCAATTTGGTTTATAAATAATTACTTCATGCTTGTTCTTCTGAATAAATAGGCAATTCTATGTAGAAATTTTTTTATGTATTATAAAAAGACAAAACACTGATAATTTAACATTATAAATAAAATTAATCCCCAGTATTACGTTTTTGTGACATTTTTCCATTAGCATTAATATTACCACCCCTAAAGGCATATATTTTTTATGATATTCAAACTATCCAATAAATAAAAATGCATGTGTTGAAAAGGCAAGCGAAAGGAAAATTTTAAAAAATAACTAAGAGAAAGAGAATAAGAAAAATGTGCTGCATAAAGTATATGTCAAAGATGATGTAAAAAGTGCATCGTTTTGTCACTTCTTGACGTTAAAAGAGAGTGAATATTAAAAAAACCCATATGCACAAAACTTTTGGTAAATTCAAAGAGAAAGGGTAAATCCAATAATCATCAATTATGTTGTATTTGTTTGCGTTTGGAGATTGAGTATAAACTGTTTCCAACTTATCTTCTGACACCTCCCTACGATTTATGCCGAGAAATGTGAGCAAAACTTGAACAACGATGGATTGACTGCAGTTGCTGGCTGTTGATTGGAAGGTTTGAGGTGATGTAATGGTGGTGTGTGGGGGTAGGGCTGAGGATACTCAATTATTTAACAAAACAACAACAGCATCAGTGAGAGAAAATGAAACAGAAACTATACTTGGTCAAGCCTACTAAACATAGCAAGAACAGGAAATAAGGATAAAAGGGATAGGGTGGGATGGGATTTGCCGGCATTTTTGATGATACTGTGCAGCAACTTTTCTATCATTATAGCACAGGGGCACTTATGAGGTGCCCAGGGACTGAACCCGGCCAGACCATTATATTGACACCGACGAGTCAGGCGTAATGCTGTCCCCATAGCCCTGAGCGTTAGGAGGGAAGCCACTACCACCAACTTTAAAGTCTTTGGTTTGACCCGGTCGGGGTTCGAAACTGCGAACTCCCGATCGCAAGCCAACCCTCTACCACGTAAGCTATTGCGGCCGGTTAAGGTTAAAAGTTTTTCCTTAATTTGGATTCTGTGTTAATCCTTTTCTTCATGGATACGCGACTTTACGCCTGTGCAAAGTGTGTGCAGCTATCAATCTTATGTTGTTGATTCTGTACAACAAAGGGTTTATGTGTAGACTGGTTAGCCTAGGATCAAGAATTATATGTTGAACTTACATGTCTTAAAAAATACTTTAAACTGTTTCAAAGAAAAGCTACAGTTTCAAAATCATGTACATGAACGAAAGGGTCAATTAATGACTGGTACTCCAACTCTTTTAACACTTAAAATACTTTTCATACATATTTATATTAACGTTTTTTTAATTCTGCACATATCATATGTATACCGCAAGCTAGCTATCATATATGTACCCAAAACTAGAAATCATATGTGTACTGCAAGTTAGCAATCATATGTACCACAAGCTAGCAATCATATATGTACCACAAGATAGCAATCATATATGTCCTGCAAGTTAGCAATCATATATGTACCGCAAAATAGCAATCATATATGTACCGCAGATAGCAATCATATATGTCCTGCAAGCTAGCTATCATATATGTACCGCAAACTAGCTATCCTATATGTACCGCAAGCTAGCTATCATATATGTACCGCAAGCTAGCTATCATATATGTACCACAAGATAGCAATCATATATGTCCTGCAAGTTAGCAATCATATATGTACCGCAAAATAGCAATCATATATGTACCGCAGATAGCAATCATATATGTCCTGCAAGCTAGCTATCATATATGTACCGCAAGCTAGCTATCATATATGTACCGCAAGCTAGCTATCATATATGTACCGCAAGCTAGCTATCATATATGTACCGCAAGCTAGCTATCATATATGTACCGCAAGCTAGCTATCATATATGTACCGCAAGCTAGCTATCATATATGTACCGCAGATAGCAATCATATATGTCCTGCAAGCTAGCTATCATATATGTACCGCAAGCTAGCTATCATATATGTACCGCAAGCTAGCTATCATATATGTACCGCAAGCTAGCTATCATATATGTACCGCAAGCTAGCTATCATATATGTACCCAAAACTAGGAATCATATATGTACTGCAAGCTAGCAATCATATATGGACTACAAGATAGAAATCATATATGGACTACAAGATAGAAATCATATATGTACTGAAAGCTAGAAATCATATATGTACTGAAAGCTAGAAATCATATTTGTACTGCAAGCTAGCAATCATATATGTACTGAAAGCTAGCTCTAAGCTTGAAATCTTTCTCATGAAAAAGTCCTCAGCCGATGTGGGTATCAAACTCACAGAGATGAATGACAGAATGTATTACTCTAACAGTGTACTCTGTATTTGAGGGTATTTTTAAAACGTTTACTGTAAGCTTGTAAAGTTTAAGGAGTTTAGCAATCATCTTTCTCACTTATGACAACTAAGCACAGGCCATCAAAGCCTCTTACCAACTTCCTCACTTACCAAATTCTAATGCAAGTCTCAAGCTAAAAACAAAAAGTCTTACACTCAGTGTGGTGAGGGACTCAATCCCTTAAACAGAAAATACAGGAAACTGAAGATTACCTCATTGCTGGTGGTGAGGAGTTTTGCGATCATTTTCCTCACGGATGACAACTTGGCGCTGGCAGTTTCAGCCTCTTGTTTCCGTAGCGATGCCTCCGTCTGGAAGTTGTTTACCAGCTGGAAAACATAAATCATGCTAACATCCACATCTATTGCAGAAACATAAACACATTACCAGGTCTTTTTAGCTAATTAAAGGTAAAGAGCCTTTAAAACAATGGGGCAAAAGGCTGACGAAACACAGCCAATGGGATGGGATGGGATGGGATGGGATTAGCTGGCATTTTTGCCAATACTATGCAGCGACATTTCTATTATTATAGCACAGGGGCACTTTGAGGTGCCCAGTGACTGAACCTGGCTGGTCCATAATACTGACACCGACAAGTCAAACAAAATTCTGTCCCATTAGCCCCGAGAATTAGGAGGTAAGCCACTACTACCAACTTTAAAGTCTTTGGTTTGACCTGGCCGGGGTTCAACCTCCCGATCCGCAAGCCGACGCTTTACCACCTGAGCTATTGCACCCAGTTACAGCTAATGGTACTTTGCAGGTTATTAGGGGCCTGGTGACTTACAATTAAAAGTAAAGTAACAGTCAAGCTTATTATAAAAACCTCATACAGGAATTACTGGTAATATGAATTGTGCAGAAAGGTGTACCTATTTGATGTAAAAATATTCATTAGGCTCTTTTTCAGATAACTGGAAAAAATAACAGCCATTACATTTTTGTGCTAAGTTTCAAATCTGGTGGCATAAATTGTATTATTAAGGTATTTTTATTTCATATGAACTCTAAAGATTTTTTTAAAAATACATTTGCTTTGTGTTGCTTGTCATGACTTGGTCATTAGTACTTTTTGATAAAAAATGTCAACACTTTTAGGTTTGACAATTTTTGACAACAAAAAAAATAGTCATATTACACATGGTAATGTAAAATACATTTTAATTATAATTTATTTTTTTATTAATTATGAAATAAATATAACCAAATATTTCAGTTCATGCAACTAAGCTAAAACAGTGGCCATTATTTTTTCCGGATAAATATTTTAAATTTTTTATAAAATTGTTGAATTTAGGGTGAAATCATGATAAAATATAAACAGGATAACGACTTTTATGCAAAAACATGTCTGCTATGTATTTAAAAATCAAAATCTCAGTATTGTTGATTTTTTTTTGGTAGTTGGAAATGATTGCAGGAAGAAAATCAATTGAATTCAACTTGATCCTAATCATTTTAGCAGCAACCTTGACTGGCAATGTATCTGTTTAGGTTCATTACGGTTATTATAAAAATATTGAACTGTTCTTATGACAACATTTTGACTTGGGTTCAACCAAAGTCATGATACCGAGTGCCAGCAGTCTCACTTTTTGTCAACCTGGTTCAAGTTACTATTCAAAGGAGGATCTAAACAAGTTTGTAAGCAGATTTGTAAGTATTAGTTAACAGATAAAATGAAATTAAACAGCCATTCATCTTTTGTATCTACCTCATCACCTATCAACCTAGCAATGAGATTCATCCAACCTGACCATCATCTCAAACAAGGCAGATTTTTTTTTTTTTTTTTAATATTTAAGAGAGGTTATCATAACAACATATGCAAAACATAACTGACCTTCCTGAGTCCTTTCTCATAATGGTCAAAGAAGTCATCGAGAGGGAAGTTGGCCAGCTCTTGAAGGGTCATCCCGGAGATGGAATCCTTGTCCATGACCCACTGTGGGGGCAGGAAGTACCGGAGACAAGTCCTGTAACAGGAATATATCCTAATATGGCAATGTGTCACATGATGTTGTTTTTTTCAATATATAGTTACTTTAGGGATATGGAAAGGGTAATTAGGTAATATTTTGTCCTTATTCTCGATATGTTTCCTTCAATCAGATAAGTCATTCTAAAGAGGAAACATCCTAAACTGAATCACAGATTACTACCTACTGCTGGGGTTGGGGGTGGATGGTGAGTGTGGATGGTGAGTGTGGATGGTGAGTATGGATGGTGAGTGTGGATGGTGAGGGTGGAAGGTTTTTGTTTGTTTATTGGGTTTAGCGTCCCACCAACAGTATTTCAGTTATCTGGAGACGGTGTCCACTTGAAGCAGATAAAGTCCTGCCTTCACTGACACTGGACCAACTAGTCCTGGCACTACCCTCATATTTGCTTGAGCTTTAGCAAGGGAGCTATGCCACTACCATATTTAACGACTTTGGTATGTCGCGGCCCAGAATCTAACCTGGGGCCTCCTGTACCTGGAGCTGACGCTCTACCGCTTGAGCTACCAGGTCGTGTTACTGAGTCTTTAATAAAACAGCTACAGATTCCTAGTCCATGACATTATATGTGAGCAGGCATGTCTTTGATAAATGCATTTATTTCATTTGGTATCTTTTCATCCTTTCTTCTAACTTTTTTTTTTCTAACTACTTATTCTATTTGTAACAGGCAAATAAATACACCACAAACATCTTTTTTTATAAAGTGGGAAATCCAAATTATTTCCTTGACTTTAGAAAATGGGAAGGCAATATATATATGAAAGGCCAAAGATATGAAGTACTTGAAGGAGTTGTTTCTACACATCTAACATACCAGCATTGTATAAACAATGGTTAAGGTTAACATTTGGTTATTTTCTAACAACTGGTTAACTTAAACTTCCTTGGTTAGTTAACCAAAGTGGTTATTTATTTGTATAATGGCAGTTTACTGTTTTGTTACTTAACCAAACTGTTTAATTTTAACCGAAAGTAAAATTAACCAAAGTATCCCACAATACAACATTCTAATTGGTTCAGCTAAATGATTTTTTTAACTTTTACAGATGACTGGGAGAATGGTTAAAGTTAACCAAAAATGGTTAAAATTGGAACCGGTTAAATTATTGGAAACAATAATACAATAGCTAAGCAGTAAGTTAACCAAACTGTATTTGGTAACAGAACTTTAACCATTAGTTTAAATTTAATCACTGTCTATATAATTGGCCCCAGGTGAATAAAAGCAACATATCAAGCCTTTTTTTAAACATTTCTTGAGATCTAATTATGATCTTGACTTAAAATCAGCAGTTTGGATCTTAGAATTAGCAAGGGAAACACTTGTGCCAAGTTGCGACCTTGAAAATAAAACCTATCATAGGAAAGCTATAATTGTCATAACAAAACGCTGTGTTCATTTCATTTTACACAGCTGTTTGTCTCTACTATTGTTTCTGTTTTTCCTTGGCTATATAACCTATCTGAACTTCAAGACTTGTTAGTATTTGTATTCAAATTTACTGCATAATTTCAAAGGTACAATCACACCCAAACTGGCTTATGAAAAGCAAGTCTTGTTACAACTAATTATTGAGTAAATTCCTCAATGTTTGACTTTTTGAAGCTCAAAGCTGACCTTGAGCATGTTGTGTTAAAAATTCCCAACCTGACAAAAAAAATTATAAATGTAATCAGATCCTAGGTTCTGCTGTCTAGTTAAAAGACCAATTTTAAAGGCACTATCTCTACCAGAAGCCACGAATTGGTCTGGAAGTCCTGTCAATGCTAATTTCTTGTTTACTGACTTTAAACAGAGGTACTAGCAGCATCAGATACATTTATAGGACCTGATGTGCATAATACGTCTAGTTATAATGCCTAACTTGACAAACTAGCAGGCCAAGATGACAGTGTTAGCGTTAGTGAAATTCACAAAACAAAACTTTAAAATGTCAAAAAAAAACAACAAAAAAACACAAAAAGCACGCTCTTAAATACCGAGCTCCAACTGTCAGTACTTATTGAGTTATCCAATAAAATAAAATTTAAAAAAAAAAAACGCATAGAAGAAAGTAAAACCCAAAACTACTAGAAATCCATTTTCAGCCTCATTCTCTGTGAAAAGCTGTAAGTTACAGAAAGAGACCACAACAAAATTGCTCTAGACAGCTTCGGCACGTCCACGAGGTAAGTAAGTGGAATAAAATTCAATTTGACAGATTTGATTAGACTGTATATAGATAACTGTATCTATAGAAACATCTGGTTTGGGGTAGAAAGCTGACTGGTTCTGTTGTGAGTGGACATAATTCACACCAAGCACAAATGTTGGAACCAGTCCCTGGCCTGGATATATGTGCTAGATAACACATAACGCTGTGTTCAATACATTTTACAGAGCTCTTTGTATCTATTATTGTGTCTATACTGTCATGCAGACAAAAGCTGAATGTAATAAAAGAGAAAATAAACCAGATAATCAATAATGACAGATCCTAAATAAAGTTTCCTCAAAATTGTCTTTTCTAAAAAACTATATAATAACCTTTTCATTTTCTTTCTATTTTTAGCCTACAGTGACCTTGACCAATAATACAGTTTCATTTATAAGGTTTTATTAAGAGGGGTTTTGGGGTATTTGTCAGTTATTTATTTAATGAAAGTCAAAAAAACTTTTTATCAAAGCAACTGAACTGTATTTGTTGAAAACACACATCTGTAACTCCTGAAAAGCTTTAATTGACATTAACAAGGTAGAAGTTACAAGAATACAAAAGCTTTCTCTACCAGAAACCAACTTACGGGCTGAAAATCTTATTACAGCTAATTGATGGCCAAATGTCTTCTTAGTTGACCTTTCACTAAGCCAACAGAGCATCTGAGCAAGTTTTACGAACTGATATGCATTATACACAAAGATAACTTTAAGACGCTGGCAGACCAATTTTGTTTATGTCAATGAAAGCCACAACATAAAACTCATTAACTTAAAACAACAACAAACACACACATGGGAATACTGAACAGCAACTGAGAGCAATTGGGATTGTAAATAAAACAAATAACGGAACATGAAGAAAGCAAAAAAAATATATCAACTTTTAGAATCCATTACTAAGTTTTAGCAGCTTAAAACCACAGATTCAAAAACAAAATTGCTGTAGACAGCTTTGGCACTTCCACGAGGTAAATAAGTGAAATGAAATTCAATTTGACAGATTTTATTAGACTGTATATAGATTATTGTATCTATAGAAACATCTGGTTTGGGGTAGAAAGCTGACTGGTTCTATAGTAAGTGGACATAATTCACACCAAGTACAAATGTTGGAACCAGTCCCTGGCCTGGATATATGTGCTAGATAACACATAACGCTGTGTTCAATACGTTTTATAGAGCTCTTTGTCTCCATTGTTGTGTCTATACTATAATGCAGTAAAAAGTTGAATGTTATCAAATAGAAAAAAAATAAGATAAGCTACCCTGATAAAAAAAAAGGGATTCTGTTTTTTTGTTTGTTTTGTTAGATTGCATCGTCACAATTATGGCCATATTGGCGCATCCAGCTAATTATTGGTGGAGGAAGACCCCAGATTTAAGTCTGGGTAGAACCACCGGTGTATCGCAGGTTAGCTGGAAAACCTCCCCACATGAAAGTTCTCGCCCTTACTGGGACTCAAACCCCGCATGGCGCCCCCCTCAGGGTTTCTGCAAATGAATAGCAAGATGCTTGTTTCATTCTGCTATTTAAGCACAGAGTTACCTTTATGTAAAATATGCAAAGCAAGATACATGTATATATATATATATATAATCAATTAAAACTGTTTTATTCTGAATGTTCTTCAAAGATGACAATACTGCAAGCACTTTGATATTCACTGCTGACAATAAGAACCAGGGTAGATAACAGCGATACATCATTTTTGTGCTTCATGAAATATTCATTCTAAATCTATACAACTACACTTCCAGTTTAAAGATCATAAGGAGAAAGTCAAGTGTCAAAAACATAGAAGAGGTTGTTTATGTTTATTGGGTTTATTGTCCCATCAACAATATTTAAGTTATCTGGAGACGATGTCCACTTGAAGCAGATATAGAGCTGCCTTCACTGTGTATAGCATGCCGTGAACACCTGGCATGATACCACACCCAGTCACATTATCCTGACACTGGGCCAACCAGTCGTGAAACTACCCTTATATTTGCTCAAGCGCAAGCAAGGGAGCTAGCTATACCACTATTTTTTAACGACTTTGGTATGTCGCGGCCCGGAATCAAACCTGGGGCCTCCCGTACCTTGTTTATAAGTATATAATACTTACTATATACAATATATAATATTAAAGCAAAAAAAAAAACACTCAGAATTTAGCATGGGTATTTAACAAAATGTAGCAAGCTAAGGGTTAATTATAAGGTTGTCAGTCTCCTGTGAGAAGCAGTAACTACGTATTCACTGCTAAGGGAGTGAATATAAAAACTAAAAATGCTTAAATTTGTAATAGTAATATAGTTGTTCCATGAAATTCTCTGAACAAATTGAAAAAGCATAATCTCTGTGCAAAACTTGCTATTGGTCGGAAAGTGTTGCAACTGCTAATTACATGTTAAATTTTCTTCTTGGCTGACTATTCACTTAGTTATTAGTAGCATCAGATAAATGTATAAGAACTGATGTGCGTTAGAGTAACACTAGTAATACTGATTCACTTGATAAACTGGCTGGCTTAGATGACAGCCTTAATGTTAAGGAAATCCATTAAACGTAATTCAATAGTAAAAAAAACCCACACCTCGTGAACACTGAACCAGAACTGACAGTATTTAAGGGATTTGGCAATGAAATCAAAGGAGAAACATAAAAAGAGGAAACCAATATTAAATCTACCAGAATCTCAGTTTTATTCACTGTAAAATGCTTAAAACAGCAGAAATATCCCACAACAAAATTGCTGTAGACAGCTTTGGCACTTCCATGAGGTAAATAAGTGAAATGAAATTCAATTTGACTGATGTGATTAGACTGTATATAAATTATTGTATCTATAGAAACATATGGTTTGGGGTAGAAAGCTGACTGGTTCTGTTTTCAGTGGACATAATTTGGTTGGAAGTCCCAGGCTTGGATATATGTGCCAGATAACACATCACATCTTCTTATCTCCTTTACAGCATTCACTTCACTGACAGAACAAACAAAGGTCCTCCAAATGATCCACTTTTGGAGGTAGACTCCAACTTTTAAGATTCAAACCTATTTGAAAATGAGGGCTGTTTTACACATTTTCAGAAATCTCCCTACTTGGAAACAGATAATTTCCTTCTTTGTTAATTTGGAAATAACGAATCTCCCACTTTGCAAGTGAAAATCTCCAACTTTGGCCTCAAAAAAAGTTCACATATATGCCAATGCAGGGCTGGAAAAATACGGTAGCTCCCCGTCCCAGACAAGTCAAAATGCAGTTTTGGGCTATTGGTCATTGATCATTTAATTAGTCCTGGAAAATTCATAAATCGGCAGTCGGACAAGTGAGAAGCAGTTTCTAATAAGCAACAATCAATTTCAAGCCAGGAGCATTTATCAACAACACGTAAAGGTGGTACATGTACAATGGACGCACCTACAAAAATGCTTCTAGACAAAAAATTAAAAAAACAATTTGTTGTAATACCATGTTTGTTAGTTGCAGATATGACAAATGTGTTGTTGTGTTTGTTAATTGAAAACAACACAAATATTTGGACAAGTCTTTTTTGTCCAGGTTACTAATACGTTACTTAGTCATTGAAAAGAAATGTTTTCCAGCCCTGCAAAGGTCCCTGTTTCTATTTCTAACATACCTTAATCCATATTTACAAAACCCTGTATGAGTATGCAATATTACTTGCAGAAATGTTTTATGTAAAGACAGGTCAACAATTATATATTTTTATTTTTATTAAAGATTTGATAAAAAAATGAATAGACTATTACATTATTTATAACTGAATTTTTTTTAATCTTCTACTGCCAAACTTGTCTAGGCAGATCTATATGGGAACAATAGAAACTATACACACAAGGATAAGTACAGCCAGCCTGCCATATCTTTCTGTCGAGTTATGTATGTCCAAGCAAACTTTAGTCTCGTAAACTTCCAGGCTGACACAAGTAATGTGCTACAAGACACATTCATCTTAAGCCTCACCCCTAATTTTTCTGTCTGTATAACACCAGTGCCCAGTTAAACAGAAAAAAAGATGTATACTTTTCTTTAAAAGTTATGTCTGAAGCATACATCTCCCAAACAATTATGTTTGTAGACATCTTTGAAGGGTAGGTTGTAGGGACTAATTATCTTTATTTGTTTAAACTTTAACTGTCTTAATATATTGTTCATGTCTTACGTCTTTCTTAAATACTACTTGAATCTTGTCAATGTCGTTTTTTTTTCAAGTTCCCTTTCTTTACTAACTACTAGTTGGTTTTGGCCATAATTATTTACTTAACTCTTTCCTTACATGTTTTGTAATGTGACTTAGTTTACTTAACCCATTAGCTCATGCATATGCCATTTTACACCTTTATAAAGCATTCACGATTATTCCTTTTATCTTCAGTTGCATCAACACAAGTAAGGTTTTATTTGAATTCAGGCGCGTATCTGGGACGTTTTTGAAGTTACGCACAATAACAAGTGACATAACCTTCGCAGTAATACTTTTGAATATATCCAGTTCTTTTCAAATGAATAACAGGTAAAATGCGGACATTCGGGGAACTTAATGCAAAATATGAACGACTTAAATCCTGACGTGTATAAGTTTAATCATTTTAAACCTTTTCAAAAAGATTTTATAACATAGAAACTACGCAAATGAAATATATTATTCCTAACCCGGGTTAGGCATCGACTTTCTGAGTGTTTTTGGTACTTTTAGATTTTCGATTTTTCGAACGGAGGTTACGCATGTGCGTAAAGTGCGTAATGGCAGAAACGCGCCTGTTTGAATTGCTGGGCATCGCCAATATGATCAGAACCGTGTCAGTAGGATGATAAAAAATATAATTATATACCAAAAATGCATGTTTAAATTTTTTTAAAACTGTTTCAAAGAAAATAATTAAAATCATGATTTTTGACCCCATGTGATCTTGGATTTTTAAAACCCTATACATTTACTATGTAGCGTGGGTTGGCATTCTATTAGGTCGAGAAGGTCATATTCACCCAGACATATACTGGGGTCTTACCACACCAATAATCAGCTGGACATTGCCAATATGACCATAATTGGGTCAGTGCATTGTGAACAAGAAACAAACAATATCATTATAAAAATAACAAAAATGGCCATTTGCATTGTCAAAAACCAAAGAAAATTTGCACTTTTTGAAAAAGATACATGAAAAATCATCTTCAATAAACAATTTTTAAACATCAATTATCTACAAACCGGTATCCATTTGCTATCTCCTCTATAAGCTGCGCAGTTTGGCCAGTTCCCGTAGATGATGAAGGAGCCTCTGCACCGGTATCCTGCGAGCTTGCAGACGTAGGTGACGGGGGACCGGCCCTGATAGAGCTGAGCTGGGTACTGTCCTTGGTTATAGACAAAAAGACAATATACAACTCTTAATTTATGTTTTTAACACTTGAAACTACTTTCTTTTGTACATCCCAGCAGTGGGCAGCTTTTGCAGTTGGCCTGCAGTGTGCCAGTGGTTCTACCCACACATTGGTTTTCCTCCACCAAAACAACTGGGCATCAATATGATCATTACTAAATCGCTGAGGATCACCAAAGCAGATCCATTGATTATTTAACACAGCAGGATGTCTATATTGTTTAATATTTATGTGGTTTTCTTTCAATATTTATGTATACAGATTATCTGAAGAGAAATTGTTAATTGTTTAATTAAAGCCAATAAACTAAATAGTAATAAGAAAAGAATCTCCATTGCATGGGTTCTACTTCTACCATTAAAACATGACACGATGTCACATGGGTGAACAGTATGCCATATGCTGTTTCAATACATTTCTTATTCATAAATATACTGAAGGAAAAAAGTTTAGCAAGTTCAGAGAGGACTGACTCCTAGGGAACTTTGTGACCCGCGGAGGATCATCCGTGTTGCTGTGCACATACTGCACAGGATTTTGGTGAAAGTTACGTTTCACGCTTACATAATAGTGTTATTTAAAAAAAAAAGGGGGAAATCATGTTGTCAATGGATGAGCACAATTGGTCAATACAGAAACGCTTACCGGTAAATCACATTGATTTAAAGATGAAAACCAAAGTCGTAAAAAACTTTTTTCCTTCAGTATATTTCAGACACACATAAAAATATTCATTTTATTATACTTTAAACTTCCCTAGAAGAAAAGCAACTGAATACATTGGATCCACTTACTTTTAGCCTGATAGTTGGGGAACTCTTGTTGAACCTGAAAATATTAAAACAACAATTTCAACCCTTTTATTCATAGAACATGTATATGAATTCACCTAATTTTGTTTATTTTCTTTGAAGTATTAAGACATATTTTTGGAATACATATTTGCTCAGCATGTATAATTATAGATCCTGGCTAAAAAAAATGAAACAAATTCCGCCTCCCCCCTCCCCCGCACCAATAGTGCAGATTCTACTGTAAAATAACTGTGCAGGTATTGCAAAAGCGTCAAATGGCATAAGCATTGCAATTATGCTAATTATTTGACAACAATCAAATAGAATAGGATTTGCCTGCATTTTTGCCGATACTGCGCAGCGACATTTCTATCATTATAGCACAGGGGCACTTATGAGGTGCCCAGGGACTGAACCCGGTCGGTCCATTATACTGACACCGACGAGTCAGGCGTAATGCTGTCCACTTAGCCCTGAGCGTTAGAAGGAAAGCCACTACTACCAACTTTAAAGTCTTTGGTTTGACCCAGCTGGAATTTGAACCCACGACCTCTCGATCCCATAGTTGACGCTCTGCTACCTGAACTATTGCGGCGGGTATATAATAAATGACTGTCACACATATTTGCATGTTTCCATAAACAAATACTGGTCAAACAACCGACCTTTATCCACAATCTCTGTTTGCATGTTTATGTAAGACTATAAAACCTGTTACGTTTGACAATTACATTGGTGAAAACTAATGACTGCCAGTTTGAATTTTTGCCATTCTATACACATATGCCAAAATACATATAAAATCTGTATTAATCAGAAATCTTATCACCACATTGTGCTCCTTTAAAATTTGAAAACCCCCCAACCTAGAACCATTTTGAAGTTGTAACATGTCAGATTTGTAGTAGTTATGAATCAAGCAAACAGTGGATTGCTCTTGTCCAAGCAGTGAATTATTGACATGCCACTCCTCACCCCCACACCACACCACACCACACCACACCACACCACACCGGGTTCTATTCTTAAACAATCAACTTTTATATAGGCGGTTTTCCAGCTGATCTTAAGGTGGATTCTACCTAACGCACATTCTTCACCAACAATAATTTTCTGGACATTGCCAATATGACTAAAACTGTGTCAGTAGGATGAATAAAAAATATTAAACAGTTGCAGGTTTGAGCTACTAACTTGTTGCCATTAGTTGGGGCAAGATGGTTAAACTTCTTTATATAGAACTTAAATGCTAAAATTGTTAACAAGGATAATTTTAATAGTTACCGAAATTGTCACAATAAATGAGAACCACTAAAGTGTACTTAACAGGATTGTGTAAGAAATAACTCTAAATACCAAATCAGAAAATGAAACAAGAGTGTTTTAGAATTAGCATTATAGATTCCAACAATTTAATCTGTCAAATATTATCATGCAAGATTAACACCAACTTCGTGGACATGTTTATTTCATCAACTCTCCATGGACCTGTTAGCTAGCGACGGCCATTTCAGCATTTACACAGCACTATTATTTAAATCTAATTGGAAATATCACGAGGGCCATTTCGTGTTTGAATTGTAAATTGTTTTTCTGCTTTCTGAGGGAGTATCATAACCCACTGGGGTCCGGCTAGCCAATAATACGCCACATGAAATTACAGGGAGGGCTGACATTAATGAAATTTTAATAATCATTTGCACGATGTCTTCGCCAGTCTTGAGATATTAACGGGAAATTCTGTTTTCTTAAGGTGCCAATCGGAATAATAGGGACACCAATGGTTTGGCTGAATGGGACTGTTTCAATGATTTGAGTTATTAGGGATGGCCGTATGGCGTAGTATTATTTACACTGTGAGGTGGCTGTTATCGCACCCAAGTGTGGCAGAGTGGGGTGGTGGAGAGAGGGGTAGAATGACTGTAGGAAGATGCTGTACCGACATTATAAACAGTGACAGAATGGATGCACCAGCAACATTCACAATTGGGTCTTAAATGGCCAGAGGGGACAGTATTTTAATGCCTCTCCTCTCCACCTAACCACTTTCTCATGCCCCAGAGCTGTTGACACTTGTGCTTGCTGCTGTGGTAATCAATATAAAAGAGTTATGATTGTAAAAGGGGGCATCAAAGATTTTTAAAGATTTGCAAAGAGAAACAGAAAAGCTATAATGGTCTTTTTATATTTTTTCTGCACCTTTTTTTTTAATCAAAACTATCAGTAGACTTTTGGTTTTGATGCAATAAAGAAAATACAACTACTTCCACTTCCACTTCAACCACCCATGACTATTAGTAAAATTACAAACACAGCAACTACTATCATCCACCATACCAATTACTGCAATAACTACCTCTAACAGTCTAAAATCTCAGACAAATGTCCGCATAAAACCATATGTGGATTGGCTCTCAGCAAATCAGCTGAAAAGATTTCCCCCATACAGCAGTCTGTGCCAAAACCATGACTTGAACTCATCCGGTGAGGATCTGAGGAGACAACAACCACAACCATTTCCATATTTTTCTCAACTAGACCAACACCATCAATATTTCTCTTCTACTCTTCAGTCGCATCAATTTACAAAAGTTAATCACTTAATAACATTAAACACTATGTATAACTGTCCAGCTCTTACAGCTATCTCACCATCAACACCAACCCCTTTTTTATAATTCTCCCCCACAATTTTGATCAGTGGCCCCAAATAAGCCAACTCGGCCCCTAACAATAGGTATTAATCATCACCTATGATAACCACTAGAGCTGGTGAAAGCGGGTCCAGCGTCCACTAACTAAGGGAACAGGAAGTCCCCTACAAGGCAGTCAAGCCAGCACAACATACAACCCTGTTATTAACATACCCGAGAACTGATTCACCTTTTTTAAAATAAGGAATGAGGTCATTTTACAACTTTCAAAAACAGAAATTCTACAACAACATTCATTCATAAAAAAAAGACTCAATGGAAAACCAAAGGACGTGCATTTCACGAAAACAGCAGCATCAACAACAACATGTTTAAGTTTAAAGAACACCAAAAGGCACCAAAACTTGGAAACAAAAAAGACACAAAGTTTGTTTTGTTTTTGAAATACATTGTAGTGACCATTTATAATCATTATAGTAACATCCAGCTTTTTGGTGCAGAAAGACCCCAGACACGTGTGTGGGTAGAACCACCTGAGCACCGCAAGTCAGCTGGAAGACCTTCCCACATTAAGTCCTTTGCCTCAACAGGACTTTAACCTACGTGGTGAGAGGCTAAGCAGTCTGAGGAGTTATAAATCAGTTACTGTACCACTACGCCAGGGAAACCCCTTACAAAAAAACACACACACACAAAAAAAAACCAAAAACAAAAACAAAACAAATGTAAAATAAAAAAAAATCCCCAATAATTTATTTGACATCAAAACTCCCAGTTATATTCAATACCAACTCTCATCAACCTTTAAGATTCCCAAACAACAATTATCAGAATCAGAAACCCTTTACAGTATCATATATAAGCAACTTAACAAAATTACCGGACCTGGTAGCGCAATCGGTAGAGCATCGGCTCCAGGTACGGGAGGCCCCGGGTTCGATCCCGGGCCGCGACATACCAAAGTCGTTAAAAATGGTAGTGTTATAGCTCCCTTGCTAACGCTCAAGCAAATATAAGGGTAGTTCCACAACTGATTGGCCCGGTGTCAGGATAATGTGACTGGGTGTGGTATCATGCCAGGTGTTCACGGCATGCTATACACAGTGAAGGCAGCACTATATCTGCTTCAAGTGGACACCGTCTCCAGATAACTGAAATACTGTTGGGGGGACGATAAACCCAATAAGCAAACAAACTTAACAAAATTACAACAATAACAATATTTAACAACTATAACTACCTTCTTCTGATTGACTAATTTACTAATAAACAGATTTGTTTTATCAAACTAAATTTATCAGTGACTCTACAGCTTCAGCCACCAACCCCACATCTTAATTAAGTTCAATTCATTATGCTGTTAACAAATTAGCCTTGTGAAAAAATGAGTAGGCTCCCTTTTATATGGACAAAACAACAACAATAACAACATCAACCATAAAATAACAACAGAATTCACCAATTACTGTCTAGCCAATCTTATAATTCATAACTTTATTAAATTAAACAGCCCAGACATGTCACAAAATTATGATATATTTATGACATATTTATGAGAAAAAAGAAATAAACAGGACACTTATATTTATAACACAATTGTTCTTTAATTGAAAACAATGACTCAGAATAATTGTCTTTCATAAGAACAGCTGCGAAAAAATAAAAAAAATAAGCAAAAACAAAAAATATAATGAAAAATTAATGAAGCAACACTGAACACAATGAAAATAAATTGTTAAGAAAAGAAGCAATAACTAGTTAAATATACTTATATGGAATAAAAACAACACCCAAAACTTTAAAGTTACATGTAACAATATTGAAGATTACATTTTTCAAAACAATATTTGAAGATTACATTTTTCAAATAACGAAGGTCTAAAAATTTCAAGTTGACCAGGGTGTATGTAGCCGGGGTATAGGGAGAGAATGTGTATGCGGATTGGTTAGCTCAGTTGTTAGAGCATTCGCCCTGTTAGCAAAGGGTCCCGGGTTTGAGTCCCGGACTGGCTGAACATCTTTCTCCCTATGTTATAATTTATCTCTATGTTACACATATATTATGCTGGTAATACAAAAAAGATGAGTCACAAGTTTTTAATGAAGTTTTGACTTTCCCCCATTAAAGTAAAAGTGTAAAGATATTTTTCGTTTGAATAATGTTACAAATTCTGGCCCAAAAATTAAAAGTTGTGTCACAGTGTTAACTCAGTCAACAAAGTCAAAAATATGCCACAAACAACAATTGTTCACTTAGTAATAAGACAAAAAACCGATGTCAATTTGACATAGCAACTTATTAAAACAATTACAATTATTAAGCATTTAAAATAGTCAGGTAGGATTTTAGACAAGATCAAAACTGTGGATTAAAAAACATATAAAGAAAACTGTCAACATTTTTAACAGTTGATGCTAATTAGGTGGCTAAAAGCAATTACTAAGCCAAGTAAGCAGACTTCTGCAATTATCTGACCTGACATTGTCCCCTATAGAGACATCCTGTGGAGACCTGTCAATCTGTACCACTGTGGTTACCTCACCTGTCTCTAGCCAGCAAATCCAGAGACTTTGTCACGTCGGAATTAAAACGTAACACATCCCGTGTTACACCTACCACCTCAGTGCCACCTAGTGAGAAGATTATTGGTCAGGACTGGTTGCTACGACGATTGCCATGCCAGCATCCTGATTGGTGGTCCAACAGACTGAGTCATTTTAGTTACATTTTAAAAAAAATATCTTTCAACAAAAGTTAATATATCAGTCTACATTAAAAAGAAGAAAATATAGTTGCTAATCATTTCCACCTACAAAAATGAATGCTGCTCTTCATGTATAATACTGATCTAGTATTTTATTATATTGCTTTTTTTCATTATATTGCTTCATTAAAATATTGTTTTGTTTCATTATATTACATGGTTTCACTACATTGCATTATTTCCTTATTTGGCTTTATTTTGTTATGTCATTTTATTTTGTTAAATTGATTTATTTCATTATATTTCTTTATTTAACTCTACTGCTATAAAGGAAATGTACAATTCCCTCACACCCAATAAACCTTTGTTTTATTTGTTATAGTTTTTAATCCAAACTAACAAACACAAATTAATGTGTTATAAAGCAATTATTGGCAAGCAGCATAACTACATGATATTGCAAAACAAACAAACAACCAGTTGCTTGCATAAATATCAAGCATCAGTTTTCTCACTAAAACAATTACTCTTACAAAAATGATTTGATAACAAATTTCTGCAGACACATCCTTTGAAATATTACCTGAATGAGAATACGAGTTCATTAACACTAAATGTATGGAGTAAAAACACTTCTACACAAACGCATGCCATTAATTTTGAGCCAGCTAAAACTATCACCCTATTACAAAGAAAAAGAACAAAAAAGCAAGTTCTTGTTAATGGAAAGTTAAGAAAATTCGGCCTGTGATGGAATCATGGTAATCAATTAACTTTTTCGGCGCCAGCGGTTTTTTCTAAATGCTCGGCAATTAATTGCCCTTACTACTAAATATGTTGCCGTTTATTCTGATGCTTAGCAATTGAAACAGTTTAAATTCTATTCCTGCTTGTGTGCTCCAATTTCACTCTTAGCCTGCTTACTATACATCGATCATGTATAGGATCCTACTCATGTAGGAACAGAATCTAATCAGTTGTCAGAACCGGCACTATTTGCTACTTAGTCGCTAGCAAAACAACTTGCTATGTTTGTGTGTTGTTGTAGGCTAACAACTATGAATTTAGTGTGGGGTATTAAAAAAATTACAGCAGCTTAAGTGTTAACACAGTTACAACAAATCATAGACCTTTACCAAGGATCAAGAATCTTATACGGGACATGATAGAGGCATCTTGTTAATACGTGATTAAGGGAAGTTTCAATTGAAAATTGACGAAACCTAACCAAATTTAGCCCCTGTAACTTAGTTGGAGCCCCCCACCCCCTACCCCCCGTGTGTGAGCAACCCAGACTGTGCTGCATTTATTACCAAGCAGTCTATCTTTTTCAAAATTTGCTTAAAAACAACATGCAGTGATAAGACGGCATATTGCTCGACTCAGCTGAAATCAGTGCCATTCGAGATCAGAGAGCTCTCTGGATGATTTGTATCTACACATTTTGCCTTATCCTGTTCACTTTATGATAAGCAGTTTATGAGTTATGCTTCATCACAGGATTTAGGTCTATACCAAGCATAAATAAGCCAATGATGTTTCAATAAATACCAGTAGCTAGGGTGAAATAGCATTTAAGGTTCTGGACCTGTAACTAACTTCGTCAAACATTGGCACTCGGTATGATCCGGTTTTATTTGAATAGCATTCGTCGTAAAGTTTCGTATTTGCTATTTTTAGTAGTTTTTCACCACGTGATATGGATTTTCCATGACGTCATTGGGTTACCCATTTCTCAAAAATGAGGGAACCGGGAGCTCGACAGCGTAATCGTCGAGGGCGATATTGTTAAAATAGTGGTTTACCGACAACAAAGTCATGTAAAGTTGAAGTGGATCATAACTATTGTGTGGGTTTCCTGTGTACAGGTGAAAAATGCACTGTTTCATCTTGTGTTTGCGATTTAAATTTTCCTTTGCATGCTAACTGCGAGAGTTAGCGACATGGTTTGACGCTCGCTCACCTTCGTCTGATATGTTCTCCGGATGGCCAGGATGGACTTTTAAATGTGTTCAGGGGTCAAACTTTTGAGGGACAACCAAGTGTCACTAATACCAAAAGAGTGCTTGACTCAGTTATTCCTAAACTGTCGGATTTTTTTTACGAAAACCGTGTAAAGTGGTTAATTTCAAATATTTCCCTCAAGCCAGCCAAAGTCAGTAAAGAGAAGGTTTTCATGTAATAATGCAGAGTTTTACATACATATTTCCATCTCTTATACCAACTGTAGTTGATTTTTGTATAAAGGAGTATAATTTGTAATTGACCATTTTGACGTTATTTTTCGCTATAAATTCTATTGCAGTTTCATTAAAGTAACCTTTACAAATTCTTATAAATTTTATTAGGAACGGTAAAATGCCTTTAAAATCTCATATCATGGGCAGTTCATATTGCAGAAAATTTTAAAACTAGTTGTATGTGTCTAACTAGCTTCAAACTTGAGATATTTGCTTTTATAGATAGAGTAAATTTTTAAACACACCCAAAAAATTCGGATTTTTGCTCGGGGGTACATGTATGCAAAGTTCTGTAAATTTTATTAGGAACGGTAAAATACCTTTAAAATCTCATATTATGGGCAGTTCATATTGCAGAAAATTTTAAAACTAGTTGTATGTGTCTAACTAGCTTCAATCTTGAGATATTTGCTTTTATAGATAGAGTAAATTTTTAAACACACCCAAAAAATTCGGATTTTTGCTCGGGGGTACATGTATGCAAAGTTCTGTAAATTTAATTAGGAACGGTAAAATGCCTTTAAAATCTCATATTATGGGCAGTTTATATTGCAGAAAATTTTAAAACTAGTTGTATGTGTCTAACTAGCTTCAATCTTGAGATATTTGCTTTTATAGATAGAGTAAATTTTTAAACACACCCAAAATATTCGGAGTTTTGCTCGGGGGTACATGTATGCAAAGTTCTGTCAATTTTATTAGGAACGGTAAAATGCCTTTAAAATCTCATATTATGGGCAGTTCATATTGCAGAAAATTTTAAAACTAGTTGTATGTGTCTAACTAGCTTCAAACTTGAGATGTTTGCTTTTGTAGATAGAGTAAATTTTTAAACACACCCAAAAAACTCGGCTTTTTGCTAGGGGGTACATGTATGCAAAGTTCTGTATTTTTATAAGTATTTGTCAAAAGTGTGATCTTATTGTTCTGATTTATCATGACATGATTGTGTAACAGGAAAATTGGTTAAAATTTGAATATAGAACAGTAGAATTTGAAAAAAATGGTACTTTTTTATTTTTTGTTCCAGCACAATTTACGGTGTTTTTGAAAATCAAGGGTCACTTTATAAAAATGTACATAACTTGAGTTACAAACGGTAAACTTCCTTAAAAATTCACTGTAGGATGTGTTTTATAGTACAGATTCAAGAAACAGTATCATTATAAGGATTGTGGAAGGTCACCATTACAGGTCCAGAACCTTAAGAAGCATTTAATATGCAACATTCATTACTACGCACTGGTAATTAAAGAATTTACAATAGGGTTCAAAAGCTAAAAATGTCCAAATGTTATCTTGAATGTCATTGTTGTTTTGTAAGGTTGAATCCAACAACATTTTATTAACAACATTGAAAAAAGAACTCATTTAATCAATATGTGATGAACCTTTGCTTTCAGAGAAGAGAAATTCAGAATTTTGCACTCTGTTTTGTTGTTTGTTACATCACGCCGACACAGTTATGGTCATATTGGCGATGTCCAGCTAATTATTGGTGGAGGGAGACCTCAGACTTATGTCTGGGTAGAACCACTGGTGCACTGAAGGTTAGCTGGAAGATCTTGCCCCATCCGGGACTCGAATCCACATGGTTAGGGGCAAACGAGTTTCAAGTCAACAACTCTAACCACTCAGCCATGGGTGCCCTATTTTGCACTATGAAACTTTGCTTTCATAGAAGAGAAATGCAGGATATTTTGCACTAAATCCAGAGAAATTCTGCCCTAGTCTCTGTTTTAATGCCTGGCCTAAAAAAAATTCAGGCTTAATAGTCTCTGTTTTAATGCCTGGCCTAAAAAAAATTCAGGCTTAACTCATTAGTTGAAACTTTTGTTAATAATATACATTCAAGAAATATGCATTGTATATGAAAGCTGAGCACATTTAATAGCTTTTAAGTCATTTGCAACTAATCAAAGACCCTGAATATGCCAACCAATGGAATATAGTAGTGTGATGTGATGTCATAGGCACTGGTAAGACAGTTTAAGGCAGCCATCTTTGATGGCAGATGTAAATGCAGTCAGAAATCTAGAAATGTGTGCTTTATTAAACTCACAACTGATTTTTTTTTATTTTTCAGTCTATTTTACTGAATTTTATATCAAATTTAACAGCTTTTATGAAGTATTTCAAATATCAAAATTATATTTTATTGATAGTTTAAAAGGTAAAAAAATAGAACCAAATAAAGATACACTGTTCATTTTGTTTAAGGATAAGCCAATAATTTTATTTTCGTGCATTAATTCTTTGTTTATTTATCAATTTTAAAAATATTGCATTCTACAAATATGAATTTCAAGAGCTTTCCAATGGTGTATAGCTTTTAATGTTTGGACCTCAAATGAGGAAATCACAAGAAAATAAAATTTATGCTTCAATACAATTCATCTGAAGTTGCCATCAAAGATGGCTGCCAAGATAAGGGATCTTCACTGATATGGAAACTATCTATATACAAGCTTTAGCATCCCCAAAAGACATCTGAGTTTTAAAAGTATTTAAATCTTAAATGTGCACTGTCTAAATGTTCCTGGAAGTGAATTCCACAGGAATGGTGCAATAAACTTAACAAATTTTTGTCCATAAGTTGTTGTTTATATTCTAGGTATGCTGAGAATATTAGAAAATCTTAAATTGCATTTTGATATTTGTTTACAATCATATCTTGCAATAAAAGAGATGCCAATTTATACAGAATTTTAAAAGTTACTATAGCCTTTGATCTCTGTCGGTTAACATAAACAGACAAAAGGTTTGTTTTTTATACCAGTTCTTCATATGAGAGACTGTGATCATTATAAACAAATCTTAAAGCTTTTTCTTGTATCTTGTTTTTGTATTTGCTAATGAACCACAAGTGCCATGCTTAAGAACAAAAATTAACATTTGACAGCATGCATGTATGAAAAAACGTAAGTTAATTCGAAAGATGCAAACATTTCCATTTACCAATTTTCAAATGGTGTTAAACTGCATGACTGCTTTTTTTTGCGTAAGTTTTTTTATACGAACTTCAAATGACAATTTAAAATAAATGTCAATGCCAAATAAATTTACTTTTGTCATTCTTTAGTGGTTTCATTAATCATGATAATGAAAGCCATACTATGGTGTTGTTGTCTTTTTGCTACAGCTTGGAATTTATCCAGGTTGGCCGGCATACCACTGAAACTAAACCAGTCCAAGTCTAAGGGGGGTGCTGCACCTACACTCCGGAATGCACTACCTAAAGGGATGGGATTGGCTGGCATTTTTGCCGATACTGTGCACAACATTTCTATCATTATAGCACAGGGGCATTTATGAGCTGCCCAGGGACTGAAGCTGGCCGGTCCATTATACTGACAACGAAGAGTCTGGCATAATGCTGTCCACTTAGCCTCGAGCGTTAGGAGGGAAGCCACAACTACCAACTTTAAAGTCTTTGGTGTGACCCAACTGGGAATTGAAACCCATGACCTTCCGATCCGCAAGCCGATGCTCTACCACCTGAGCTATTGCGGCCGGTGCACTGCCAAGATATCTTAAAGAATGCAGTACATTGGTAACCTTTTAGAAGAACCTTAAGACCAAGTTTTTTAAGCTATCATACGTCATCTAACATGTAAGCGTTAATCTTAAAATTGATCTTTCACCCTGTCATCATTTCTATATTTAATGTGAAGATATCTGTTTATTATTTCTGTTTCAGTTATCTTTTTAATCTATGTATCTCTTATTGTTTGTCTATAGGTAAGAAGTTTTTTATGGACTAACTGCTTAAATGCTAACTTGACTTTTTATCAAGTTTTTTATGTTCTTCAAAAATAATGTAGGTAATTTTGTAAAGCACTTTTGAATATATATATTATTATAAAAATGCTATATAAATGAGGTATTTATATATATTTATTATAAGAGTTGTAAGAAGGAAAATAAAAAAATAGATTGCTGATTTGATTTTTGAAATACTTTTGGATATAAATGTTTGAACAATGGACAACTTTGTTATGGCAGATATACTGCATGGACAATAACAATAATCCAACTTATTTATTTCCATGCAAGAAATTATTATATCTTATAATTGGTGATTGTTGCTCAGCACAGACCAATATTGACGAAGAGCCAACTTCGAAACCCATTAAGCTTTTATATATTTCTGCTGTATAATCCATTGATTTAAATCTTAAGAATATTGGCATTATAACAGGGCAGGTCTCCAGATATGAATTTTAGTTGAGTGAAAACTCACTAACATAATTAAAATTAAGTAAAAGTATTTTTTTTTAACCTTCCATTTTGAAACTAAATCGTGCCTACTGCATTTACATAGTGAAAAGAAGGTGTTGGGATTTTACTCTGGTTAAATATAGTAAGCAATCAAGGGCATTGTTTCATTGTACTACCAATGCAGCCATTTAAGATAATCTTCACCTGTCATTGATTGTAAAAACATTGATAATTAAATAGGCTACACACAACAATCAAAAACGATATGTAAATTGGATTTTCTGTGTGAATATGTTACGTCAAGAAGTGAAATGTTTTGCTTTGCCTTTTTTGTCTTTTTAAATGAGTAAACATGGTGTTATGAGGGTATTTTTGTTTGTTGGGTTTATCGTCCCACCAACTGTATTTCAGTAATCTGGAGTATGTGTCCACTTGAAGCAGATATAGTGCTGTCTTCACTGTGCATAGCATGCCGTGAACACCGTGGCCCGGGATCGAACCTGGGGCCTTCCGTACCGATTGTGCTACCAGGTCCAGCACTTTTCATCAGTTGTTCCCTTTTAAAGTTTACATTGCTTATATAGAACAACATACCACCAAAAAAACTATGAAAATGCATCTTTTTTATCTCCGGAAAACAATTTGAAAGTGTGCAGGTGGGCCCTCTTACACCCATTAAATCATAAGATCATTAGCGGATCCTGCTGACTTCAAACCCTTAGTTACATTTCAGCAACTCTCTGTCTCATTGTCCTGGTGTTACGTCCACCCTCACACTTCATTCACGTCTGCACCCCAGTCAGTCTTACAACAACATGTAATTTTCATACCAAACCTTCAACCCATCCCCAGTCTGTCCATACCCTGACTTAGATCACTTTTGCTTCTATGGCCTTCAATAGGGTTGTTTTCATTAATTGTGGCAAATATGGAGGAGCATGTTGGTCATGGGTATTTAATTCAGTAAAATGCACACATGATGCGTAAGTAGGTTCATAATGACTAAGACTATGTGCATCATAATTGAAGTTTTGTATATTTATTTTTCATTTTATCTAATAAACTTAATTCAAATAATTAATCATTGATGGCATGTTGTCTTTAAAAAACAACAACAGTATATCGAAGCCGGAATAGTTGGAAAAATTATCATAAATTAGTCATAAGCACATTTTAGTTAGCCTATAAACCTCCAAAAAATAAGCACCTGGTTATGAAAGAAGACGGATTATTTTGAGTTTAAGGGCAAAGGTCTGAGGTTCTAGCCTACCTGGCTAAAAATTTTGATCCAATGTTTCAAAGGATTAGCAGAAATGCTGCCCAGCTATACTTCAAAACTTTGCTTATTTTTCAGTAATAGATTTTAACAGGATTTTTATTCTTGAAGTTGACATTGTATTTATTAAATTGCCAAAGCAAGTTCTTCAATCAATGACTCTTGTGGGACACCATACCAATCAGCGCCTACATGTTACATTGCCAGAACAAGTTCTTCAATCAATGACCCTTGTGGGACACCATACAAATCTGCGCCTACATATTACATTGACAGAGCAAGTTCTTCAACCAATGACCCTTGTGGGACACCATACCAAGCAGCGCCTACACGTTACATTGCCAGAGCAAGTTCTTCAATCAATGACCCTTGTGGGACACCATACAAATCTGCGCCTACATATTACATTGAGAGAGCAAGTTCTTCAACCAATGACCCTTGTGGGACACCATATCAATCAGCGCCTACACGTTACATTGCCAGAGCAAGTTCTTCAATCAATGACCCTTGTGGGACACCATACCAATCAGCGCCTACACGTTACATTGCCAGAGCAAGTTCTTCAATCAATGACCCTTGTGGGACACCATACCAATCAGCACCTACACGTTACATTGCCAGAGCAAGTTCTTCAACCAATGACCCTTGTGGGACACCATACCAATCAGCGCCTACATGTTACATTGCCAGAGCAAGTTCTTCAATCAATGACCCTTGTGGGACACCATACCAATCTGCGCCTACGTATTACATTGACAGAGCATGTTCCTCAATCAATGACCCTTGTGGGACACCATACCAATCTGCGCCTACGTATTACATTGCCAGAGCAAGTTCTTCAATCAATGACCCTTGTGGGACACCATACCAATCTGCGCCTGCGTATTACATTGCCAGAGCATGTTCCTCAATTAATGACCCTTGTGGGACACCATACCAATCAGCGCCCACTCACTGGCTCTCTGGCCACTATGGTGAATGAAGTCAACAGCCGTCAGCAGCCTTGACCATGAATAGGATTCCTGTCATATCGGTCAAATCGCTACCCAGTTATTTTCCCCGCGGGATCTCCGATTATGACCAACAGATCCACCTGTTTGTTTATTGTCCCCCTTTCTATCATATCCAACACTGACTTTGACTTAAATAATTACAATCAAACCAGCTATGAAGGAGGAGTTTTTTGTCTTGTCTTCCTTACATTGTATTGAGGATTGGTTATTTTAGATCAGGAGATGGTCTGCCAAAAAATGAGTCACTGGGACATGATGAAAGTGTGGGTGAAGCTAGAACAAGCAGTGGACAGGCAACATCTGGCAGTTGTGACCACACAGGTGGAGTTTTTAAATATTTAGATAATGACAGTAACACAATACCACTTCCCAGAAAGTAAGATTTGCTTGTAGTTTTAGACAGTTTTTGATCACATTGTCCAATTTAACTGGCCCTCTATTTAAAACCTGAAGTTAAAATGTATACTTTTATTTGCCAGATGCCTTATTGTGTTATCTTATGCAATTAATTTAATTAAAAAATAACACACTTTAATGCATTTAAAAAACAAGTTCTAATTAATGTTGTGTCTGATTAGATTTAACATTTATGCTACACTGATAGCCATATTGTTAAAAAGTGACAGGTAATTAATTAAAACTATTTGTTTATTTTACCCAACTAACAAGTCAATCATGTACAGATTGTTTGTTTGTTTGTTTATTTGTTTATAAGGTTTATTGTCCCACCAACAGTATTTCAGTTATCTGGAGTTGGTGTCCACTTGAAACAGATATAGTGATGCCTTCATTGTGTAAAGCATGTCATGAATACCTGGCATGATACCACGCCCAGTCACATAATCCTGACACCGGGCCAACTAGTAGCAGAACTACCTTTAGATTTGCATCATGTACAGTGTCTACCACAGTAAATCTTCATGATAGGCGTTCATCACTGGGATATCATGAGATCGACACATACATCTACGCCAATAAGCTCAGAATTTCAACAGATGTATAGTAACAGGACCAAACTAACCTAAAAACACCCAAATACCAAGCAAGTTTCAGATCTATTTTAAGCAATGGATTTGACAAATAACAATTCTCAAAACAGCTTTACAAATGGCTCTTTTTCAGATAACTGGAAAATATAACGGCCATTACATTTTTGTGCTAAGTTTCAAATCTGTTTGCATAAATTTTATTACTAAGGTACTTTTATTTCTTATTAACTACAAAAATATTATTTAAAAAAGTACATTGCTTTGTGTTGCTAGTCATGACTTGGTCATTAATACTTTTTAGTCACAAATGTCAACTTAAAATATGACATTTTGACATTTTCAATATGACAAAAAATAAACATTTAGTCAAAGAACACATGGTAATATAAAATACATTTAAATTATAATTTATATTTTAATTAAATATGAAACAAATATGACCAAATCAATGAATTTATGCAACCAGATTTGAAACTAAGCACACAAAAAAAGGTGATGGCTGTTATTTTTTCCATTTTTCTGAAAACGAGCCAAATACAAAGTCAGCTGCTTAATAATTCTATGCATTGACGTTGACAAATAAACCTTCCAAAACTACAACAAAAGTTCTAAGTCCATTTACATAACAATTACAAGCTTTGTAGTCCACCTAATAAACTCAACCCCAAAACTGTAACATCAAATATCAACCTGTTGCTTGCAATAGCCAGTAGCAAACAAAAACCACAATAAAACACTGAAACATAATAACACCTCACTAACACCCCTCTCGCACGTGCCTACCAAGCTTTCTTCAATGACTTGTCGAGGATTACACCTCCCCTTTCCCCTCAGCCCTCCTGTCGCACGTGGCCTCTTGTATCTGTCCAACTGGCTACACACGACAGGCTGTGAGTCCCTATTGTGATCTAGAGACAGTTTACACGTGCCGTGTGTTAATACGTGACACCATGTCAACACATAACACCTCTAATTAGCTGTCTTTCTATTTGATTTTGGCAAAGCACTTCTGTTCCCTTTACTTATTGGCTATATTAATTCCTATTCAACTGTTGACTTTCTTTTTGTATTTTTTTATGGCAGTGAGGGATCTTACAATGCTAACATTGCTTGGCAGTTTAAATGGCTAAATATAACATCAAATATTGGTTCTATTTTATTTTGTCAAGTGTAACCACTTCGTTAACCCCTTCTTTTTCATTTACCTATTGCCTGAATTAAATGTTTATTTTGATACGGTTTTGTAGAGGTTATTTTAAAATTATAACAAAAAAACTTTTTTTTTTAATTTTTTTTATTTGATTTAGTCATCAATGTTCATTTGCTTAGTGGTTATAGTATTTTTCATTCAAAAAATCAATAAACACATACATCAAAGTTATTTTTGTTCTTAATGTTCCATTAGCAAATTTTTTTTTCCAACTTGAATTCAGTTTAATGTCTGTTTGCAGATTTATTATCCAGTTTGCTTATTTGCTGTATTTACAGATATGTTAATTGATTCGCGATGTTTCCATTTTTTTTCCTGAAAGATTCCTGCAGTTATTAAACTTCTGATCATTTACCAGTTTTTTTTTTTAGTTTTACATTTTAGAGACATTTCCTTCACCTAGTGGTATTCGCTTCATTTTTTTTGCAGTCATCCAACTTTTGACTATTTGTCACCTTTAGCTGTTTTTTTTCAGGGTTGATTCTTCCTACCCATTTGCTGTATTTTTTATTATTCATATTTTTTATTACTTTTTAGAAAATAGAAGACAGCAAATATGCCTGATTCAAATAAATTAACTATTTAATAATAATAATAATAATTATAATAATAATAATAATAATAATAATAATAAAATATTTATTGTAAGGTGGATACCAGGATGGGTCCACGACCTGCCTCCACCTAAGACGGGGATAATAAAAGTTTAAAAAAAAACAGCAATAGAAATGATCAAAATATAAAACCATAAAAAATCAAAAACCATATTTAAGTGCCTACAAACCAATATATCTACTAGCAAATAATTCTGGTTTGTTTTCTGAATCATACCCTATTTGCATATTTCAATTGGAAATATCTCGTCTGCCAATAAGTGGCAACCAGGCACGCTTTAGTTACTAGCCTGCCACATTCTAAATTACCATGAAACAACGGCTGTTTGAAATATTCAACTTTGGCTAACAGAAATATTGACGCACATGTCAAGAAAAGCTATTTATGGCACGGATTCATCAATGTACACAACTCACCCGAGAGAAAAACAACAGAAAATTGTTATTTTCAGAAAAAATGTAATAAATCGTTAGAAACACAACGTAAAAGAAACCTCAAGTTCAGCTTGCATATCGGCAGGAAAAGGCTAACCCAGATATGATATAACCTAATTGAGAAAGAAGAAAAAAAAGGAGAAACAAGGAAAATAATATAAGAATTTTATTGTTTGTTTGCCTTTTTTTTGTATTAATACTTTTAAGTCATGATGATAATTAATGAAATGAAAGATATTCAATCATTCTTCCAATATAAAAAATACAATAATCTTTTGTAAGCTTCCTTAAACACACACACAAAAAAAAGGGTAAAAATTAAGCATTTTTTAAACACTTTTTACACCAAGAGGAATTCCTTCTTCAACAAACCATTTCAATACAAACCAGTATTAAGGTGCGTTTTCGTTTGTGTTTTACAAATTTTGAAAAAAAAAACTAAATCAACAGCAACCCCACTACTGCCATTACTGATAGAACATGTCAATCCCTTCATGACGGTGGTGGAGAGCCCAGTTTCCCACAGTGACTTGCTAGGGATATTTTACGGTACCGAATGTCTTGTTAACATGCAGCATTATAACTAACATGCAAGGTATACAACATATGCAATATTTATACAAGATGATCTTGAGACTCTAATACAGGCAAATCTGTCAACGCCTGCAATTTTATATACAACAAGGCCATGAACAGTATTTTGACATCTGACATCTTCATATGTTATCACTTATGGGAAAACTTTGAAAGCATGCAGAATTTTTAACAATATAGTCAACTTTTAAAGCCATGCTATCTCCTACAGGCAGATTGTGTAACTAATAGTGAAATCTCGCTTGAGCTCGATTCGAAAGTATGAGAGGAAGGTGTAATGCGAGGAAGTTCGCATGTTCCGTCAGAGAGGAGGGGGGGGGGGGGGGGGGGGGGGGGGTATTTGCCCCTTAGCCCTGAACTTAAGGAGGGAAGCCACTACTACCAACTTTTAAGTCTTTGGTTTGACCTGGCCGGGGTTTGAACCCTTGACCTCCCGATCCGCAAGCCAACGCTCTACTAGGGCGGAAGAATCCCAAGAACCACTGCTGCAGGTCAGCTGGAAGATTAGGAACTTGACAAGTTTCAACTGACACTTATCAGATTTAAGTCAGGCCCAAGTTGTGACTTATCACTATTGTTTTAATAAAGTCCTCTTAGTCATATACATCTTGTTTTCTATTGTGCAGATTACAGAGTTTTAATTAGTTTTGTTAGTACAGTCTTTAAATTAACATCCATTAATTACATGCCATTCGGACGAGTAGTATTTGGAGATTCAGTGACCCAAAACACATTTTACATGCCCAAACTTTGGTTTCAGAAACAACTGCAAGGGATTTTTGGAAGGTTTATTGTTGGTTATTTTACTATAATTTGAGGCACTACCTGTTCAAACATCCAAACAATTTCTTTCTGGTCTTATTTTCAGGATCCAGAAAAAAAACATGGGACTGCAGGGTGACAAACTTTATAAAATTCCCATGGTCGATCTAATAAATTAGTCACCAAGGATGAATGAACGTGTCTTAATTTCAATGACTGTTAGTATATCTTTAATATAAAGGTGAATGATTCTTTCTTGTATACTGCCTTACTTTAGATGGGCTGTATAAAAACTTTATAAATTCAAAATAATAACAATGAAGTATTTTGACAAAGCTCATCTTGTTGCACTGAAACTTATGTGCCTTCTAGAAAACCTGCATTTTTTTTAAATAAAAAACACGAAAAACTCAAGGGACTTCCTTATTCCTAAACATCTGCACTTTCTTGGATCACCACAAGGAAATGCGTATGTTTTCTGCGAAAAGTGTTTTATTTATACTAGCATCGAATTGACAAACATGTGCTGACATGTCTTTTCATCGTGTCAAGTTCAGCTAGACAATTCCAGTTGCCGTGGCCATTGAAGCTATTGAGGGTTCAAGTCACTGACAATTGTCGTCATAAATACAAAATTTACACTGCCACCCTATGCAACTTGTTTGGAAATGTATGTGCTATAGTGAATTGGGGACATACATCAGAACTAGTGATACGACACTGAAGATATATGAGAAGGAAGGAGGTAGTCAATCAATGAAGGAACATGGAGGATTGATGGATTGATAGTGAAAATGTCAAGCTTGGGATAATAGATATAAACTGGCAACAGACGTGCAAAACATTGGCTGTCTGATATAGAATGATACGGGGTGGGGATTTTTAAAATTTTATTTTTGTTAGATGATAGACACATTAACATTCACTATGTTGATTGGTAGAGTGTCGGCTCCAGGTACCAGAGGCCCCAGGTTCGATCCTGGGCCGTCACATACCAAAGTTGTTAAAAATGTTAGTGGTATAGCTCCTCAAGGAAATATAAGGGTAATTCCACGACTGGTTGGCCCAGTGTCAGGATATTGTGACTGGGAGTGGGTATCATGCCAGATGTTACGGCATGCTTTACACAGTGAAGGCAGCACTATAACTGCTTTAAGTGGACACCGTCTCCAGATAACTGAAATACTGTTGGTGGGACGATAAACCCAATAAACAAACAATTACTATGTTCTTCGATCAAACTGCAATAGGATAAAACTAATTAAGCTTTAAAATTTCATGATAATAGGTACACTCATGTTGCCTTGCAATTTACTTGAATTGCAAAATCTTTTAAGTGAGTGCCTTTGGCTGAGCGGTTAGAGTTGCTGACTTGTAACTCCTAAGCACCTCACCGTGTGGGTTTGAGTCCCAGTTTGGCTGAAAACTTTCATGTTTGAAGTTTTCCTGCTAACCTGCGGTGCTCCGGTGGTTCTTCCCAGACTTCAGTCTGGGGTCTCCCTCCACCAATAAATAGCTGGATGTCACCAATATGACCATAAGTATGTGATTGCAATGTCATGTAACAATCAAACTAAGTGCAATCAAATTGTAAAAGAAAGTTACAACTGCTGACTTGATAGGATAGTTGTTGGAAAAAATGATTATCTCAATGGTCTTTCTTTAGGAAGAGGAATATAGCTCAGTTACTATGAACCCAAAATTTAATGAAAAACAGAGTTTGATTTCTTGTACATATGTAACAAAATACAGGTACTGAATAAAACTACAGAAACATGATATATGTCAGTCTCCCTGACGTTTCCAATTTAAAATAAAATTAAATCAAACTTTTCAGCAATAAAATAAAGTTTGTTACTCCAACAGTTTGGCTACCTCCACCACATCAAAGGAAAGTCATGGACTGTAAAAAATTTGCAGAATCACCCTAAAGCCAAAGTTCATGGTTTTGAAAACAAATAGTCTTATTGTCTTCTAGGGATAAGTATTCCTAAATCTATGTTATCTTTTATTTACCACCTTATCTGATATGCGTAGTGTAGCAAAGTAATAAGAAACAGAGGTCAAGCTGATAGCAAAAAAGCAATGAATCTCTAGATCAGAAAATAGATCAAAGAATTGTATTTAATTGATCATTTTGATCCTCACCGACCTGCGAGATCTTGACTTTACTTTGGTAGGTAACAGGCCCTATACCTAACATGGTATGTGGTATCAGGATTTGCTCTAAAAGCAAATTGTTGTTTTATGTCCTTGAAATTATAAAATGATTTTTTTTAAACACAGAGAATCAAGTGCTAATTTTAGATTTTAAAAAAATTACAATTCACATTATCAACCATACATAAGGGACAAAATGAGATTTGGATTCGGACTGGCCGGCATTTTTGCCGATACTGTGCAGCGACATTTCTGTCATTATAGCACAGGGGCCCTTATGAGGTGCCCAGGGCCTGAACCCGGCCAGTCAATTATACTGACACCGACAAGTCAGGCGTAATGCTGTCTACTTAGCCCCGAGCGTTAGGAGGGAAGCCACTACTACCAACTCCCGATCTGCAAGCCGACGCTCTACCAACTGATCTACTGGGGCTGGTGGGTACAAAATGTTATGTAAATCATAATATTTCAAGAAATTTTTTTCTTTTTCGTATGACTGCAGGTAACAATAACAACACTTTCTCTGGAATCAAATTCATGTGGATACTTATCTACTAGCCTTCATTTATAAATTGATAAAATTTTTAAAGTAGAAGCTAATTATTATCAAGATTTTAAATGAAACTGATCATATTCTGTCCTATGACTGGTTATCGTGTGAATATCAACTAGATTTTTGATTGTCAAAAAAAAATCAAATTGGTAAGAATCAGAACAGAACAGAACAGATCTTTATTTCTTTCAGCGATACAGAATATAACACCTGAAGAATTGTATAAACAAACATGCAACACAATATGTGAACGTTCCGGTTAAGCAGATAATACAGAACAGCAGTAACAAATGAACAGTGCATGCTTTTAGAAAAGAGAAGACCATGGTTTGTATGTGAGATTAAATTAAGTAAAACTTTACACCCAGCATTTGATCTTTTGGTTAACTTTAACATCCTCTTTCAAAGCCACATTAACAACTCTGAACCAGACTTAACATAATCATTTCTCCATTCAACATTCTGAACCCTGAAACAACCACAGAAGAAAGCCATTTTTATGACAGTTCTGGCCTTAAACCTCAAAACTATCCTAAACCACAACGATTATATGGCCATGTCTTAATTACAAAGATAAAAAAACTTCCTGTCATCTTGTTTTATATTTCAGCACTGTGCCACTAAGTGATGCCAACCACAATTTATAAAGAACTGGCTTTAGTGGGTGACATAAAACAGCCTATTATCTACCTATTGACCACTATCTGTCATAGGTCACCACGGCTCCAGGTAAATTGAGTTAATCAGATCTTGCTTAAAAATATATCCCATAATTCTCAATAGAACCATATAAACCTGGTACTCATTTGAAATGTCTCATCAAGATGATTCTAATGAGTATTAGGTTCGTATGGTTTCGATACAGTATAAAGAAGTAAGGAATAAAAAACTCCGGAAATCTCAATAAAGACTATTACCTGTGATTGGTCAATGAGGTAACAACAACCTACTGTCATAGTGACCATGTCTACTAACAGTAGGGTCATAATGGTCAGGTAATTACATCAGTGGGGCCACTAGGTCTACCCAATATAGCCCAATTTGGATTGATAGTCAAGGCTTATATACCCATCTTGATACATCAAAGAGAATGTAGTTTAATAGAATTTTTTTTTTACACATATATACTTATATAACATACATTGTACAAGAAATAAATGTTTTTTAGTTTATTAGTCTAAATATGATTTCCTATTTTACAGACAATATAACATACATTGTACAAGAAATAAATGTTTTTTAGTTTATTAGTCTAAATATGATTTCCTATTTTACAGACAATATAACATACATTGTACAAGAAATAAATGTTTTTTTAGTTTATTAGTCTAAATATGATTTCCTTTTTTACAGACAAAAAAAACATACATTGTACAAGAAATAAATGTTTTTTAGTTTATTTGTCTAAATACGATTTCCTTTTTTACAGACAATGGCATATTAAAAATTATTGCGCTCACAAAAAAAAGTTCAATTAATTCTATTCTTTCAGAATTTTGTGTTTTCAATTTTTCTGAATACAAAATTGTTGGTTTATTATTTCCTTTTTTATTATAAACTTCCAGAGATGACTAACAATGTTTCTGTAATTCAGCTACAAAATGACCCAAGCATAGAGAGGAAAACTTCCGAAAAATAAAAAACTATTAAAAATAAAATTGTTTTAAGCTTATTACCTGCAACATTTGTTAATAAACTGTACTTTTTTCTTATTTGTTTTTGCAAAGGTAACAAGTAATATTATTAGTGATTATGCCACAAATAGTGTAGGTCCAGATATGACAGTTCCCAGATGGCCCAGATCTTAACTATTTGCCAATGCCTGATCAATTTGCACTTTTCAAGCTAAGTTTCTGATCAATAATACTGCCAAGAGTTTTTTTTTCTTCAACAAGATTTTCACCCAACATTTTCTGACACTATGAATCAGAATGTGTATAATATATGCTACGTTTTGTTGATATGAAGTATTACTAATAATTTGCACTATTTGTTATTCTATGAAAAGGATAATAGCAAGTACTTAGTCAATAAATATGATATTATTAAGTTTATATAATGGTATACAATGTATATGCAAAAAATATGTAGACAACTCTTGTACAAAACACATTATGTGAATATATGTGCATATACAATCATTAAAAAGAAAGTATATTCCAACATAAAAAAGTTATATCAATATATTACAACTTATGCAAACCACGTGGAACATTTATATGTGTATGATGAATTTGACAAGATGATGTATACGTTGTGTGCAAATCTGATAAATAAAATATGTTCTGTTCTGTTCTGTATTGTGGCAATGAACATTAGGGGGTTGACTTGTGATGTAATGTACGCTATAATAGTGTCTATTTGGCTTGGTAAAGTGGTGGAACTGTCACGGTGTAACAAGATCTTCGTACTGCAATAATACAAGCCCCATCTTCGTACTGCAATAATACAAGCCCCATTTTTGTACTGCAATAATACAAGCCCCATTTTTGTACTGCAATAATACAAGCCCCATCTTCGTACTGCAATAATACAAGCCCCATCTTCGTACTGCAATAATACAAGCCCCATTTTTGTACTGCAATAATACAAGCCCCATCTTCGTACTGCAATAATACAAGCCCCATTTTTGTACTGCAATAATACAAGCCCCATTTTCGTACTGCAATAATACAAGCCCCATCTTCGTACTGCAATAATACAAGCCCCATTTTTGTACTGCAATAATACAAGCCCCATCTTCGTACTGCAATAATACAAGCCCCATCTTCATACTGCAATAATACAAGCCCCATCTTTGTACTGCAATAATACAAGCCCCAATCATCACTTATGTTATTATAACAGGGAGTGAATAATAACTTAAAGAAAAAAACTTTCGGTATTATTTTCTTATTTTAAAGTGATTAAGAAAACAAAAAAGCAATAGAAAATTAGAAAAAGTTTATATTTCTTCTTAATAAACTAACAAAACAACAATAAATTAACAAAACAAAATGAAAATCCCTGAAAAAGCCCAACTCTAGGTAAAAGTAAAAAAACAACCAAAAAAACTATTGTGCATAGATTTAGTCTATCTGTCTTGTTCAGTCTGTTTTCAGCAAACTATGTTAATGTTTTTTGTTCCCCGCAAAATTTGTTAGCAGTAACATTCTTAATACGCTGTTTATCATCCAGCATCCGGACCGTTTTTACCATCCACTGTACCGCCACTTTGTGCATGATCATATTAGGTCGACCGTGATGAGACGATTCCTTAATACAGTTTGATACGGAGATAAATATTTAATGGAACTCCACCACAAGTATAAATTACACTTTATAAAAGTGGAACAAAAATTACCAAATTCTTCACCATTTGAGCTGCAACTAAATTAGTCCAAATTTATGGATTTGCCACAAAGCAAAACCTTGGTGTTTCAATATTTTGTTTTTCGGGTGTTTTTTTTCTCCTCTAAAAATGATCATAACAAACTAACAAACAAACCCATAATAAATTTTTCTTTATTCTGATGTTTGGTTTCAACAAAAATATTTCAGTCTCCTTATTCCTAATCATATGTTAATGGCTATCATATAATTTTATTCACATGGACTCACATCTTATTATAAATATTTAATGAATGAGTTGCACAATAATTTTAAATGTATTTTTTTTTTTATTTATATCTCTTCTTATTAATACAAGAAACTTAGGATGCAATCATTTTTATCCTATTCAAATTAAATCAATTTTAAATTGCCTAAAACCAATTAATATGAGTACATTTAACAGCACCATCACTTTTGCTGTAATTATAAAATAATATAGTAATCATACATTCTTTCAACATGATTTACAAGATAGTTGGGATGGGATGGGATGGGATTGACCGGCATTTTTGCTGATACTGTGCAGCAACATTTCTATCATTAAAGCACAGGGGCACTTATGAGGTGCCCAGGGACTGAACCCGGCTGGTCCATTATACTGACACCGACGAGTCAGACGTAATGCTGTCCCCTTAGCCTCGAGCGTTAGGAGGGAAGCCACTACTACCAACTTTAAAGTCTTTGGTTTGACCCGGCCGTGGGTTTTGAACCCATGACCTCCCGATCCGCAAACATCATTCATTTACTATCAACTCTGATATTATTTTTATATTTAAATTATTACAGTATATTTATATTTTTTTCCAAAAAGCTCACACTCAAATTTCTGCAAATTACCTTTTTCATTCCTAGTAAATATAGGGTTTTCAAAAAATTCACTTGATATTGTTAAAGTTCTTTGAAACAGTTTTCAATATTTTAAACACACATATTTTTGGCATAAACACACACATTTTGTTGATTTCTTTGATGATAAGCTTTAGTTGAAAGCCACAAGACAGTCTGATTGTTTTAGATGATTATCTAAGTAAGCCCTGTTGAATTAATTTATTGCCATGAGACCTTGAATCAAGATTATTTTTAATATAAAAAAGTTTTATATCTGAAAATCATGCTTGACAGTACAGCTAGGTTGGGTAAGTACCTAGAAAAGACTTGTCAATTTTAATTATTGAAAATATTTTAGTTAAGCACTTTTAGGTGTTTATCTTATCAATTGAAAAATCATTCCAAATGAAACATTGAAATGACGAAAATAAAAAATATTGCTTATACTTAAAGTTAAACTTGACCATTGCATTCATAGTAAATGTACAGTGTTTTAAAAATTCACTGATTTTGTTGATTTTCTTTGAAACAGTTTTAAATGTTTGTTTGTTTGTTTATTGGGTTTATGGTCCCACCAACAGTATTTCAGTTATCTGGAGATGGTGTCCACTTGAAGCAGATATAGTGCTGCCTTCACTGTGTATAGCAAGTCGTGACAACCTGGCATGATACCACACCCAGTAACATTATCCTGACACCGGGCCAACCAGTCGTGGAACTACTCTTATATTTGCTTGAGTGTTAGCAAGGGAGCTTTACCACTGCCATTTTTAACAACTATGGTATGGCGAGGCCCGTGTCTTGAACCCTGGGCCTCAGTTTTAAATGTTTTTAAATACATTCATATTTGGTAATAAATATATAACCTAGATTAAACTAGTCTACAAATAAACCCTTAGTTGTGTTGATGCAGCTGAAGATAAAAAGAGTAATTGTGAATGCTTTACTAAAGGCGTAATGTGGCATATGCATGAGATAATGGGTTAAACCATGAACAATAAAGAAAGCAATTGTTTGTGTTCCATGAACAATAAAGTAAGCAATTGATTGTGTTTAACTCTTGAAAACGGTAAGTTGCCGAAATTTTGATGTGAGCATTTTTAGAAAAAATATAATTAATACAGTTCCCCCTGGATCAATTAACAACATTGTATAGTATATTTTTATATCATCAATTACATTTACAATATTATTAACTGAAATTTATCAATTTAAATGCATAACAATATAATTAATTTTTCTTGAGCAGAAAGTATCACTAAACACATATTTTAACTTTTTTTTCTCATAAACAATACCTTACTAAAATATACTCTATTTTTTCTAATAAACAATATCTTTCTACAATATACTTCTTTTTGTTATAAACAATACCTTACTAAAATATACCTGTTTTTCTTATAAACAATATCTTCCTAAAATATACATGTACTTTTTTTCTTATAAACAGTATCTTCCTAAAATATACCTTTTTTTCTTATAAACAATACCTTACTAATTTTTTTTTAAACAATACCTTACTAAAATATACTTTTTTTCTTATAAACAATACCGTACCTGAATATAACTGAAATTACATGTAAATGACAATACTTATGAATAAAAGAATTAAGCTTGCTTCTTGCAAGTTAAAGTCCATGTTTCAATAAGAATTTTCACCACAAAAAAAACTTTGTATTGTGTTGTTATATGGTAACCTTGACCCAGTTAACAAAATAACAACATAAAACAGGTCTAAAAATTATCTTTTAACCCTTTCATCCATGCTTAAGTCATTAAGCCTGCAAAGTTATGCCACAGTAGAATCTGCACATTTAGGGGGGTTTATTTGTTTCATTCTTTTTAGCCAGGATCTATAATTATACATGCTGAGCAAATATGTATTCCAAAAATATGTTTCAATATTTCAAAGAAAATAAACAAAATTAGGTGAATTCATATACATGTTCTATTAATGATAGGGTTAAAGTATGCATAGAAAAAATAGTTCACAAATAGCTATTAAATAAAAAAAGGGTCCCTGTTAATCTTATGTTTCAATCTGTTCACGCAAACTCATACCTTTAAAAAATTATCAAACATTAAAACTCAATCCTTAAAAATTATTTAAACATTAAAAAAAATTAAAAAAATCCTTGCATGAAGTGGAACTTCACAAAAGCTGACAGAGGGTGTCCCTGAACATAACAGAGCTATAAAATTCCACATAAAACACATCTGAGCGCATCATAACGCAATTACACAATATGTGTAATTAACAAGCCAGCAAATTTGATAGTACTTCTAAGCTCTGCTTGATAATATAGGGTTATATTAGATACTTGTCAAATGTATTAAGCAGGCACACCAAAGGTGTGAAGTATGAATACGAATGAGGACGGAACAATATCTACATGTTTGGTAAAGCTTTAACATTACGAATATTCATGAGATACGAATGATTTCATTTAATTATCGTATGGATTTTAAGATAGGACTAGAAATGTTGATTGTAAATGCAATTAACTCTTATTTTTTATGTTTTTTTGTGTAATTAAGTTTTAATATCTAATGTTTTGTTTGTTTGTTTATTGGGTTTACCATCTCACCAACAGTATTTCAGTTATCTGGAAACGGTGTCCACTTGAAACAGATATAGTGCTGCCTTCACTGTGTATAGCATGCCGTGAACATATGGCATGATACCACACCTAGTCAAATTATCCTGACACCGGTCCAACCAGTCGTGGAACTACCCTCATATTTGCTTGAGCGTTAGCAAGAGACCTATACCACTACCATTTTTAATGACTTTGGTAAATTGCGGCCCGGGATCGAACCTGGGGCCTCCAATAACTGGAGCCAACGCTCTACAGATTGTGATACCAGGTCTGGTGAAGTTGATTTTAGATTTAAACAGATAAAGTGCTTGTACAATGTACAATGATAGAGCATTGTTTAAATTGTATGTACACTGGATCCAACGGTTGTAAAGGAAGTCTTATTGGTTCCATGCTTTTGAGATATAATCGCAATAAAATTTAATAGAGTTTAATTAGCATTATAGCAATATCCGATTATTTTGGGCCTAGGAAGAACCCAAACAAATGTTTGTGTAGAACCATTGGCACAATACAGGCTAGCTGGAGGACCTCCCCACATGAAAGATTTCACTCAAAACAAGACTTGAACCCATTAAGTACGTTGCCATAGAGCTATTATACTTCATCAACTATAAACACTTGGTCATAGGGGCCCCAGAACAAGTCTTGTTAAAGATGTGTGACATGGATAGATGGACACTAGCTGTAACAGACTTTGACATATCAAGGTTTATGTTTATTTTTTTTTTTAATTTTTGTTTTAAAATACATTGCAGTGACCAATTATGATCATTATAGCAACATCCAGCTTTTTGGTGGAGGAAGACCCCACACACATGTCTGGGTAGAACCACTGGCGCACCGCAAGTCAGCTGGAAGACCTTCCCATATTAAGTCCTTCACCGCAAATGGGACTCAAAACCCACGCAGTAAGAGGCTAAGCAGTCAGGAGTAACAAATCTGTGACTCTACCACTACGCCACAGGCGTCCCCAGTTTATGTTTAGTATTTTCACTAAATTAAAATAATAAAACTTATCTTAAAATTTTGCTGGCAGACTGTGTAAAAAATAAGGACAAACAGGTAAAGACTAAGATATTCAGTTGTATATTCTGAGAAAAACCCTAGTCTATGTATGAAGAAGGGAATATGACAAGTCCTATCAGCATTGCAATATATACCAACACTTGAAAAAGCAAAGGACAAAGGCATTCACAAGCAAGCCAAACGTTAAAGTAAAAACAAATCTGTGATGAATCTATAAACCAAAAGAGCAAATCCAACATTATTGCCCTGGAACAGTCAGTTGGCAAAGTGGCCGAATGACGTGCTTAAATATATTTACAGTGCTATGACCTCGCACTAATTGATGGGATTCTCAAATGCAAGCAATGAAAAGAAAAACAACAATAGAAACAATCTCCACGTCAGAAGTCTCATGCCTCTCAGATCATAGTAACTTCTGCCACCATGAAAAAAAAATGGATTGACAGATAAAATCTGAATTAGAATAGCTTTTAAAAACAGCATAAAATCATAGTTTTATTCTAGTAATAAATACTATTATATTTATTTTCTAGCACTAAAGTCAGAGGAATGTTTATATTAATTTTTATTTTTTTTACATTTAAATCCAGAGAATACTTTTACACTAAGCCCAATATTGATTTTCATAATCATGATCTTTACTGTGGTCACATGATTTTTGATACGTAACTTTATCACAACAAAACATTACCAGTGTCAAAAGTATGCTTTAGAATGATGTGAAGATGAATAACAGAGGGCGTAACATAAATACCAGCCTTTGGATATGTCCGATAAATGAGACAAAGTACTCTATACTAGAGATGTGTGTTGCTCATGATTATCTCCTGGTTATCATAGCTTAACATATGAAGGGAAACTACTCCTACAAATTCTTTGGAGAAGTTATCTCCCTTGCACTTTACATTTTTTCCCAAAACTACTTAATTTACGCACATTGTGACCAAAATTAGCACAGACCCAAACAGTTATCCCTAGACAAAAACATATAATCAGCATTTTATTTTTCAATGGGAATTTTGCTAATATTATGAACATTTAGAGTTAAGATCTAGGTAAGAAAATACGTTCTGTGTAGAAGGTGGTATCAAATATTTTTGATCAAATTTTCTTTTCTCAAACTACCAAATACTTTTTTGTAAACTGAACAGATCCAGGGCAATCTGTTATTGATGTTCTTCGTCAATGTGAAAAATGAAGCATTACACCTTATCAACATAACAAACATGTATTTCCTATCAGAACCACGCTGAGCAGTTAGCTATGTTTAAACTAAGAAAGTCATGTGAAAACTTACTTTTGAGATCAGAATATATCATTTTACTAGTAATCGGTTTGGCAGTGATGTCTAATTTAAGCAGAAATCCTTATTGTGCCTTTTTATAGATTTAGAAAATATAAAAACATTTTGTGTGATTTTTTTGTTTCACGAGATGAATCATCTTAAAATTGAGATAGCTCCAAAAAGGTGTCAGAAACAAGAAAGTATTTGGACTAGAAGGTAGCAAAGTAAAAACAATCAAACAACAAAATAACTTCAAAAGCTCAGGAAAGTGTAGTGCGAAGCACCCAGATAATTCTTCAGATGGTGACGATTCAGGAATGTGTTATGGTAAATTGTACCTCCACTGTATCTCACATGTACATGAAAATGTTGACAAAATGCGACACCTTCAACAATTTTCTTTGTTGATTTGTCATCCTTTACCTAGAAGTGGCCCACCACAATGGCTTTTTAGATTTTATTTGGCTATCTTTCAAAAAATCAATAACCTTGGTTGTATTGTTTACAATCTGCAAAAGTCGTGTTTGATTAAATTACCGAATAAAAGGTAATGATAATGTTCTAGGTATTTTGCAATTAATTTGTCTTTCTTAAATCCAGAAATGAAATTGTCAAATCAGAAGTCAAAACCTAGTTTAAAAATTTTATTGAAAGGAACACCACATGTGCAAATCAAGTATGCTGCAGTTTACTTGCTGTTTAGAACTCCCCTAACATATAATTGATATCAGACTATATTTTCAGTCGGTCATTGGCGATTGCCTTTCATTAATATGCGCATCTTCGACCTTGAATGTATACAATGATGGCAGCAACCAAAGTTTACAAAATATAGTATAAAAACAATTTGTTCATTGCATATCACAGTACTGTACTGACTTTACCCAGTATCGCAATATACCAGTATACCGCAACAGCCCTAGTACTAATTAGTCTTGTAAAATTTCATTAAGATCTGACATCAGTGGTAGCCAAGGAAATAAAGTGCACAAGTCTTATCTACAGCTGGACTGGCAGACTGATATATTTTGTATCTGGGTCTATAACAATAGTTGTCCATAGACAGTGCACTCATTTTTCTCAGTACTAGATAGTTAAATGAAAATTCTACAGTGAAGGGGCATAACTCTTTCAAAGTTAATTTAAGGGAGACCTGAAATGGATTTTGCTTTTGACAGTATTAAAAATTCCAAATTTGCGACACTTTAAAAAAAATGATGACTTGAGGCCTTCTCCCAAAGGTGGAGCTAGACATGGTATTCAAGTCTATCTTTTCATATGTAAAGTGACTTTACTGTAACTTTAAAAAATGGCATTCTTACCTCCCTTGTGGGTAGGTTTTTGGAATATAGTTACTGCACAAAATGTAAGAGTTTACCCCTTTTTAAACTAGTGAAAAAAACTTTTGACTAAAGCATGCGCATAAAATGAATTCTTATTGATTGAGATAAGAACTTATTAAAAAAGTTGAGTGTTTTTTTAAAAAAAATAACCAAATTAAAAATAAAACTTATTATATTTTATATATTTAGTACTGGTATATGAATATACCTTCCCAGAAGGTAGATAACTAAAGCTTTTCATTTCGAAAAATGGGGAAAATAGTGTCTGTAAAGTAAAGGAAGCTTTAGAGATGGGTTACTTGTAGAGGACAAGAGAACAAGTCTTTCTTTATATTGAAAAACAAGCAAACTTTTGACATCAATTCTTTTCACTGCTAACTATACTTACCACTTCTGTTCTTATTAAATAATGTTGCCATTTTTGTACCTTAAATAGAACCCTCACCATCATATAACCAAAACTTAAAACTACTCACCATTTATCATACTTGTCTCGCTTGTTGTTGTCAAACTTGACCTTCCATTTGCCCTGTTTCTTGTTCACCTGAACCACTGTGCCACCATACCACTTCTTGTTCACACATGCCTCCACTTTTTTACCTATATCTCCTGGAAACAGAACGAATCTGAGGTGTTACAGGTTTTCTTGCTGTAAGGTGAAGACTGATATTCCCAATCGCAAAAAGTATGTTCTTTTTCCAATTTCAAGAAAAGTCCCAAATGAAAGAATTAAAGAATGATGGTCCTTAATCGCTCAGCTGATGACACAGGGTTTTAGTAGGCACAAATCTGGCATCAAGTAATTAAGCGCTATTTACTTAAGAAATCTTTGGTGAAGATTGGACCATTAGTGTGGCTTCTGGGTTGATAACATTTTCTAGAATTTTACCAAGCAACCTACTGAATCCACATGACCCACTTCAAAACATAGGTAAGATTTCATACTGGCAAATATTCTGGCCAAGTTGGTGAAGATTTGGCCATTAATGTGGCCTCTAAGTGTTTTCACAAGTTTTTTCTAAATGTGTCCTAGTGACCTACTTATTGACCCCACGTGACCCAGTTATGAACTCATGCAGGCAAACATTCTGATCAAGTTTGGTGAAGATTAGGTCATAAATGGGGCTGCTAGTGTGTTCACAAGCTTTTTCTAAGATTTGACCTAGTGACCTACTTTTTGACCCTATGTGACCCAATAACAAACTCATCCAAGATTTCATGCAAACGAACAATCTTACCAAGTTTGGTGAAGATTGGCCTATGAATGTGGCCTCTAGTGTGTTCACATGCTTTTTTTTAAAGTTTTGATTTAGTGACCTCTTTTTCTGACCCAATAATTAACTCATCCAAGATTTCATGCAGACAAACATTCTGACCAAGTTTGGTGAAGATTGGGCCATAAATGTTGTCTTTACTGTGTTCACATGCTATCTCTAAGTTTTGACCTAGTGACCTCTTTTTTTTACCCAGTTATGAACTCATCCAAGATTTCATGCAGGCAAACATTCTGTTCAAGTTTGGTGAAGATTGGGCCATAACTGGGGCCTCTAGTGTGTTCACAACCTTTTTTTTTAAATTGGACCTAGTGACCTCCTTTTTGACCCCACTTGAAAATAATGTATGGTACAATCCTTGTATGCTTATATGTTATATTATTTTTATCAAGTTAGATTTTGCAAAATTGCAGTTAACAATTTTTTTTTTTTTTTAAATACAATACATTTCTTGTCTACAATGCTTGGGAGATGCCAACAAAATTCTACGCAAGCTCTTAGCTGGCAGTTCTTGTTTGTATTTTAGGTTTAATTGCACACCGACACTTGATAGGTCAAAAGTTGCCAAGCAGTCGTTGTCTATAGATAGTTTCCATGTGATGTCATAGGCACTGATAAGACGGATTAAGCAGCCATCTTTGAAGGCAGAAGCTAATGCAGGTCGAAATCTGGAAATATGTGCTGTATTAAACTCACCACTGGGTTTTTATTTTTCAGTCTATTTTAATGAATTTTATATCAAATTTATCAGCTTTTATTGAGTATTTAAGATATCAAAACTCTATTTTGATAGTTAAGAAGGTAAAAAATATACAACCAAACAGATACACTATTAATTTTGTTTAAAGATGAGCCAATAATTTTATTTATTTATTTGCATTCATTCTTTGTGCCTTTATCAATTTTAAAAATATTGCATTCTAAAAATATGAATTTTGAGAGCTTTTCAATGGTGTAAAGTTGTGGGGTTTTTTTTACTACAAATGAAGAAATTACACAAAAATAAAATTCATGCTTCTTTTCATCTGAAAATTCCTTGAAGTTGCCATCAAAGATGGCTGCCAAGATAAGAGATCTTTACAGATATGGAAACTATCAAGAATTAATAATATAATTTGAATTTATAGCAACCATTCTAGCCTGACAAAGAATAGGTGGGCCAATAAGAATAAAACCAGAAAGGCTAAAATTGAACGGCTTCAATCTTTTATCAAGTAAAGGGCTCCACTACTTATGTATATGGCTAATTAGAAGTAATGAATGAACCTTTCCATATAATAATATCTGTCCTCTTGTCTAAACAGAATGTTTGATGTTTTATTTTTTAAAACTGGCATTTGACAAGAGCGGATACACATTGATAAAATTGTCAATAAGTTTGTTATCTATAATGTAAAAGTAATTGTTTTTCCCCAAAGTTATCTTGAGGAAGGGATCTAACTCTAAACTAATCACTGTAACACACTGAACAGGGAAATAACTCTTGATTACATACCTTCTGTATCTGTATCATTAGCTGATTGGTTTACATCAGACTCTTCAACCTCCATGTGGTTATCTACTCCTGATTCCTCTGCCTCCTCCTCTTCCTCTTCTTCTTCCTCTGTCTCCTGTAATACCAATTAACTATTCGGTCAGAAATAAATGAATACAATATTGAAAACAATTTTCATTTCAGCAATGATACGTAAATTAGTGTACATCTTAAGTACCTTCTTATATATAACCTCTGAGAGCAGCATTTTCATGGATATAATTTTGTAACCATTACTGAGCTATACTTTCAATGGGAAAATACATACTTTTTTCCAAAAAATTTCCAACAATAAAATTTAAAAATTGTTGGAATTTGCTTAGTTGAATGGCTTTAGATCAAAGTTGAAATAACCGTTTTTCTCATAAGTGCAATAAAAAATAAAAAATATATATGTTAATATATATGTTAATAACAGTGATTCTTACTTACAAGATTTTATACTATAAACAACAACAAAAAACTTGATTGTATCTAAAGCGCTACAGGATCAATTGCTATGACCAGTTGAATGTTCTTTATACAGTCTGACCAGAAAAGAATGTATTTGAATGTTGGTTTACCATCACTCATTTCATTTTCTAATAATTTAAGAATAGTGAAGAAAACAACACATTTCAGAGGTGAAAATCCCATACCCGACTTTCCAAATACCGGAAATTTCATTGCTGGACAAGTTAAATTTTTCATCTAAGTTGTTCACAGACAACTTGACATTTGTCGTATAAGGCTTTTCATATCAAAACCTTTCATTAAAAGTTCATTTCTAACAAATTCATAAAACATAGTGGGGATTAACATTAGAAATGTTCAGCTGATGTGCTCATTAAAATCATTTTAAATGTGGCTTAATGCATAGTTAAAGAATAATCAAAATATTTCCAAGTTGTTTTTTTTATATGCTATCCATAGTAAATAGGCATATGTCCTATCAGAATTTCAAGAAATATTAATAAATATCCAGACAAGTGGAACTTCATGACGGACAAGGAGATTTTTAAAAGCCAGCTTGCCTGTTGACAAGTAGATAGAAACAATGGACTTCCACACCCATGCACTTTAAACCTCACTATCAATGACCTTAAATATGGCCTTGACCTGTGTTGCACTTAAATGTAAATGTATTGTCCAACACACTATTAGGTTCAAGTCTGTAAGATGATAAAGTTTAATTTAAAAACTGTAAATGTAAAAAAAAAATAAAGGAATTATAAGACAGGAAAATAGATGAAATGAAAGCATAATAATACACTAAAATCAACTACTCAATAAAAACATGTACCTCTTGAGTTTTCCCTTTCTTGGACTTGACTGTTCCATTGACCTGTTTCTTTGCTGAGGCAGCATTACTAGATCGACCTCTTCTTGTTGGAGGTTCTACCTCCTCCTCCTCAGACTCCTCTGTTTCTGCTGCCTTGGAAATGCGACCTTTCTTCTTTGGTGGAATGACCTGCTCTTCCTCCTCTTCTTCCTCATCCTCTGATTCCTCTTCATCTGCCTGAGTTGAAGCAGCACGCCTCTTCACGGCTTCTTTAGTCTGAATTTGTACAGATTGTTTTTGTGTTTGGGTGATACCCTTATTCAGTTACCATTAGTCAAATCTAGAATTCATGCAGAATTGAATTTGTGAATTGTATTTGTTGTGTGGGCAAATCTTTGAGAATTACTGACATACAATGCCAGTAGTAGTTGAAAATCAGGCACTGCTATACATCAATATGGCATAAACATACGACAAACTTAGGTGCCAGGTAACTCAGTTTCATTTAATTTTTGACAGGTAGTCCTGGAGACAACCTACTTCCCAAACTACCGTAGTCTCTTTTGGGGTTCCGATTTGCCGGCATTTTTGCCGATACTGTGCCGCAACATTTCTATCATATAGCACAGGGGCACTTATGAGGTGCCCAAGGACTGAACCCGGTTGGTACATTATACTGACACCGACGAGGCAGGTGTAATGCTGTCCCCTTAGCCCTGAGCTAGTACAAATGAGGCTGTTGTAGTCTCCCTTACATATTGTTACAGCCTATTTTCTAGAGAAAGGTTACCCGTTGGACTACCATTTCAAGAAAGCAAGTAGCACCATCAGAGTTTGTTAAGTCTCTGGTAATAGGAACAGTTTAAGGGAAAATCCTGTAACTCAAAATCACTCTCAGCTTTTTACGATTTTTTTTGTTTTTGTTTTTTGGAAATACAATGCAGCGACCAATTTTGATAATTATAGCGACATTCAGCTATTTGGTTGAGGAAGACCCCAGACAAATGACTTGGTAGAAACACTGGCATACCGCAAATCAGCTGAAAGCCCTTCCCACATGATGTCCATCGCCTTGAATGGGACTCGAACCCTCGTGGTGAGAGGCTTAGTAGTCAGAGGAGTTACAATTGGTGACTACCATTACGCCACTGCCCGAAGGCTATCTATGATGCCATAAGCATAGATACCACTCAGTTAGCAACAAATAGTTGCATTGACAATAAGTCTTAGCAGCAAATAGTGCAGATTTTGATCTGGCAAGTCCCATTAGAAGCTGGCATCTCTACTTATTGCATAGTGTCTTTATCCTTTTAAAGTAAAGTTAAGTTGAAGAAATTTATACCTTCACCATTCTACTATCCAACAGAAAAATTATTATTCCATAAGGCATTGTCCTACTGCAAGTGTAATTCATAAGCAAAAAAGACTGATTAATATTAACTTACCTTTGCAGCAGCCCTTTTCTTTGTTTCCTGTTCCTTCTTTTTCTTTTCCTGTTCTTTTCTTCTTTGTCTCTCTTTTTCCTCTGCCTCTTTTCTCTTCCTTCGCTCTTCAGCCTCTCGTTCTTTTTGTTTCTGTCGAGCTTCTGCCTCTTTCCTTCTCTGCTTTTCTTCTTTTTCCTTTTCTTTCTGCTTTATTTCTAGCTGTCTTCTTTTCTCTCTGTCCTCAGCTTCCTTTCTCTTTCTTTCCTCTTCTTGTTCTTTTTCTTCCTCCTCTTTTTTTGCTTTTTCAGCTGCCTCTCGTTTTCGATCAATCTCTTGCAGTTCTCTGGACGATGTGACAACACGGTTTTTCTGCAATGAAAAAAAGACAATCAGGGTTTATGTTTATTTTTTGTTACAACGCACCGACACAATTATGGTCATATTGACGACGTCCAGCTAATTATTGGTGGAGTGATACCAACATTCAAAAGTAAAGTATAGTAAGAGAATAAACACAAATTTTTTAAATTTCTGACAAAACCTGCTTAATAATACAAAGATAATGTTTTCTTGAAACATTTAAAGTGCTTCTTTTACATGTACCTGTTCTGGCACACCATGTGCCATCAAGTTTGTTTTTTATATAACACATGATCATAATACCTTCCTTTCCTTAGCATGTTTGCTCTAAAGATTAGCCAGAAGATAGTTTTTTTTGTTGGGGTTAATGCCCCAACACCTGTGTAGCCGTACCCCTGTGTCAGTCTCTTATACTTGTTAGCTGGAGCCACCCTGTGCTCCTCTGGCTTCTTGGGTGTACAAACCATGTTGATGTTTGTTTGTTTCAATAGTTTGGATCTTTGTATATGTTTGAGATAGATCTTCAAACTGAAGTGAGTCCACAATAATCTAACCAGGTTATATATCCAGCAATGACATGGCTCAGCATTTTTTTCATGCACAATGAACCACTTGAACCAATCAATTAAGTTTAATTGATTGGAATCAATTAAAGAGACTAAAGGACAGTTTAAGATTAATTTACAGGATAATTGTGTCTGGAAGTGTGTCCAGTAGCATGGAGATACTTGGTTAGTGAGGTTAGACAGGAGGTGGGGCAGACTGGCAACCTTAATTGGGTGATAGCAGCATTATTTGGCAACACTTAACTACCTTCTAAATTAGAACCTGTGATGTAACGAAGGGTGTATGACAAGAAAACAATGCATTAATAAACATTTTATATGAAAAGTTTAAACGTGTGTGCCAGTGACATGTTTAAAGTTGTGTTGATACCAAAACAAATAAATACTAAAAACAAATAAGCAACCCTTTGCATTTGGTTATCTTCCTTTGAAATTCTTAAATCTGACCTCTAACAAGATGCACATGTATGTTTTCTTTCTGTGGTTCATTTTAGTTTAAAACTGGCATTAAAGTCTACTTAAAAATATAAAAGTTAACATAAAAAATCTTTTTAAGCACTAAATAACATTTTAAGAACTAAGCATTATTATCTTATTATTAAAATGAAGAAATCTATTGACTCTTTATCCAATCTCACAAGACATTAATATGAAAATACTGCTAATTTTTATTTGATGATTTCTTTGTTGATAAGCTTTTGTTGAAAGCCACAAGACAGTCTGATTGTTTTAGATGATTATCTAAGTAAGCCATGTTGAATTAATTTATTGCCATGAGGCCTTGAATCAAGATTATTTTCAGATATAAAAAGGTTTTATGTCTGAAAATCATGTTTGACAGTACAGGAAGCTTAAGTTAGTACTTAGCAAAGACTTGTCAATTTTAATTATTGAAAATAAATTAGTTAAGTACTCTTAGGTGTTAAGCTTATCAATTGAAACATCATTTCCAAATGAAACATTGAAATGACAAAAATGTTGCTTCATTAGAACAATACTTAAGGCGTAAGTTAACCATTACATTCATAGTAAATGTAGAGTATTTTAAAAATTCACCGATTTTGTTGATTTTCTTTGAAACAGTTTTAAATATTTTTAAACACATGCATTTTGGCATATAATTATATAACCTAGATTAAACTAGTCTATAAATAAACCCTCATTGTGTTGATGCAGCTGTGGAAAAAAGGAATAATTATGAATGCTTTACAAAGGCGTAAAATGGCATATGCATGAGATAATGGGTTAAATAAAAACAATGTTTAGATGGCTTTTTTTTAAATTCCTGGTCAGAGTTTAATTTAAGACAAACATCTGGTTACTGGTTATTAATATTAAATTGAATTTTAGGAGATAACTTTGATAAAACATTAAAAAGGTAAAATTTTAAAAACATTGATTTGGTTTTAAAACATAATTATACAGCCAAACCATAACTATTTTCTTTTAGGTTTTTGGAATGTTAAAAAAGATAGGATGTTTAATACTGTTGTCCTTTTTTATTTTCCAAATAGTTGTGGATTGGATTGGATTAGCTGGCATTTTTGCACAACACTGTGCAGCAACATTTTTATCATTATAGCACAGGGGCACTTATGAGGTGCCCAGGGACTGAACCCGGCCAGTCCATTATACTGACACCGACGAGTCAGGCATAATGCTGTCCCCTTAGCCCCGAGTCTTAGGAGAGAAGCCACTACTACCAACTTTAAATTCTTTGGTTTGACTGAGCCAGGGTTTGAACCCACGACCTCCCATTCCACAAGTCGACACTCTACCAATGAGAAAAGAAGTCTTTTTTTCTTTCAGATGGGTGTTGTATTTGATGCATAGATCTTTCCAGAAGTAGAAGCTTTTCTTAAAGCTTTTGTCTGTGACTCCTTCTTTATTTCATATTAAAATTAAAGCAGGCAGTAAAGTATGTGCCAAAATCTTTGCTTTACTGATTTCTTGCAAACAGCCCATAAGTGTCATCCAATTTAAATTCTTTGTGTGGTAATAATTACTCTTTAATTGTCTAAGAATTCTCTATTAGACATACCACAGGGTACCGTGGCAGAAAAAAGGAAACAGAAAACAAGATTTGGTACTTTAACAGAATATTTTAATTTGTAACAAAAGCATGAAACAGACATGGCAGGTACTGAAGTATTGGGATTTTTTTTATAATTGATAATTTTGATTGTACACATATCATTTCACTTTATCATCAACATAGCACATGAAACATATTCATAACAGCATAACAAGGCAAAACATTAAGTATTACCATGAGTAGCACATGTATAGAAATGAAATTTCCAGTTATTTAAGCAAAATATTTTACATTTACATAGTCACAGTCATCACTGTAGAAATCATTTAATGTAACAGCTTTGTCATCTTTGGTCATTGAACATTTCACTGACTGTGTCTTGGCCATATAAGGAGATGACCCCAGGTCCACCACATGTACAGCTGGGCTGGCTGTGTGAGATGGTCGTCTGTCCGTCTGTGGTGTCTGGACTGATTCAACACACACCTCAAGTCTTCTCATCAGCTCACTCAGACCAACTTCAGCATCTTTGTCTTTTGTGGTCAACCCCTCATTGTCCTGGACCTTCTCCTTTGTTACCTTGAAGTGTTTCCTCAGAGATTTTCCCAGGAGTTTACCACACTTCTTCAGACTATTTGATAATCTCTCTTGAATATCTAAATCAGAACTGTACTGACCTTCCTCAAGGTTATGTCCATGGCCATGTTTGTCATCAACGTTTGACTTTTGCTTCATGATATCAGCTACATGGTGAGCCAGAGATGTAGGGATGCTGAACAGGCTGTGGACATTGTTGATGAGCAGCGTCACCAGGTGACTGGCTGATGGTAGAAGCTGCTGCATTTGTTCTGGGGACAAGGTCCTGGGGCACAGGAGGCCTGGAGCAAACACAACAGCCAGAGACTGGGCTGACATCTTGTTGCCTGGCTCTTCAGCTGCCATGTGTAGTAAGTGCAGCAGATTCTGTAGCAGGTTTGTCATCTCCATGGGCAACAGCAGCAGGCTCAGCTGCAGGGCTTTCTTCTGTTGACTGGTCATCAAAAGCTGCTGCCCACTGTTGCTACTGCTCATAATGTTGCTGATGGTCTGGAACACCTTACACAGTCTCAGGGACAACACTGGTTCTGGAAGCTCATTCAGGAACTGTTTCAAAACAGTGGCAATGTCATGCACTGTGAAGTTACTATTGCAAAGATTCATCTCCCCACCTAGCAAGACCAGATCTCGAAGAGATTGTTGACGACTCACACTGCCTGTCTTTCTAAAGAGACCTTCTACTTTGAGGTTGTCTGGATGCTGCAGATGATCGATGAGCTTGTTCAGTTTGTTAGTAATATCCTCAGTCAGACATGCTGTTCCTGTAGTTTTAGGCTCTTCTGTTGTTTTTTTCATACTTGCCTTTTTCTTGTCTTTGAGATTGTGTCCCACCTGAGGTTTCATCATGGCCTCCACCTGCTTCAGCTTCATGTTTAGACACAGGGCCAGCTGCTGAATACATGCTGCCTCAAACTGCTCAGGAAGAAGGCATCTGAAGGTGTTCACTGACTTAACCAATGTTTCCATGTTATCAGTCATGTCCAGGTCAGATTTGGTTTTTGGCTTGCCATCTTGAACCTGAGACTCCTGTGTAGCCATACCCTTGTGTGTCAGTCTCTTATACTTGTTGGCTGGAGCCACCCTGTGCTCTTCTGGCTTCTTGGGTGTACAAACCATGCTGATGTTTGTCTCAATAGTTTGGATCTGTGTATACTTGAAATGGATCTTCACATTGAAGTGAGGTCCACAGTTTTCTGACCAGGTTATATACCAAGAAATGAGGTGGACATGGTTCAGTGAACATTGTTTACCTGCACACTTCACTACTTTAACCAATCAATTAAGATAATTGATTGAAATCAATTAAAGAGACAAAAGGACAGTTTAAGATTAATTTACCAGATAATTGTGTCTGGAAGTGGGACCCGTTTTGTGGAGGTAATTGGTCAATGAGACTGGACAGGAGGTACGGCAGACTGGAGGCTTAATTGGTGGCATGCAGGACTAATTACATGTGATCACCCTTAATTAATATTTTTAGCCTTTTAAAGTAAAAATATATAATGAAACAGCTACTTTTTAACAAGACACATATAGCACTGAATGCACTTATATATAGGTACTCTTGGACTTTAAAGTTTTTGAAATGTATATTTTCATAGAAATGTTGCCTTTTTCTTATGAGGCCACCATAATATTTAGTAATCTATTTACTGTTATATGTCTTGCATTTGTTTTTTTTGTTATGTTCTTGTTTTTTATTTAACTAAGTGCATAGACTTTTTTGAAGAGTGCATTGTAGCAAAAGTTTTTCTTCAATTTCATATCTAACATTTATCTTTTTTATAATAATTATGTCTGTCAAGATAAAGATAAGCAAAAATAATCAATAAATAATAAAAATGGACAGCAAAATTAAATAAATTCTTTGATCAACAGATGGAATTTCTTTTCTTTTTCATCTTCCATTTATTCATCTATTTCTGCATAGAGGGCACAATAAGGTGCAAGCTGTAAACATGTAAACATGATGCAGGAGATATTTTAAAAAAGTAAACACGATGCAGATAAGTATCTATTCAAAGAGATGTTAGACGGTCTGATCATGTAGATTTTTGGTTGATAAGATTGTGGATATGAAAGATTGGTTGATGGGTGGAGAGTTTAGTTTTTTGGTTTTGTGAGTTAGCCATTTTTTTTTATAATAAACAAAATATGCTGAGTAAGAAGTTCTTGCTAGTAAAATATTGGTTTCTTTTTTAAAAATATTGGCAACTGTTAGTTAATTATGGATAAATTATTCAACAAAAAAATAACTTACTTGTTATTGGTAAATGATGTATTTGAGAGGTAAACTCAACATACATTACAAAAATATTCAATATTTTCTTCCGGAAAACTGGTGAGCTCCTATTGGTTAAAACAACATATCTGGGATTCATTTACAGAATAAGCATTTTTAAATTCCTGTTTTCAATAAAGATATTTTTGCAAATATTAAAAAAATCTCTTTTTTTTTTTTAAAAATTGCCACATTTTTAGAAAAGTGGAAAAAATTATTTTGTCTGTTTATTTGAAGAGCTATAAAAAAGCAACAGAATATCTCATGTGATTAACACGATTGAAAATCTACATAAGTGACATGTTTCCACAATATTATAAAATGGCAATGTCAAAGTTATTGGGGTTGAGGGATATATTTCATTAAAATTATAACATCTACTGGAGATTAGTGATGCAATGAAATATTTTCCCACAGATTAATTTATGGAAAAATTGATAATCAATTTTAAAATATTTTATAACTAGAAAGAACAGTGTGTTTGTCTGTCTTAATCAAAGAAGTCTTAAAAGTTCATTCATTCCAAATCTATAAATGAGCACAATACTGATCTCTGCTAAAAATAGTTATGAACACCAGAGCGAATTACCCGGATGATGTCACAATATAACATAATGTCAAAAGAGATTGTCACATGGTTTTCTTAGTTAAAAAAATGGTTCTGTTAGGAAATACTGGTTTGTAATAATGAATTGGGGTTTATGTTTCACTGTTCACAATGATCAAGGGCATCAACAAGAAGCATTTTGCAGGACCTGGAGCTAAGGCTCTACCGATTGTGCTACCAGGTCCAGTAAAGTTAAATGAGTGAGTTATATTTATTATTTACTTTCTTAAACATAATTCTTGTCATCACATCTTATTTTGATAATCACATATGTTTCAAATGTAAAGAAATTATACTATCAATAAAAATTTCCACCCTAACACATTTTAAACTTTCTAAAAGAAAATGTCATTCAGTAATTTGGAAAAAATAAAATGTTTCTTTGTATGTCCACCTTTGGGATAATTGATCTTAATAAACTACAAGGACCTACACCTGCAATTAAGCCTGTGTGCCACCATTTAAGTTGGTGTGTCACCAATTAAGCCAGCCACAATCTCCCCCTGTCTGCCCCATCTCCTGTCCAGTCTCACTGACCAATTATCTCTGCAGAACTGGACATGCTTCCAGACACAATTATCTTGTAAATTAATCTTAAACTGTCCTTTTGTCTCTTTAATTGGTTCCAATCAATTAACTTAATTGACTGGTTCAAGTGGTTAAGTGTGCAGGTAAAGAATTGTTCAATGAACCATGTCTATGTCATTGCTGGATATATAACCTGGTCAGATCACTGTGGACCTCACTTCAGTTTGCAGATCTATCTCAAACATACACAAAGATCAAACTATTGAAACAAACATCAACATGGTTTGTACACCCAAGAAGCCAGAGGAGCACAGGGTGGCACCAGCCAACAAGTATAAGAGACTGACACACAAGGGTATGGCTACACAGAAGTCTCAGGTTCAAGATGGCAAGTCAAAAACAAAGTCAGACCTGGACAAGACTGACAACATGGAAACATTGGTTAAATCAGTGAACACCTTCAGATGCCTTCTTCCTGAGCAGTTTGAGGCAGTGTGCCGCCAACAACTGGCCTTGTGTCTAAAAATAGAGTTAGAGCAACTGGAGGCCTTGATGAAACCTCAGGTGGGACAAAATCTCAAAGACAAGAAGAAGGCAAGTTTGAAAAAGAAAACAGAAGAGCCTAAATCTACAGGAACAGCATGTCTGACTGAGGATATTACCCACAAACTGAACAAGCTCATTTCTCATCTGCAGCATCCAGACAACCTCAAGGTAGAAGGTCTCTTTAGAAAGACAGGCAGTGTGAGTCGTCAACAATCTCTTCGAGATCTGGTCTTGCTAGGTGGTGAGATCAATCTTTCCAATAGTAACTTCACAGTGCATGACATTGCCACTGTTTTGAAACAGTTCCTGAATGAGCTTCCAGAACCAGTGTTGTCCCTGAGACTGTGTCAGGTGTTCCAGACCATTAGCAACATTATGAGCAGCAGCAACAGTGGACAGCAGCTCTTGATGACCAGTCAACAGAAGGAAGCCCTGCAGCTGAGCCTGTTGCTGTTGCCCATGGAGATGACAAACCTGCTACAGAATCTGCTGCACTTACTACACAGGGCAGCTGAGGAGTCAGGCAACAAGATGTCAGCCCAGTCTCTGGCTGTTGTGTTTGCTCCAGGCCTCCTGTGCCCCAGGACCTTGTCCCCAGAACAAATGCAGCAGCTTCTTCCATCAGCCAGTCACCTGGTGACGCTGCTCATCAACAACATCCACAGTCTGTTCAGCATCCCTACCTCTCTGGCTCTCCAAGTAGCTGATATCATGAAGCAAAAGTCAAATGTTGATGGCAAACATGGCCATGGACATAACCTTGAGGAAAGTCAAAACAGTTCTGATTTAGATATCCAAGAGAGACTGTCAAATAGTCTGAAGAAATGTGGTAAACTCCTGGGAAAATCTCTGAGGAAACACTTCAAGGTAACAAAGGAGAAGGTCCAGGACAATGAGGGGTTGACCACTAAAGACAAAGATACTGAAGTTGTTCTGAGTGAGCTGATGAGAAGACTTGAGGTGTGTGTTGAATCAGTCCAGACACCACAGAAGAACAGACGACCATCCCACACAGCCAGCCCAGCTGTACATGTGGTGGACCTGGGGTCATCTCCTTATATGGACAAGACACAGTCTGTGAAATGTTCACTGACCAAAGATGACAAACCTGTTACATTAAATGATTTCTACAGTGATGACTGTGACTATGTAAATGTAAAATATTTTGCTTAGGCAACTGTTTATTTCAGTGTAACAAAAATGTGCTAATGTTTGTTATGTAGTTTTGCGAGATTGTTCTGTCACACCCAATGTGCTATATAAATCATTAAATGTGAGAGATATAAAAATGTGTTCAATCATAATACCCTCATTACTTGCGGTCTTTCTGAACTCATCTTAACTAAACCCCATTCTCTCTATGTTTGGACATTGATAAGGTCAATAAATAAAACATGTAACAAAAGTTTTAAGTATAATTGTTATTATTTCTTTCCTAAAAATGATCTTTTGGTTTTAAATAAACTGTGTTTTAATGTAAGTTCTGGGTCCATTGTTAAAAAAATAATGTAATTTGCTTCAAAGGGTATAAGATCTCAATGAGCCAGTTTCATTTTAACACTCATTATAAAAAAAGTGTAATTCACTAATGATGTTAGTAAAAGTATATTTCAGTGTAAAAATGTAACTACAAGGAAAGTAATGAAAAAAATATAGAAACAAAATGAACAGTAATTCAGTGCATCTGAAGTTAAACATTGTTATGGAAAAAATATAATGGAAACAAACTTAACAAAAAAATGGCAAAATATTGAATGAACGTTACCAGGTTTTAATTATAGAAAACAATTAGTTTTCAATTAGGGTTGTTGTGGTATACCCGGATATTCCAATACTGAGTGAACTCAATGCTGAGAGCGATACACAATGAACATACTGATGTTTGATGATGTTTTGTATAAATTAGTTGCTGCCATCATTTTGTGCTTCCAAGGTCAAAGATACCCATATTGATGGAAAGTGATTACCAATAACCAGGTGAAAATATAGGCCAAAGTCGAATCCATGAGTTCATTCTAAACATCCCCTGCAATGCAGCATACTTTGATTTGTGTTTGCACTATTCCTGACAATTAGAGTATTAAAGTAGGTTTTGACTCCATCAGCACAATTAAAAATAAGAGAGTTAAAGTAAGTTTTGACTTTATCAGCACAATTTAATTTCCCAATATAAGAAAGTCAAATAATTAAAAAAAGCATAAATCTTATAACAGTTTACTACAAGCAACCATATTTTTATGACATAGTTCATGGCAGAATACTTAGAACATTATTATTACCTATTGTTCAGCAATTTAATCAAACACCCATAAGATACAGTTGAGGCACAACCATCCTAAATGTATGTGATTTGTCATCACCAAAATTCAGTGGAAACATCACACTACCCTGTCCTGACGTTTGCATTTAATTTATTGTAATACTGTTTGTACCTTGCGACCTTCTATTTGTATCATTTTCCTGTTTCTCAGTTTACCTGTTACGAATCTTATAAAGCTATGTTGTATTTTACTCAGGTATTTGTTGTTCATTTTGCTCATTATATTAAGTAAATATAATAGCTTGATCAAATATGGCAATATATTGTGTACCCAGCAGCATCAATGTCAAGAACAGTTTATGACTAGATTTTGCATTCATTTTCTTCTCACACGTGTTCCAATAAAATATCAAATAAGAACTTGCACAGGACAGCACACTTGACTATTCAAGTCTTTGATAATATGATGTAAGCTTGATTGAGCATGACACAGATACAGGTGCTCAGGTGAGTGGAAAATCCCTCCTTGTTCATAATACAGTTAAACTGACAATAGTGGCTGACATCTTGAACATATAGCAATATAATGAAGATGGTAAGTTCAAAAATAATAATTGAAAGATTTTAACTACTTTATTGTCAATAAATCACTCCAGCAAGACTAAATCAGGTAATGATCTTAAACACTTCTACTGCATTGTAGTGTTTAATCAGATGCTTATCATTGCAGCATTGTCATAGACACAAAAATAGCATTTATCAATACTTTCCAACAACTCATTTCCTAATGCTTTTGTAACAACCACAATCAAAGCATTTTGATTAACTTTATATTACATTTATAGAACAAATATGATCACGTCTCCACTGGCTCTTAACTGAATCTGATTCAAGTTCAATTAATGTCATTGCCCGGATGATAATTTTAAGCATCTTTATCTAGATACTGATCTAAAATAATCAAACTGTCTGGAGCCTGTCATCAGGTCCTTTCCTTATCTTTAGAGCAATTATTGAATAGAAAATGAAAAATGTGTTTCTGTCTCTTTGAACATCGGCCATTTACGGAAAAAAGGTTCATGGGATAATGGACTTATTTGTCAAAATAGGAGAAAAAAAGAAATTTTAAAAATGATGAAATACTGACATTGAACTTAGTCAGCATACCTTGTGAGTGTGTGTTGTTTTTTATCAAGAAGACTTAAGACAGAAATCTGAAAAAAGAACTTCAATTAAAAGGAGAATTGAAAATTAAAAAGAATTATCAAGACTCTGCATGAAACAATGTATTTGACACTGCATTCATAAATCAAAATTGAGAATATGTCCATGATTACATAGTTTTGAACATATAATTGCTATTTTACATAATTTGCGATATTTTAACATAAAATAACTGCAATATTTATTTGGTAACATCTCACAAAAAGTGCCACAAGTTAAATAAAACTGTAATGAAGGATACAATTAAGCTTCTGTTATACCAATTAAGACAGTGTGTAACCAATTAAATTCCCTGTCTGCCCAATCTCCTGCCTAACTTCGCTAACCAATTGTCTCCATGCTACTGGACACACTTCCAGACACAATTATCCTGTAAATTAATCTTAAACTGTCCTTTTGTCTCTTTAATTGATTCCAATCAATTAACTTAATTGACTGGTTCAAGTGGTTAAGTGTGCAGGTAAAGAATGTTCACTGAACCATGTCTATGTCATTGCTGGATATATAACCTGGTCAGATCACTGTGGACCTCACTTCAGTTTGAAGATCTATCTCAAGCATACACAAAGATCAAACTATTGAAACAAACATCAACATGGTTTGTACACCCAAGAAGCCAGAGGAGCACAGGGTGGCACCAGCTAACAAGTATAAGAAACTGACACACAAGGGTATGGCTACACAGGAGTCTCAGGTTCAAGATGGCAAGTCAAAAACAAAGTCAGATCTGGACAAGACTGACAACATGGAAACATTGGTTAAATCAGTGAACACCTTTAGATGCCTTCTTCCTGAGCAGTTTGAGGCAGTATGCCGCCAACAACTGGCCCTGTGTCTAAAAATAGAGCTAGAGCAACTGGAGGCCTTGATGAAACCTCAGGTGGGACAAAATCTCAAAGACAAGAAGAAGGCAAGTATGAAAAAGAAAACAGAAGAGCCTAAATCTACAGGAACAGCATGTCTGACTGAGGATATTACCCACAATCTGAACAAGCTCATTTCTCATCTGCAGCATCCAGACAACCTCAAGGTAGAAGGTCTCTTTAGAAAGACAGGCAGTGTGAGTCGTCAACAATCTCTTCGAAATCTGGTCTTGCTAGGTGGGGAGATGAATCTTTCCAATAGTAACTTCACAGTGCATGACATTGCCACTGTTTTGAAACAGTTCCTGAATGAGCTTCCAGAACCAGTGTTGTCCCTGAGACTGTGTCAGGTGTTCCAGACCATCAGCATCATTACCAGCAGCAGCAACAGTGGGCAGCAGCTCTTGATGACCAGTCAACAGAAGGAAGCCCTGCAGCTGAGCCTGTTGCTGTTGCCCATGGAGATGACAAACCTGCTTAAGAATCTGCTGCACTTACTACACATGGCAGCTGAGGAGCCAGGCAACAAGATGTCAGCCCAGTCTCTGGCTGTTGTGTTTGCTCCAGGCCTCCTGTGCCCCAGGACCTTGTCCCCAGAACAAATGCAGCAGCTTCTACCATCAGCCAGTCACCTGGTGTTGCTGCTCATCAACAACGTCCACAGTCTGTTCAGCATCCCTACATCTCTGGCTCTCCATGTAGCCGATATCATGAAGCAAAAGTCAAATGTTGATGACAAACATGGCCATGGAAATAACATTGAGGAAAGTCAGAACAGTTCTGATTTAGATATCCAAGAGAAACTGTCAAATAGTCTGAAGAAGTGTGGTAAACTCCTGGGAAAATCTCTGAGGAAACACTTCAAGGTAACAAAGGAGAAGGTCCAGGACAATGAGGGCTTGACCACAAAAGACAAAGATGCTGAAGTTGGTCTGAGTGAGCTGATAAGAAGACTTGAGGTGTGTGTTGAATCAGTCCAGACACCACAGACGGACAGACGACCATCTCACCCAGCCAGCCCAGCTGTACATGTGGTGGACCTGGGGTCATCTCCTTATATGGACAAGACACAGTCAGTGAAATGTTCATTGACCAAAGATGACAATGCAGTTACACTGAAAGACTTCTACAGTGATGACTGTGACTATGTAAATGTAAAATATTTTGCTTAGTTTAAATATTTCAGTGTGCTATTAATACATAGTGTGTACCTTAATGTGCTATTTTTATTATGAATATATTTTGGAAGTGTTTGTGTCAAGACTTTTTTGTTCATGTTTGTGATGCACAATAAAATGTTCTTGAAATTATAATTAAGTTTGTTTTCATTTTATATAAATCTTGAAACCAACTTTTAACACTTTATGAACTACTTCTCCAAAATAAAATCAATATTAATATATAACTATTTCAGATGGATTGTTATTGTGAAACTGGCATCACTTCTTTGAAGGGTTAAGCTCTAAAAATTGAGGTACACAGCTGAATCTTTTTAAGCAAAATGACTTTAGAACTTTATGATTAAATCCTGATTTGTATTTACTGAAATTCTTATAAAAATCGAATTCAGTCTCATGTCATGTGACATTGTTGTTCCAAATCTCAACTAAACCGTTAGTTGTCACATAAATTTGACCATAACAGAGATAAATCTAATGATTCCGATTGGGATTAGAAGAGAAGCAATGTTTTTAGCAGGAGAAATAATTAAAAACTCACATTAAGTAGTTGTATATAATACACTACAGGTTTGCTGGGAGCAGCCATTGTGCTGCCTTCACTGTGACAGCAAGTGATAAAATATAATGTAAATATATAAATGTAACTGACCCTTTTAGTCAAGAACTTGCATTGCTTTTAATTTACACAACGACCGGACAGGTCGTTGAGACGATATGAAAATAGAGGCTTAAAGCCATAATTGGACAGTCACTGTTGGATTTCTTACCTCTTCATCTCTCCAGTCTTGCCCTATATTGGTGAGCTAAGCAGTCTCCATGCTCTTTACGTAAGATTGTACAGAAGCTATAACATCAGGATTTTTTTGTACCTTAATTATATAATATGCCAACTGCAAATAAATCCTCGGCTTTTTATGATATGTTAAAACTTATTACCTATTAACTCTTAACAATACTACATTTTATTTTGTTGGTTTGGGTTGTTTTCTAAAATTCGTTGGTTTCTTTCGTATTTTTTACATTCCACTTTTGACACTTTTGGCATATGAAGTGACGGCATTGTGACGTCATTAAATTCTTATTATATATAAGCACTTGGGCTGTTTTATTTCAAACTACTCTCTCATTTGGAATATTTAGGTTGCAGAGGCTTTTATCTACTGTACATATGTTGATAGTTTATTTTATTACTAGATATTTTGTATGTATTTAAGTTCATTGTATCTGTTTTAACTCCCAATGCAGGTGCTTACTGTTACCGTAGTTGTTTCACTTTGACGGGATACTTTTATTTACACTATTTGTTTGACAGAAAAACCTTTAGGAAGTGTGAGGTTGGAGCGCTCCACAAACCAGGTTTAAGCACCCCAGTCGGTCCTTTTGCCGACTGACTGACCGTTCCAAGGTGGTAACTGATGGTGTGTTTTTTTTGTGTGTTATGTCTCGTCTCTGTGCTTTTGGTCACATTTACATTTGCCTTGTTTGCCTTTGTCTACAGGTAGATTAAATTTAAAAATCTGTGGAAATTTTGATAGGACCTTTTCTTATTTACTTATTCAACTAGCAGTACTTACATGCATCTTTTCCAGCAGTTCCATCTTCCTCTTAATATCCTCCTCCAAGTCTTTCTTCTTCTCTTCCTGGCTCTTGTTCTCTTTCTTCAAAAGCCCCTCTTGAATGTTCAACTTTTGCTCTGCTGCTGTGCACCTGTGTGTTAACATATTTATCTATTTAATCACAAACTGTTCAAATCCAGCTGTAAATAAGGTATATTTAAGAGAATGTAGCATGATAGGGTAGATTTTGAATTGCTTATAAATAAGAGAATATAGCACAATAGGGTAGATTTTGAATTGCTTATAAATAAGAGAATATAGCACAATAGGGTAGATTTTGAATTGCTTATAAATAAGAGAATATAGCACAATAGGGTAGATTTTGAATTGCTTATAAAAAAAGAGAATATAGCACAATATGGTAGATTTTGAATTTCTTATAAATAAAGAATGTAGCATGATAGGGTAGATTTTGCATTGCTTATAAATAAGCGAATATAGCACAATATGGCAGATTTTGAATTGCTTATAAATAAGAGAATGTAGCATGATAGGGTAGATTTTGAATTGCTTATAAATAAGAGAATGTAGCATGATAGGGTAGATTTTGAATTGCTTATAAATAAGAGAATATAGCACAATAGGGTAGATTTTGAATTGCTTATAAGAGAATGTAGCATGATAGGGTAGATTTTGAATTGCTTATAAATAAGAGAATGTAGCACAATATGGTAGATTTTGAATTGCTTATAAATAAGAGAATATAGCACAATAGGGTAGATTTTGAATTGCTTATAAATAAGATAATGTAGCATGATAGGGTAGATTTTGAATTGCTTATAAATAAGAGAATATAGCACAATATGGTAGATTTTGAATTGCTTATAAATAAGAGAATGTAGCATGATAGGGTAGATTTTGAATTGCTTATAAATAAGCGAATATAGCACAATATGGCAGATTTTGAATTGCTTATAAATAAGAGAATGTAGCATGATAGGGTAGATTTTTAATTGCTTATAAATAAAAGAATGTAGCATGATAGGGTAGATTTTTAATTGCTTATAAATAAGAGAATGTAGCATGATAGGGTAGATTTTGAATTGCTTATAAATAAGAGAATATAGCACAATATGGTAGATTTTGAATTGCTTATAAAAAAGATAATGTAGCATGATAGGGTAGATTTTGAATTGCTTATAAATAAGATAATGTAGCATGATAGGGTAGATTTTGAATTGCTTATAAATAAGAGAATATAGCACAATATGGTAGATTTTGAATTGCTTATAAATAAGAGAATGTAGCATGATAGGGTAGATTTTGAATTGCTTATAAATAAGAGAATATAGCACAATATGGTAGATTTTGAATTGCTTATAAATAAGAGAATGTAGCATGATAGGGTAGATTTTGAATTGCTTATAAATAAGATAATGTAGCATGATAGGGTAGATTTTGAATTGCTTATAAATAAGAGAATATAGCACAATATGGTAGATTTTGAATTGCTTATAAATAAGAGAATGTAGCATGATAGGGTAGATTTTGAATTGCTTATTAATAAGAGAATGTAGCATGATAGGTTAGATTTTGTATTGCTTATAAATAAGAGAATGTAGCATGATAGGGTAGATTTTGGATTGCTTATAAATAAAAGAATGTAGCATGATAGGGTAGATTTTGGATTGCTTATAAATAAGAGAATGTAGCATGATAGGGTAGATTTTTAATTGCTTATAAATTAGATAATGTAGCATGATAGGGTAGATTTTGAATTGCTTATAAAAAAGATAATGTAGCATGATAGGGTAGATTTTGAATTGCTTATAAATAAGATAATGTAGCATGATAGGGTAGATTTTTAATTGCTTATAAATAAGAGAATATAGCACAATATGGTAGATTTTGAATTGCTTATAAATAAGAGAATGTAGCATGATAGGGTAGATTTTGAATTGCTTATAAATAAGAGAATATAGCACAATATGGTAGATTTTGAATTGCTTATAAATAAGAGAATGTAGCATGATAGGGTAGATTTTGAATTGCTTATAAATAAGAGAATGTAGCATGATAGGGTAGATTTTGAATTGCTTATAAATAAGAGAATGTAGCATGATAGGGTAGATTTTGAATTGCTTATTAATAAGAGAATGTAGCATGATAGGTTAGATTTTGTATTGCTTATAAATAAGAGAATGTAGCATGATAGGGTAGATTTTTAATTGCTTATAAATAAGAGAATATAGCACAATATGGTAGATTTTGAATTGCTTATAAATAAGAGAATGTAGCACAATATGGTAGATTTTGAATTGCTTATAAATAAGAGAATGTAGCATGATAGGGTAGATTTTGGATTGCTTATAAATAAGAGAATATAGCACAATATGGTAGATTTTGAATTGCTTATAAATAAGAGAATGTAGCATGATAGGGTAGATTTTGAATTGCTTATAAATAAGAGAATATAGCACAATATGGTAGATTTTGAATTGCTTATAAATAAGAGAATGTAGCATGATAGGGTAGATTTTGGATTGCTTATAAATAAGAGAATATAGCACAATATGGTAGATTTTGAATTGCTTATAAATAAGATAATGTAGCATGATATGGTAGATTTTGAATTGCTTATTAATAAGAGAATATAGCACAATAGGGTAGATTTTGAATTGCTTATAAATAAGAGAATGTAGCATGATAGGGTAGATTTTGAATTGCTTATAAATAAGAGAATATAGCACAATATGGTAGATTTTGAATTGCTTATAAATAAGAGAATATAGCACAATATGGTAGATTTTGAATTGCTTATAAATAAGATAATGTAGCATGATATGGTAGATTTTGAATTGCTTATTAATAAGAGAATATAGCACAATATGGTAGATTTTGAATTGCTTATAAATAAGAGAATGTAGCATGATAGGGAAGATTTTGAATTGCTTATAAATAAGAGAATATAGCACAATATGGTAGATTTTGAATTGCTTATAAATAAGATAATGTAGCATGATATGGTAGATTTTGAATTGCTTATTAATAAGAGAATATAGCACAATATGGTAGATTTTGAATTGCTTATAAATAAGAGAATATAGCACAATATGGTAGATTTTGAATTGCTTATAAATAAGAGAATATAGCACAATAGGGTAGATTTTGAATTGCTTATAAATAAGAGAATATAGCACAATAGGGTAGATTTTGAATTGCTTATAAATAAGATAATGTAGCATGATAGGGTAGATTTTGAATTGCTTATAAATAAGAGAATATAGCATGATGTGGTAGATTTTGAATTGCTTATAAATAAGAGAATTAAGCACTGTGACCTTGACCTTTAAGATAGCGACCCATATTTTGTGGGCGACAATTTCTCTTGATATCATGATCATTTCTGTGAAATAATTTTAAAATGTGAATGCAAATTACAAAGTTATTGGCCGGACATTTTGCTTCAAGGTCACACCATAACCTTGACCTTCATGGTAGCAACCCTAATTTTGCACGTGATATGTCTTCTCGATATGGTGATCCTTTCTGTGAAATAATTTGAAAATCCAACAATAAATAACAAAGTAATGGACAGGAGACTATTTTGCTTCAAGGTCAAGCTGTCTCCTTAACCTTCAAGGTAGTGACCCAAATCTTGCACCCTACATGTCGTCTCGATATGGTGATCATTTCTGTGAAATAATTTTAAAAAGCAACAATAAATAACAAAGTTATAGACCAGACACAATTTTGTTTCAAGGTCATGCTGTGACCTTGACCTTCAAGGTAGCGACCCGAATTTTGCATGCGACACATCGTCTCGCTATGACGATGATTTCTGTCAAATAATTTTAAATGCGACTTCAAAGTAATGGGCCGGACACGAATGCAGGACAGACGAACAGACAACGCGGCTATATGATCCACCGAATTTTTATTAGGGGACCATACAAAAATTCTGCGAATCTTTAAGAAATGACAGACTTTAACCTACTGACCTGTTATGTTGTGTGTCAGGATTATCAGTACAGGTCCAAGTATCATCAAAGTCCTTTCCAATGTTGTTTGATGAGAAGGGGAGACTTCGCCATTTGAGACATGCATCTGAAAAAAAAAATAACACATTTTAATGTTAAAACTAGAAGTACTGTATGTTGTTTTTGTTGTTGACAAATTATGATCATTATTGTGTCCGGCTATTTTGATGAATAAAGACCCCAGATAAATGTGAAATGACTGACGCACCACAGCTTAACTGAAAGATGTTCCCATATTTAATTCTTTTGCCTCAAACAGGACTCAAACCCACCCAATGAGAGGCTATGCCGCTAAGCAGTCAGAGTAGTGACAAATTAGTGACTACCACTTCGACATGGGTGCGACATCTAAATTTGTTCTGTAAGTATAATAGTTTTATCACAAAACAAATCAATGAATGTCATGTAGCCATTAATAAAAATTATAGACTGTAATAGCAACATCCGCCATGAATAAATAGAGGATCTGTTATCAGTGTTCATTAGATACTGAAAATATTTAATGAAAATGACTGGAATGATACAAAACAAGGTTCTCCTCAGCCCCTCACCGCGTGGGTTAGAGTCCCAGTCAGGGTGAGAACTTTCATGGTTGGAGGTTTTCCAACTGACCTAAGGTGCACCGCTTGTTCTACCAAGACGTAAGTCTGGGGTCTAACTCCACTAATAATTAGTTGGATGTCGCCAATATGACCATAATTGTGTCGGTGCAACGTAACAAAAAAACAAAACAAAACAACATAAGGTTCGAAAACTCAGTCCTACCACATTGTAAAGTGACGTTGATCTGCATGGCTCTCTTCCTTGTAAACTTGGCATCCTCTGATGGTGGGTCCTTCCACCGCTGGCTTGTGTAACCAAAATTCTCCCTGAAATACGCATAGATAAAATTACCAATAAATTTTATTGTCCTTTAAATGTTTACAAATAATTCATGCTTTAGAGATGAAACAAATATAATATTACCATGATAGCCAGATGAAGCGTATTTTTGCATGAAATTAGCAAAGTATTTATTTTGAGTATACGACTGTAGGATGACTAAATAATAAACATTATTATTTATCCATATGTTACATTGTGTACATGCAGTTTACTAAAGAGAATATAAGGGCTTTAACCCAATATACTTAACCTGTTTACAGTCATGATCTCAACAAAATAAACACATACAAAAACTTTTACACAAAACTTATACTCTTCTTAATCTTTATAACAGATTTAGTCAATTTAATTTTCAGGCATACTGAAGACAATTTAAAGCAGGTACAACAACAATATATATATTGCAGCAATAATTTTTTTAGGAAGTGTTGTACCTGCTTTAAATTTTAATATATATATATATATATATATATATATATATATATATATATATATATATATATATATATATATATATATATATATTTTTTATCATATTGGTTCAGTAATTTAAAACTACTTGATTTATAGCTGAAAAAAAAAATTAACTTACCAGAATTTAAGGACACCCTGTTGTGCTGTAAAATAGTGTTAAAATACATTTGATAAATCATAATTACAGCACCTTATAATGAATGAATAAAAAGTAAAATGATTGTTTAATTATAAATAAAGCAAGAAACGTTTTATTGTTTAATTGTTCTGCCTTCACTTTGTATAACATGCCATAAACACCTGCCATTATACCACACCCAGTCACATTATCCCAACACTGGGCCAACCAGTAGTTGAACTACCCTTATGTTTGCTGGAGTGTTAGCAAGGGAGCTATACAACTACCATTTTTAACAACATTGTTATGTTGCAGAGTGAACCAGGGAACCTCCCATACATGGAGCAGATGCTCTATCGATTGTGATACCAGATCCAGTCAAGAAATGTTTAAAAAAACAAAATGGGTCTTTTACTTTTGCTTGCTTAGTTATAAATATACCAGCATAACTTGATATTAATTAACACAAAGGTAACATGTAAAATATGCTGCTCTTTTTTTCTTCATATTTATTAATATTCAACTCAGAAATTCAGAAAAAAACAATTCCCACAAAGAATCCTTTTCTTTGTTGCAAACCATATATATTTCTACACATTGTGACAATTCATATAAAAAATTGTTAACAAGAGTGGGCTTAATTGGTTATTTTACAATTAAGTGTCCAATACGGATATATTTTTGGGCAAGTGACCAAATTGAAAAACCATACTGGACACTTCAGTAAATTTACCTTTTTATTCTATATCAATTTTTCTGTTGTGGGTTTAATATTTTACACTTCATTATGCTTCTATTATTAATATTTTGAATTCATAAGCAATGCAGACTTTTTAAAACTTATTCAGATTTATAAATAGAAAATTAAATAAGTTGATTTTACGTCCATTTATATCTTCCTCTGACAGCATTCTGACAGATGCCTTTTTGTTTGCAATTTAAAAACTGACTTATACTTTCGTTTTTGAAGCAGCTTGAATCATACCCTCATATAACAAATAATACCTAATGTAAAGCACTTATATGAATCGATTTCATCTGAATTTGTATTCGTTAACAGCTTATGGTATACTGTGTCCGAGATGTTGAAATAACTGTCCAATAACGTAATATATTTGGACCATGTACTGTCCAATACAGATTAGGACAATCACGTGGTACAAAGATTGGGATTGGGATTAGCTGGCATTTTTGCCGATTCTGTGCAGCTACATTTCTATCACTATAGCAATGGGGCACTTATGAAGTGCCCAGGGACTGAACCTGGTCGGTCCATTATAATGACACAGACAAGTCAGGCATAATGCTGTCCCCTTAGCCCCGAGCAATAGGAGGGACGCCACTACTACCAACTTTAAAGTCTTTGTTTTGACCCGGCCGGGTTTGAACCCGCGACCTTCCAATCCGCAAGCTGACGCTCTACTAAATGAGCTATTTCGGCCGGTATGTGGTACAAATTGACTGCATTGATTAGTAAACATATTGGATATAGAATAATTACCGATATTGAGATCTTTCCAGTATTGGACCATATGTTCCCCCATAGCCTTCATTAAGTGTCTGTATTCCTTGGCATCGGCAAAGTCCTGTTTGTTGTGGGTGGGCTCTAACACATAGTATGGGACGTTCACAATCCCAACAACACCACTGCAGAATCTGTGCAATCAAAATAAAGTATGCCAGACTGTTTATCTAGTATGCTATCCGGCTTCTTTAAATAGGTGATGTTTGAATAATAGGAAAAAGGAAAAGTTACGTTAATGTTTTATTGTTTTATTTTTTGTTACCTTACACTGACACAACTATAGTCATATTGGCAACATCCAGCTACTTGCTGGACCAAACTTATGACTGGGTAGAACCACTAGTGCATTGCATATAAGGTGGAAAACCTCCCACATGAAAGTTTTCATGGGCACTGCAGTTCATTACTAAATACTAACTCTACCACACCTTTTTTTTATTCAAGCATTTAGAGAAAATAACTACTTTTAATCTTATATATCGTTCTCATCTGCCAACTTAGGTAGAACTAGTACAGTAAGTGCCTGGAGTAATGTTTGTTTGTTGAGTTAATCGTCCCACCAGCAGAATTTCAGTTATCTGGAGAGGGTGTTCACTTAAAGCAGATATAGTGCTACCTTCACTGTGTATAGCATGCCATGAACACTTGGCATAATACCACACCCAGTCACATTGCCTGACACCGGGCCAACCAGTCATGGAACTACCCTAATTATTTGCTTGAGCGTAAAGCATGGTAGCTATACCACTACCAATTTCAATGACTTTGGCATATCACAGCCCCCTGCAGTAAATGTGCCATATGAAAATGCAGTCATTTGCACCTGGGATCCTCCAAATCGAGTCCACAGAAGAGTCAACATTACGCTGTCACTATAATTGTAAGGTGTGACGAGTCCAATGATTCAGTACTTACACGCCTCCATCAACCTGAGGTCCAACTTTCTCATACATTTTGATGAGACGGCTACAGTTATATACAAACACGCCATCATGAGATCTCTGATCTATGTTGATTCCAAATATCAGATTCAAGGTCTTCGGCTCTTTTAATGCCCTGAAAGATATAATTAATATCAATATACCATTGATCAATTATTCCATATGTGATTTAAAATGTTAATTCTTTAGGTATGAAATCAGGAAGAAAATACAAAACAGAAATTAAAAAAAATAATAACAAACTGCGAGAGAAAGAAGTGGCAAGTAGGTGTAATGTTAACAAGAGGTGATGACCCTTAATCGCTCACCTGGGACATGGGCTTGTACGAGGCTCACATCTAGAGTCAAGTAATAATGAGTTATTTACTTTAGAAATCTTTGAAGCAGATTGGACCATAAGTAAGGTGGGGTGATCACAATAATTTCTAGCATTTGACCTAGTGACCAACTTTTTAACCTTACATGACCCTGTTATGAACACATCCAAGATTTCTTGCAGACAGATATTCTGATCTAGTTTACTGATTAGGTCATAGATGTCCGTGCTCACAAGGTTTTCCTAAGATCTGATCTAAATTTCTGACCCCACGTGACCCAGTTATGAACTCAACTAGGATTTCTTGCAGACACACATTCTGACCAAGTTTGGTGAGGACTGGGTAAAAACTGTAGCCTCAAGTGTGTTCTCAAGCAAAATGTTGACATGCATAATGCATGATAGATGAAGGGGTATCCGACGGGTATCAGGTGAGCTAAAAATCATACAACAGCTTAATAGTAACCGTCTGTTGTCAGCTTAACTGATTACTTGTAATAGTTGTTGAATCTGTACAAAATACATTTAGTAAATAAAACAGCATAGCCTTCTGTAAAGTGATAAGAGTTGTTTGTTATAACTCAGAGCTTCATCTTCAAAACTGGTTTATCTTTCAATATATCCATGTCACCAATATACAAAACAGGGAATCAATGACAGCCCTTACACATACTAAAAAAAGAATTATTTTACCTGCATGGCAGACATTTTTAAACAAAGCAGCATTGACTTACGTGCATTGATAAAAGAGCAATATATGCCCGAAATTCAGCCCCATTCCCCTAATGAAAAATTATATATCTTTCACCAATTTCATCTCTAAGTTGCCCTGTCAAAATACGATTACAATTTAAATGCGCAATAGACATTATGATATGTAACATGATAAGTGAAAAACATGGTCGCCTGTACTGTCTGGCAACAGAGATTGTGTTTTATTGTAATATTTTCCCACAACCTTTTCCCCAAACCCCCCAAAAAGACCTGGTATGGTATAACTGATAACTTTCACTTTAATATTGATTTATTGTCAAATTTCTCTTAGCACAATAGGAAACACAGAGAATGGATGACAGTGCTAGAATAATTTTGTACCACAAGTCAGATGGAACACCATCCCACCTAAAACCTACCAGTTTTCATGCATCTTTTGAACCCTCATTGTGAAGAGCAGATAAGCTATGACATGTTAACTCTATCCTTTTTTATTTATTTTTTCTTACAACTGCATCAACTGTGGCCTGCCCGTGACGTTATGGTAGAGTCACTGATTTGTAACTCCTCTGACTGTTTAGCCTCTCACCGCATGAGTTCGAGTCCGGTTCAGGACACATTTGTCTGTCGTCTTCCATGACTAAAACAGCATGACATTGCTATAATTATCATAAATGGTCACTGCAATGTATCCCAAAAACAAAATAAGTATCAAGGGTAAATTAAAATACTCCAATCATACTTTTGTTTTCGATTTGCACTATCCCGCTTTATCTGGGCCTCTCGCTTCATCTCTGCTGCATACTGCTGAGCCTTGCGAAGGTCTGCCTGTAATCACAAAACATATCCAACATGTTTGTGTTCAAGCATTAAATCTTTGATTTAAATATCAGATATACCAATCTCACTAAAGTCAGATCTTACCAAATGTAAAATCTGATGATAGCCCCCAAATACTGTCTACAAACAAGATTGGTATTCCCTGATAACTATTGTTATAACAGCCAATCAGAAAGCGTAATGCATTATACTTTCGCTGAGAGTCGCAAAATGGCTACTTTCGATGATTCAGTAGATTTCGTCACTCAGAGTTTAAGTTTGTTCTGTAACTGGTTGTTAGTTAACTTTCAACCTGAAGATTCTGAACTAATCTTGAAACAAATGGGATATCACATACAGTGGCATAGGTCTTGCGCAGAGTGTCCATGTTTACATTTCTTTGTAAATGGCACAGCCATTAAAATGATTACTCATTGTCAGACCCTTATAGTTGAGCGGTTTTCAGGATATGATTTTAATCAGATTGCAGAAATACCTGACATAAAATATCAACATCAATAAGTGTAATGTTGAACTATACTTGTGTCACAAATCAAAAATGACAAATTGACAACTGATAATAAACAAGAACAAAAGGTCATAGTTAAGTGACCACTGCACCATGTACATGTGAGGAAAAAATAGTTAAAGCATGTTCGGTGGTCAGGATTTACTGATAATGCTCCGCCTAAGTTCACAAATGCCTTGGTAACATTTAAAGCTTTCCTGCACATAATAACAGAAAAATAAGCATACAAAAACAAGTTCATTAGAAAAGTCCATGATATTAAGGTAACACTATTTTTAAGTCACACAAAAAAGTCTAAAACTAAAAGAGTATTTCATCACATTACCATAGCTGCCTTGGATAAGTTGCCTCCCTTGCTTTCCAGTGCTTTTGCTTTACTCTGTGCTTCCTTTGCTCTTAATTCTGCTGCCTTGGCATCATCGAGAGATTTTTTAGCATCAGTTTCTGCCCTAGATTTAAACCGATTGGACGTATATTTATAAAGTCTTGGTTTGTATAAACACGAAGCTAGTTTCCGAGTCCGCACTTTCTTTCCCTGAATGTGCACTTTCATTCTTGGGTCCATATAAAGAATAGCCACATAAGCTCGGAATGATTTCCTCTCCAGCATTAATCTGCAAAATACAAAAAAGTAAATCTAGCAATTTAATTGAAAGTTAAATTGCAATCTTGAATAAATGTATATCCACAGGCTTAAGTACACACTAAAAAAACGTGTTAGTAACCATATTTAAATACTAGGTTTATAAATTACAGGCAACTTCGGTGATACATTTACCATCTTTGGAAAAATAATTACTAAACAAGACCACCGCAAGGCAGAGCAAAATATGCCCGTCAACAGGGCAATCAGAAACAAACTGCTGTGCACTCTGGTGCAATGCAGCATGGCACAGTTTTGAACTGCACTCTAGGTTTTTGCAAGAAAAACTGAAATTAAAGTAGAATAACATAAAAAAAATCTTGAATCTGCCAAAATGCTGTGGACTGTTGTGCAATGCACTCTGGCATGATTGTGAACTGCAATCTGGACAATTGATAAATCCATGGTCCAGAAGAACATTAAGTATGAAAACTGAACTAAGGGCAATAACTCCAACATCATGAGGTATTCAGTGGCACTCAGTCTAAATGAGATCTATGCACCTGTGAAGTTTCAAATCAATAGCTTTGATAACATAGGAGTTATGCTCCGGACAAGAAAATTAAACAAAGGGACATAACTTCAAAATCATGAAGCACAGAGTAACGGTTCTTTTGCAACGCACTTTGTCTCATTAAACCTTTCTATGTATCAAGTTTCAAGTCAATAGCTTTGACAATGTAGGAGTTATGCTCCGGACAAGAAAATTAAACAAAGGGGAATAACTCAAAAATCAAGAAGTTAAGTGTTATGTTTCCTTTGCACTGCACTCTGTCTTAACAAAACCTATATACGTATCAAGTTTCAAGACAATAGCTTTGATAATGTAGGAGTTATACTCCGGAAAAGAAGACTAAACAAAGGGCAATAACTCCAACATCATGATGTGCAGACTGACGGTTCTTGTGCACTGCACTTCGTCTCAATGAGACATATCCACGTCCCATCTTTGACAGGCATATAAAAATGAGATTTTTTATAAAACAGTCATGTGGACAGCTACAAATGTGGTAATGATTCATCTTCCTTAGCTAAACATGTAAGTTTAACCATATTAAAAGGGGTATCCGACAGTCTGCCTACATCTTATATATGTAACAACATCAGTTAATAAGAATGATTGGGATTCCTGCTTAAAACAGACATCGACATCACAGTAGATGACGTAGACATACCAAAAAATTAATGTCCACATGGTTTTCTTGGTTTAAAAAAAGCTAACATTATTGTGACACCTGGCCAACCAATTAATAACTGCTCTTATCAGCTGACAGTAAGCAGCAGACTTGTACCACTTCTACACTAGCCTTTAGTACCTATAGCTTAAGCGATCTAATGCATTTCTATTACCCATCTTGCATTGATTAATGCCCTTATCAGTTACATGTGTCATGAAAATAATGAACAATGACTATACTCCTTACCCATCATCTGAATCAAAATCCGATTCTGGGTTGGAAAGCAGAATATCCTGAGGATCTGTGACGATATCTAGCTCTGGTTCCCCGTTATCAAGAAGCTTCATGTTGTATACAATAACCAGGGTGCCAGAATCTCCCTCTATACGATCAAACTGGGCAAAGAAGTCATCATCTGTCTTGAACGGCGAGTACCGAAGTATAACATCCATCTCCAGGGCAAACTAGTAAAAAAAGAAACAATTTATTTTTTTTGCTAAACATATCAATTGATTATTAGGTTATTTCTATGTGTTCTCATTTTTTTTTTTTGTGAGGGAGGGGTGTGGGGGGGGATTTGGGAGGTTTAACGACACAGTGATACTTGATAGATCGTATGGCGCCGACTATGTTTATTTGTTTATTGGGTTTATCATCCCACCAACAGGATTTCAATTATCTGGAAAGTGTCCACATGAACCAGATATAGTGCTGCTTTCACTGTGTATAGCATGCCGTGAATACCTGGCATGATACCACATCTAGCCACATTATACTGACACCAAGCCAACCAGTCTTGAAACTACCCTTATATTTGCTTAAGCATTAGTAAGGGAGCTATACCACTAACTTTTTTAACGACTTTGGTATGTCGCGGCCTAGGATTGAACCCGGGGCCTCTCATACCTGGAGCTGACGCACTATGGATTGCGGTAACAGGCCTGGTACGCTGACTATGGGTTTTCCTGCCGGTATAGGGTAGTAGTAGAGTTGCGGACTGGTAACTTCTCTGCTTGCTGCTCACCACATGGGAAGGGGTCCCAGCAAAGAATTAATTGTGGGAAGGTCTTCCAGGTGACATGTAGTCAGGGCTCCCGCTGCCATGCGCCAAATGCGCCATTGGCGCAAAAACAAAAAAAGTGGCTCATTTTTTTCAAAATTGACGCATCCTTATGGCGCACGATTTTTTCGGCATTATTTTTTGTGAATCGCTAAGCGGCCAAGACTGGTAACCATTTCTGCGCGCACTGTGATACGCGGCGGCCTTCACCTTGAGGGCATTGTTGTGTTGACATATTGTGTACATAACTGCCGAATAAACATCGCCTCAGGGAAGAATTAGTGAAATTTGCGAGACGATAATAAAGCAGCCAGCCAAATGTTTGTTGCGATCATTAATTGGACAGTACCGGATTGTCGATTAATATATAAAATATATACAAATGTTTGTGTAAATAAAACGTAAAAAAGAAAGTTCATGTTGTTTTCTTTTCATTCTCAATTCAATGTACAAAAACTATATTAAAATAAAAAGAATTGCGCGTTAACAAACATACATATACATACTACAAAAATATCATCAAAATTGATGCGTAAATTTGGCTCATAAAAATGGCTCATGAAATATGAAAGTGGCGCATAATTTTCAAATTTGGCTCATTGGTTGGCTCGGACCTAAAAAAACCCAGCGGGAGCCCTGGTAGTGCACTGGTGGTTCTACCAAGACATTATTCTGTGGTCTTTCTCCACCAAAATAGCTGGATGCTGCTATAATGACCATAACTGTTTTGCTGCTACGTATTTCTAAAAACAGTACAAAACAATAAATGGTCCTGTCAAAGGAACTTTGAGGGATTGGGATTTGCCAGTATTTTTGCTGATACTGTGCAGCGACATTTCTATCATTATAGCACAGGGGCACTTATGAGGTGCACTGGGACTAAACCCGGCCGGTCCATTATACTGACACTGACGGATCAGGCATAAAGCTTCCCCTTAGCCCTGAGCGTAAGGAGGGAAGTCACTACTACAAATTTTTATAGTCTTTGGTTTGACCTGGCTGGGGTTTGAACCTGCGACCTCCAAATCTTTAAGCAGACCCTCTACTACTTGGCCCTTTGATATTTGGCCTGATTACCTTAAAATATTTCCCATTTCCGTTGTATATAGCTGTTATTAAATAACAAAGTATTGGTCACATTTACTGATTATTGTAGCAAGCTAAGGGTTTTAGGGTCACAAAAATGAGATAACCTTGATGTGTAGATGTAAGACATATTTTACTAAACAGGCTTACCTTCTCTTGTCCAAATTCACTTTCATCTACAGGTGTTCTTGTTCCAGTTTTGAACGAGGGCAGAGGAACAATAACCTGAAATCAAAAATAAGTTCTAGAGATGGGATGGGATTTGTCTGTATTTTTGCCGACACTGTGCAGCGACATTTCTATCATTATAGCACAGGGGCTCTTATAAAGTGCCCAGGGACTGAACCTGGCCGGTCCATTATACTTACACCGACAAGTCAGGCGTAATGCTGTCCCCTTAGCCCGAGCATTAGGAAGGAAGCTACTACTACCAACTTTAAAGTCTTTGGTTTGACCTGGCTAGGGTCAGAACCCACGACCTCCCGATCCGCAAGCCTTTTTCGGCTGGTCCCAAATATGTTATACAATATCAGGTTAAAAATTAATAATAAAATAGGACTTAACTATTAAAACACAACTTCCACTTATGAACTGCCATAGATAGCAAATAATAATTTATAATAGACTAAAAACAACCAGAAAAACTTCCAAATTTAATACATCATGACTATTAAGTAATATAAGAAAATGTAATGTATTATTGTGCAAAATGTACATGATAAAAGATATAAAGAAAATAAATCTTGGAAAAAAGGAGAAACAACTTTATAATATACACAGATAAATATTAAAAATACCTGTATATAACTTAAACATTGACAATTAAAGATACTATTTTAATCCAATGTAACACTCTTTAGTTTAAGACAAAGGCCATGTTTAAGCCTCTCCACTTACGGACCAATGTCTTAAAGTGTTAAAGTTTAAACTTTATACAGTTCATACTTATACTTATAGTTAATTTAAAACTTCAATGAAGTGTGTGTGTTAATAATATTATCTTTAAAACTTCAATGAAGTGTGTGAATTAATAATAGTCTCTTTAAAACTTCAATAAATTGTGTGTAAATACCAATCCTTTTCAGTTACAGGTACATATAATAGGAAATCTTATTATTATGTCTATGTTAAGAAGTTTTCTGGAGGGGGTGGGGTGTAATTTACAACCTTAAGCTGTGGTTACTATGGTTATGCATACCTCATCTATCTTCTCTTCTTCATGGAATGTTCGAGACAGGAACAGACAACTCTGGGTACCATTTTTCTTTGTGAACACAATCAAATCGTTGCCAATCCTCATTGACCCTCTGATAAGAAAAATAAATGTCCAGTTGTTATGGAATTTACTTTTGAAATATCTCATTAATTTTCTCATTTTTTGACCAAGTTTTCAAGTGAAAAAATATATAATGCTGTCTTCACATTGAAAGCAAGCCATGAACACTTGACAGGGTACATCATCATCATCATCATCAACATGCGTTTAAAGTCCGTTGTACACTGCCAAGGGTGTTGGACTGTCTGTTGGCAGCTCGCAGATTCTCTCTCCAGGCGCTCCTGTCCTCATCCATGTCTATGGTTTGATTCCAGGCACGCAGATCTTCTGAAAGACTTTCTGGGTCTTCCTCTTGGTCTATTGCCCTCAACTTGAATTGTTTGACATCTTTTGGTCCAGGAATTACTTCGGTGAACATACCTGGTTTGCTTTTAAGAAGCATTGTACCAACTAATTATGGTCATTCTGGCGAAAGAAGCAATCAGTTGTGAAGGAAGACTGATGATAAATGTCTGGGAAGAACCACAGGCACACCACAGATCAGCTTGAAGGCCCTTTTATGGTCATTATGACAATAATCAATATGGCCCAGAACAGTTTACCTTTAATTGTTTGCATGAAATATTTAACTGTACACAAATCAAGTTGGTAGGTCACAGATTATGATTTCTCAAAGTTAACATGATAATATAGGTAGTCAAGACAGCAAAATGTGCACTTACGATTTCAAACCATTTCCATACATGCCAATCAAGTGATCATCCATAGACCGCTTACTGGACCGTCCAAATGTGATGATGTCAGCAGTTTCAGCTGTAATGAAACAATACACAATATAAACCATATAGTTATACAGAAAAACTAACTGCCATAGAACCCATATACAAGCATTCGTATTCGAACTCAAGGGACAAAATGCGTGGTTTGGTAAGCAGTGGTCAAAATTAGCGCTAGCCTGACAGCAAAAAAACTTGTAGATTTTCTCTCGGACTAGTTAAAAATTCCGAATTAACTAGCCCGAAGGCTTTTAAGATCCAAATCATTGAACAATCATTATAATTTCATTTACAATTTGTAAACAAACTTTTGAGCTGCTTATTTCATTTAGCAAGCTGCGCTTGTATCATAAACGTGTTATGCCCACTTAAACTATAATTTGTTTCAGGAACCATGTGGTATTCTGGATTTAGCATGGTACATAATGTTCTGTACCAAAGTAAAATTAGCTGGGTCACAGAACAAAATGGCAGAGAAAATTAAACTGAAATATGTTACTGGTGCAAAACCCAGGAATGTTTCTGGTGCAAAACCCGGGAAAAAATATGCCGAAGTTGGCAGATGAATGATACTTAAATAGTGTTTTTTTCCTTTATCTTAGATTTTTTTAATTTATTTTTAAATTAAATCAGAATTTAATTCAGACTGGTGAATTTTCTTTCGGTTAGTGAAAATTGCCTACTTACTAGTCCGAAGTGCTTGTAAATTTCTATCATAATTTCTATGACTAGGTAAGGGATGTAAACTAGTGTTTATTGGCTTACTTTGGATATTTTTTAAACAAACTGCAATAGTTGACACTGTTGTACATGAAGATGCTTAAATCATTTTCAGTCAAAAGTTTGGAGAAAAAAAAAAAGAAATAAAATATGACACAAATTTACCTGGTTCCATTCCTTCGCCATCATCTAGAAAGCAAAGCATGAAGTTTCCTCGCAATGTGGCATCAAACACTGAAATATACAAGTAACGAAGTGCCAATCACAGAAATCTCAACATTCACAGAAATATACATTTATTTATAACTTGGTCATTGCCACAGGCTTCTCAATCTCATAAATATTGACTATGCATAAAAAACAGTGTTAAGGAATGTTTGTATACAATAATAATTACCAAGATCTTTGTGAATATTTACATCATGTGGAAAACAAGATGTTGTTTTCATTCAATGAGAACAGAGTTACAATATACATATTTTTTGAAAAAGTTCCTTGTCAATATAATTTAACATTGCAACAAAGACCATGCCAAGATGTTGGTACCAAAATTTAAAATCTTTAGTTTGACCCAGCCGATGTTTGAACAAATGTCCTCTCGATCTGCAAGCTGACGCACTACCACCTGAGCCGGTTGGTTAAGTTAATTCTTCTCTGAAAACAGTGTACTTCGACCAATGGATAAATTTATGACTATCCAGTGTTTTATTTGTATTTTGAAAAGTGTTCAAGTATTTTGAACCCTTTATTTACCTTGATGCCTGCATCACACCAACACAATTATAGACACAATGGTCTAGTTACATGTATTAACTTTAATAGGTGGAGAAAAACACATGTGTACACCACACCCTACTAGTTAAAATATCTATTTCTGTTTGTTTTGTTTTGACTTTTGTTACATCGTACCAACACCATTATGTCACATTGGCGACGTCCAGCTTATGGAGAAAAACCCCAGACTTATATCTGGGTAGAACCAGTGGCACACCACATGTTAGCTGAATACTTCCTACATGAATGTTCTCAACCTGGAATGGGACTCAAACCCATGCAGTAAGAGACTTTTAGACACAACAGTTTGAAAGGCCTTTTACAGACTTCTGTCATTTTTATGTGCTTTTTGGTGTGTTTTTTATCACCATTTACAGTTTTTTAAGACAGACATAGCTTTACCAAAATCTGAACAAGCAAAACAGGCTTTTAATGTGATGGCAATCAAATTTAATAAAAATTAAACCAAAAGACCATAACCTAAGTTCTTCAGATATACTGTTGCAATGCTTCATTTTAGAAATATGATCAAAGCAATATACTTACATGTAAACACACTAAGCTTTGTAGCATTGGCATCTCTGAAATGTTAAGGAAAGGCATGAATATCAATAAAGAAAAAATCAGGGCTTTCTGTACATAAAGAGATTGGGATTGTGATTAGCCGGCATTTTTGCCGATACTGTGCAGCAACATTTCTATCATTATAGCACAGGGGCTGAACTTGGTCAGTCCATTATACTGACACCTACGAGTCAGTCTGTACATGAAATGGGTGATACTGTACCGAACAATTGGCAGAAAACTCAATTATCAATATTGAAATTATTCTGTATATATCAAGTTTTTTCTATAATATGGAATAAATGTATTATGACATGAGAAGAATGACAACGGAAGAGAATTACATGAAACAGTACAAAAATGAGTCAGGTTGTATGCATAACAATTTTAAATGGGATAGTTAAATCTCTAAATTTTTAAATGGCTAGAAAAAAAAATAATAAGCAGATATACTATCTTTCACTATGCACTTACCTTGCATTGTCAACCAATTCTGCCAATGCACCAAATATAAACTCGTGAGTTGTTCTGAAAAATAATTATAAACTACATAGCGTATCATCAAATATTTGGGTGAATTTTAGGGAACTGGACTTGCATTGAGATGATAAAAAGTTTTTGTTAAAAACTGAGTACCAATATTGAATATGATTATTTCTTTTATGTTTTTCTACTCATGGAGGCTAAGATAACATCTGCATATAAAGAAGATATTAACCTTTAACTTGCTTGAAACATCAATTACCCCTTAAACATTAGCACAAGTAAAGGGTTAAAATATGTTCTATCTTTCAGGCATTTTTAATCATGGGGTTCTGAAATAGTGGGTAAAGAGGGATTTTATGTTAATTTAATTTTTTAAACTGTTAATTTCACTGTTAATGTTTATTTCTGGGTTGTTTATTTCTGGTTGACAAAATCACATACACTTCACCAGCAGTTGCGAGATATAAACAGTAACATCATCAGTTATTGATTGATTTCAATTGTGAGAATTTATTGCGTATTAGTTAAAATGACTTTCTATCATCATCATTATCATGATACGAAAGTGATGTAACATTAACTCTGCAGTCTGATGAGCCCATTAACAGACAAGTTTCAAAGATTGATGAGCATTTCACTTTTAAAAGTCATTGTTTTGTTATAATTCTTGTTAAAATTTCTTGTTAAAAAAAGAACATACATAAGTAAAACAAAACGTTTTGAACATATATTGTTATCCTATAACTGGTGTTTTTATGTCAAATAAGATGATAGCAGTTCATATCAAAGGTGTGTGCCCCATTAGATTTTATTACAGTGAAAAAATGTGATCGGAGATAGAAATTGAAAAACAACAAATAGAACTTACAAAAAGTAAACAGATTTTATTTTAACAGAATCGCTGAGAGATGTCAGACTGCAACCCTTATATGTTGATGGACATTGGGATAGAGACCCGCCTTGACAACTAAAGGACTTTTACCCGTAACGTAATCCTATTTCGAGCCCTGAGCAACCCTTGGGGAGATGTTCGGATTTAAATTCAGTAATTTGCGTCCGGATTTAAATTCAGTAATTAGCTTATTTTATTTGTGGTTCCTACAAAAAAACATTACCAAGTTGCATTAAGAGACCACCTTTCTTAGGAGCCCATGGGTGATCTTTTATACTGGTAAAGTATTTCAAGGGAAAAGTGAGTGCCGATGTGGGGATCAAACCCACGACCCCCGGATCACCGTTCCGGAGCTCTTCCAACTGAGCTAACTGGGCCACCTGCGGGCCTCTCCACAACACCAGCACTACACTCCTCCCCCTCTTATCTTTCTGGACCCAAACCCAACTCAGGACAGCCACACCAGGCTTCCATTTACTTCAGACAACAGTAAAGTATTTCAAGGGAAAAGTGAGTGCCCAATGTGGGGATCAAACCCACGACCCTCGGAACACCTCTTCCAACTGAGCTAACCGGGCCACCTGTGGGCCTCTCCACAACACCTGCACTACACTGGTTTAACTGTATTTCACAACAGAACATGTTCTTCTTTTTATATGTATGGTGTCGACACCTATAAAGAATTAACGACAGGGGCATTCATGAGGTTCACCTGGGACTGACCCAAGCTGGTCTTATTATCCAACAAACCTATCATAATGCTAACCCTTAAATCCTGAGCATCAAGATGGGGAGCCAGTACGACCAATTTCAAAATATTTGGTTTAGTGGCTGCTCTTCCAATCAGCTATGCAGTCTGTTCATCTATGCATGAAATTTTTGGCAAATAACTATGAATTCATCACTTTTATTAAGAAATGTGGCATGATAGGTTTAAAAGTGACCACATGCACAGTAAAAGTTTCAAAAGCAACATCAAATTTTAAGTAACACAGTCACACTGAATGAGTCAAGTGTCACAGAATACCCTGGCAAAGCTATGAAAGTCAACCATGCTTAAGTATTCTTCAAGTGAAAATACTTACGAATTTGTATGCAGATACTCGTAGCTGAGCTGGGCTCGGCTAAGGTTTCCGTAAGAAGTCATTCTGGTTAGGATTTTCCAAATTTAAAGCCAATATTTACATTAACACCGGTTGTTGCTGCAACGGTTTAAACAATGTCTTTACGCATCACAAAATCGTATTTGCAGATGCACGCCAATGCAAATCGTTTTTATATTGACGTTGTCAATTGTAAGAACGGTTGAGAGAAAACATCCAGTTTTATGGTGGTAAAAACAATACTTTTCTTGTTTTCATCATGCTTTTTAGCATGGAAATTCAACTTCCGGTCAGAGAATTATATCCATATTTTAAACGAATCTTGTTTCTATACTATAGCAATTACTTAAGACAATAATGAGAAGCTTCCTTTCGTGTATAAAAAGCAAAAAAGCAACACATTATCATTTTTTATTAATATTTGCTTCTTTTTATAAAGAAAAAGAAAAACAGTTATGTTAAGAAAAAAATGGCGCGAATATTAAAGAGTCAGAAATGCATAAAGTGTCGATAAATAAGATGCATCTAAATATATATTTATTTATTTTTTTAAGTTATATGAATTTTGATAGTTCATATGTTTTATTTTTTCTTTAATTAATTTCAACGTTTCGAAGAGATCAAAATTTAGGTTCGTTTAAATAAATTCTATAACTGTCATGGCTGCGCCCATGGATCATGATTCGGATACGACATCGAGTGAAGATGAGGAAACCAAGCAAAGGCTAGAAGAAGCCGTCTCTGGATTCGAGAATCAAAAAACGGGTAAATTATTTTAAACGTATAAATGCAACATTGCGATACATAGCAGTATTTTCACTTAACAACCCAGGGATAAGTAGTTTTCGCGACAACACAAAGTGTAAGTGCAGACTTACTAGTGCCACTTTTATATTTTTATCTGCAAGTTTTTTTTTTTAAAGTAACCAAAAAATAGACTGTTGTACAACTTTGTAACAAATTTTAAATGGCATCAAGCAAAGCTCGAAGGCATATAGTGATCATGTTGTATTTATTTTCTTCGCCAAATAGCACTGCTACAAGAAGTAGTTTGTAAGAGGATTATTTTGTAGGAGGATTAATTGGTGTCATAGCTGCATGAATAATTTTCTTATTTTTTTCTTTTCATAACCTTTTAACTATTTTATCATTTTGTCAATGTGGAAGAAGGCAGTAACATTTATGAATAAATGGCTTTTATGAAGGAATAGACCTTGTATATATATATATATATGCATAAACATGTATCAATATATCTTCATTGTTAATGTTATGCTTTGTGTCTGTTTTAATCTGTTTAAATTCCCTAACATAGAGACAGTAGAACTGGTAGAAAAAAAAACACGATAGTGTGAACACAGGTTCAGGCAAGTTTAATAAAATCCAGCGTGCCATAATGGAATCATTCGCATAGAAAATATCATGTGAAACTCATTGAGGCAGACTGTAAAACAACACATAATGCATGGGAAAAGGGGTAGCCATTTCGACAATTATAAAGCAGACAGTAAATTTAAAATATTCATTTTAATTTATATCCTACATAAGCATGTGTGGTTTATTGAGGAATCTTTAACACCAAAAACAACTGAACATAGCCTCTGTCATTAGTGGTTGCTAGTGTTTACAAAAAGAGGAGGGGTGCCCGTGGCCGAGCGGTTTAAGTCACTGACTTGAAACTCCTCAGCCTCGCACCACATGGGTTCAAGTCCTGGACGGGGTAATAACTTTCATGTGGTGAGGTTTTCCTGCTAACCTGCAGTGTGTGTTAGTGGTTCTACCTAGATATAAGTATGAGGTCTATAATTAAATAATTAGCAGGACATTGCTAATATGACTATAAGTCTATCGGTGTGATGTAACAAAAACAAAAAGAGGAACATGTCTGACCTAGTTGTTGATTTACATTGTATATGTTGACATTTCCAAAAATTACATGATGTCAATGTGGAAATATTGATGCATTTACAAAAACAGAAGAAAACCTTAACCTAACAAACACTTATGCAGTCAGAACGCTTTTACCCTGTGGCATATGTTAAATGAATTGCAATTTTGAACCCGTATGTTTCTTACCACTCCATGAAAGTGGAGACATGCATTTGATATTTTCGAAATTATAATGAATAATTCAGCTGTCTCGGTATACTGGTATATTGCGATACTGGGTAAAGTCAATACAGTACCACATACATACTGATTTTTAAGATATTTTGTAAACTTTGCTGCCACCACTTTGTGCATTCAAATTCATAGATGTTTGTACATGTATTAATGAAAATTGATTGCCGATAATCACTAAAAATGTAGTCAGATAATCAAAAATATGGTAGGGGAGTTCATACTAAACCGCTCGGGAACTGCTTTGTACTCGATTTGCCTTTGTGGTATTCCTTTCAATAAGAGTTTTAAACTAGATTTTGGCTTTTGACTCGACAATTTCATTTCTGGATTTAAGAAAAATGAATGTTGAATTGAAACATGAAGCTATTGGAATTAAACGTTACTAAAAGTAGACAAATTATTTACTAAGAACATTATCTCTATTGTTTGTCAGTTTAATTGAACACGAAGGTTGCAAATTGTAAACAATATTGCCGAGCTGATTGATTTTTCGAAAGAATGCCAAATTAAATCTCAAAAAGCGACTGTGGTAGACCAATTCTAGATAAAGGATGACATATCAACAAAGAAAATTGTTGAAGGTATCGCATTTTGTTGACATTTTGATGCAAATGTAAGATACACTGGAGTTACAACCAGCCTTAATACATTCGAGAATCGTCATCATCCGCCAAATTAACTGGGTGCATCGTACGACACATTGTGATATTTTGCAGTTCATTTATTGTTACTGGCCGCAATAGCTCAGGTAGTAGAGCATTGGCTTGTGGATCTGGAGGTCGTGGGTTCAAATCCCGGCCAGGTCAAACCAAAGACTTTAAAGTTGGTTGTAGTGGCTTCCTCCTAATGCTCGGGGCTAAGGGGACAGCATTATGCCTGACTCGTCGGTGTCAGTATAATGGACTGGCCGGGTTCGGTCTCTGGGCACCTCATAAGTTCCCCTGTGCTATAATGATGAAAATGTTGCTGCGCAGTATTGGCAAAAATGCCGGCTAATCCCATCCCATCCCTCATTTATTGTTTTATTATTTTTACTTTGCTGCCTTCTAGTCCTAGTACTTTCTTGGCTCTGTGTTTACCTGTTATAAAGTTTAAAAAGCAATGCCATATAGTATTCAGGCATTTGTTGTTCCTTTTGTTCATTATAATTAGGTGAAAAGCTTTTTATAATAGTTTTATCAAATATGGCAATACATTGAGGTCTGATTGCAAAACGCTCTATATGAATCGCAATATATTGTGGTACACTTAAGGCTTATCGTGACAGCCCTAATAATTAATCATCAGCAAAATCCTTTCTGCACCAAAACTTGGTCACTTATTGTTGTATGAATCAGAATTTTGTAAAAAGATTTTCCTAGTGTTATAATTTAATTGTCTATACCTATTGATGTATGTTAACTTAATGGAACCTGAATGAATATGGAGGCAGAAGCCATAATCCTAACTTCTATTTGTGATGTAAGAAAACACTTATACAGTAACTATAATATGATAATGCTAGGAAAACACATGGATCTATGATAATTTAATATAGTCAATTTGCATGATTTTCAACATTTTTACTTATTATTTAAACATAATGAAAAGAACAATTTTCAACTAGGACTTAGGTAAACCTACAAGAATAATTATTTTTATTATTACTGCTCCACTGTCTGTCTACAATATCATCCTTATGTTAAGGATATTGTAATCACTTAGGTATGCTTCATTAGTCATTATATCATTATATTTAGCTTTTGCCATCTGTTTAAACTGGACCTGGTAGCACAATTGGTAGAGCGTCGGCTCCAGGTACAATCCCAGGGCGCGACATACCAAAGTCGTTAAAAATGGTAGTGGTATAGCTCCTTTGCTAACGCTCAAGCAAATATAAGGCTAGGTCCACAACTGGTTGGCCCAGTGTCAGGATAATGTGACTGGGTGTGGTATCATGCAAGGTGTTCACGGCATGCTATACACAGTGAAGGCAGCACTATATCTGCTTCTGTGGACACCATCTCCAAATAACTGATATACTGTTGGTGGGATGATAAAACCCATTAAATAAACAAGAAACACCTGTTAAAATAGTTCATTTGCGTGATACCACCGTGGCTGTTTCAGTTTATTTTAATTATTATTCTTCCTCCAGAATTATATCGCATTATTCCCATAAGCCAGAGTCAAAATGTACTTTCAGATCATAGAGCAGTTGTGAAAAATGGCAATGTTGTAAACAGAATTGAAACCAAGCCGTCCTTAAGGTAAATACAAAAAAGCCTAATATATTCTATTTAAACAATTATATCTTCTTCATCATCCATGTTAGCTTTATTTTCAAACATGTTACAATGTTATGAGCTTATAAAGTAGTTTTGCCAACTGTTAAAATAAAAAATTATAATTTGTAAGAAATTTTATTAAAAATCACATGCTGATATTCATGAAGCACTCATTTTTTTTTTCAAGCATCCTTTCTCCCAAGTGGTTGTGTTACATTGTTCCTCCTGTCAAACATCTATTTGTCTTTCCCTCCCCCCCATCTGTAGGACTATTCATAGCTTGACCTACACTATGCAAACTTACCAGTATAGACAATGGATAGATTTTCATACATTCTTAGGAATGTGACCCTACCCGCAGGAAAAACCTCAAACCACATTACATGTATCAAAAAAACAGAAGAAAAAATATTTGTTTCATTCAACTCCTTTTATATTTCACTCATTTACAAAGCAATTTTTACTTGACCTGCCGCAATAGCTCTGGTGGTAGAGCATCGGCTTGTGGATCGGGAGGTCGGTGGTTCAAGCCCTGGTCGGGTCAAACCAAAGACTTTAAAGTTGGTAGTAGTGGCTTTTCTCCAAAGGCTCGGGGGCTAAGGGGACAGCATTACACCTGACTTGTCGGTGTCAGTATAATGGACCGACCCGGTTCAGTCCCTGGGCACCTCATAAGTGCCCCTGTGCTATAATGATAGAAATGTCTCTGCACAGTATTGGCAAAAATGCCGGCAAATCCCAATTCCAATCCCACAAAGCAATATCTATTTCTCATGTGACTGAAGTAGACAGTTATGTCATTTAATGTACCAGGGGTGAGAATTACGATCTTGAATTGGAAATTCCTTCTTGAAATCAGGGAAAAACATACTTTTTGCAATTGGGAACACAACAGTATATTGATCTGCGAAATGGGCAGAAAAAACAACCTGGGATGTCTATATAACAAGCTGCACAGATACTATGTGTTTTATCAGGCCAGACAGAGATGTTGTGGACGATGGAGACTTTGACCGGCCATACCAGTATAATGTCACTCCAGGTGTAAAGAAACATGTGGCAAAACTTCTTTTTGATGTCCTAGACAGGTATGATACGTTTAACACCTAGATAATGTATCTGATTGCATTATAATTTTTAAAGATGGTGTCCGACAACTTGCTTATTTTAAATATATGTAACAATATCCAATCTCTGTTTTGGGAAATTAAGGTCATAATTTCAGCATAAACTCATACTTAAGGCTAAGGAAAGACAAAATTTTGAGCAATACGTCAATTTTTTGACACTACAAATCTCTTTCCTTGTTTATTCTTTCTAAATTTTTGAATACTGGTAAGCACCAGGGATTTCAGCTAAAAATAGGTATAATTATCCGGACAGATTACCAGAATGATGATATTATTTGATCTCAACGTAAGTGTTTACATGTCTTTTGTTGTTGTTTTGTTGTTGTTGTTGTTGTTTTTTAGTTTATAAATAGCTAACTGTGCAGTATAGCTAGCAGTATGTGCAGATTAGAAATACATATTAGTATTGACAAGTGGGATGTTATGCTTCACCACACATAGATGTAGGAAATGAATCAACAGCATTTTGCTGGATCTTTTAGGTAACAAAGCCATGTTTGTGTTTGAGACAAAAATGTGGTCAAAAATGTTGGATACCACCTTTAACCTGCCATCTGTTAACATTGATTGAAGACATACAAGGCATATGATTAAGGATGTTGTCATTATACTTTAAAGGTGCAATCTGACAGTTTTGTCTAAAACATGTAACAACCCCCTGACCCGGATCTGTGAAATGTGCGAATATTTCTACATTAACTGATCATTGAGTTTAAGTAAAGGCTGTTTATAAAATTACCTCAATTGTTAGATAGTACAAATTGGTTAAAATATATCATTTTAAATGGTCACAATTCCTAATTTATAAATAAGCATGAGGGGGATTTTAGCTAAAGAATTCAAATTTGTGAAATATATCTGACATTTTAAATGGCCATTACTCCAAAAAATTAAATAAGCACAAAGGGGATTTTAGCTTAAGAAAATTATTGATGCCAGAGCTGATTACCTAAATGATCTTGTAGCGCGATTTCAAAAGACAGGACCTGGTAGCGTAATGGGTAGAGCGTTGGCTTCAGGTATGGGATGCCCGGGGTTCGATCCCGGTCAGCGACACACCAAAGTTGTTAAAAATGGTAGTGGTATAGCTCCTTTGCTAATGCTCAAGCAAACATAAGGGTAGTTTCACAACTGGTTGGCCCGGTGTCAGGATAATGTGATTGGGTGTGGTATCATGCATGGTGTTCACAGCATGCTATACACAGTGAAGGCAGCACTATCTGCTTCAAGATAACTTAGATAACTGAAATACTGTTGGTGGAACGATAAACCTATTCAACATCGATCCCAAAAGTAAGTGGTCACAAGGTTTTCTCAGTTTACAAATAGCCAACTGTGCAGCCTGGCTCGGATGGGAAAGACATTTGAGTTATGATAAGTAATGGTAAGTGTGTTACGCTTTACTTTTCACATAGATGTAGGGCACCAATAAACAGCATTTTGTGGGACCTTTTCAGGCGACAATATTTTATTTGGTTGCATGAGATACCACCTTTAAAGTTATAAAATATATTAAAATCAGGAATAAAGTTTCACGTCAATTAAACTATATAAGACAGAAATGGTTGTATAATTACATAATAAAAACACTATTGACCATGGGATGTTATAATGATAATGAATGTGAACATAGATTTTGTTCTTGTTAAATTGAGAAAATATTTTTGGCCATATATATATCTGCCTCTGATTAAAATTTAAACAAAAAAACACATTATCCAATTATATTATTGTTAAGTGTATATATTATTGATCATAATATTTGTTTTCGACATATTATTCTTTATCTGAACAACTTTAATGAGGAAAAAGACGATATTTGTTGATTTCTGTGTATTTTATTTTAAGAGTGGTCATAGAAAATACATCTTCACAAGTGGGGCAGCCATGAGTGAAAATATTCATTTTCTATGACCATGATTAAAATAAAATAGACAATACACTGAAATTGAAAAATTGTCTTTTAATTTCATGCTAATTTCATTTTTAAACTTTTGATTACTTCTTTCACTGGTATTTCTCACTTTTTCACTCGAAAATGCATTTTAAATTAATCTCACACCATCAGTTTTTCTGACAGCTTTGGCCCCAGGTACTTTAGGTATCAGTTTCAGTCCTAGATCAAGCATTTAATGTCACATTCTGAAGCCTTTATGAAGGAAAGATGAACATTTTTTTTTATTCTGCTTATAAAGTCGGTATTATATCTGGTTGACCTTGTGTCAGGATCATGTGACTAGACATGGTACTATTACTGGTATGTGTTGTTTATGGTATGCTATCACAGTGATGGCAGTACTGTGTTTCAAATGAACACAGACTGTGCATTTTAAAAGATTATTATTGGGGCATTAAAACCTCCAAACAAATTTATGTTGTTGTTTTACAGTGAAATAGATACAACTGCCAGCTGCTTTGTTCAAAGATCGGAGGAACACCCCATAGATGAAGGTATTGTTCATTAAACAAAATAATTATATTGCATCCATAGATAGTTTCCACATTAGCGAAGGTCCCTTATCTTGGCAGCCATCTTTGATGGCAACTTCAAGGGATTTTCTGATGAATTGTAAAGAAGCGTAAATTTTATTTTCTTGTAATTTCTTCATTTTTGGTCCAAATATTAAAAGCTATACACCATTGGAAAGCTTTTGAGATTCATATTTTTATAAAACAATATTTTTAAAAATTGATAAATGCACAAAGCATTAATACACAGAATTAAAAAAAAATATTGGCTCATCCTTAAACAAAATGAACACTGTACCTTTTGTGGTTGCATTGTTTTTACCTTTTAAACAATCAAAATATGTTTAGATATTGAAAATTCAGTGAAATAGACTGAAAAATAAAAGCTCAGTGGTGAGTTTAAAAGAGCACATATTTCCAGATTTCGGCCTGCATTAACTTCTGCCTTCAAAGATGGCTGCCTTAAACTGTCTTATCAGTGCCTATAACATTACATGGAAACTATCCATAGAAAGTATCATACTCCATCTGGCAGATGAGAGGTGCCTGTGCTTGAAGGGTTACAAGTCGCTGATAGAAACTCCTAAGACCCTGTTTGTGTAGGTTCGAGTCCCAGTCAAGGCATAGATTTTTATGTTGGGGAGATCTTTTAAGTGATATGTTGAACCCCAGAGATTTGTTGGGGGTCTTCCTCCAAAAATAATTGCATGTAGTCAATATTGTGTCAGTGCAGTGTAACCAAATACCCAATCTCACTAAAGTCAGATCTTACAAAATGTAAGATCTGATGACAGCCCACAAATACTGCCTATAAACAAGAATGGTTTTCCCCAATTACTATTTTTATAACAGCCAATTAGAGAGCGTAATGCGTAATGCTTTTTACTATTTTTATAACAGCCAATCAGAGAGTGTAATGCATAACGCTTTTGGTCACTCTGTTTAATTTTGTTCTACAACTGCTTTTTAGTTAACTTTCAACCTAAAGATTGCTGCTGTTGATGTGCGCGTGCATCTACAAAACTTCCTTGTACGCATTGTGGGATACTCGTCCCAGACAAACAATATTCACAAAGTAAATAGTGTAAACTACTTTCTTGCATTTATGTTTAGGCTATCGTCTCGGTCAATAACGATTTATTGGTCAATATCACAGCATATTTCCCAGCTAATAAGTAAATAATTGTATAATAATGTCCACATTGTGTTTGGCTAAGGGGAGAAGTATTATTTCTGTAAGCAGAACTATGCAAAATTTTTGGTTGTAAAAGAAAATTAAATAAATGAATCACGGACAAAATGACCAGCGCAGTGTAAATGGTTATAACATCCTGTTTATGTGCCGATGGAATTAAAATACCAAGATCCAATGTATGTGAATTGAATATATGTCTAACAATCCTGATAAGATAAATTAGATGACAACATAGATGCATGCTTGTTGTTACCGGTAAGTTAGATGTATATTTGTCTTCTACAACGTATTCTTTTTAACTCCAAATATTTTGGGTTTGTATATCCTTCAAAGTCCCAGTGTCAAAGTTTTTATATGTCTAGAGCTTCTGATTGAGTAAAGTTGTTTAAGTTTTTACTTACTGCGGTGTCTTAAAATAATATTTTATGTTATAATTATAACATTTTTGCCTTGATCACAGTTTAATTATACTTCATCCTTTCAGGGCTTAACTTTTATCTAAGTTTTTAGCTCACCTGCGATGTGCCAGTGGTTCTACCTAGACATTTGTCTGGAGTTTTCCTCCACCAAAACAGCGCGATGTTGCTAAGATGGCTATAATTGTTCTAATGTGGTGCATTTTAAACACCAGCGGGGCTAAGGGGACAGCATTACGCCTGACTTGTCGGTGTCAATATAATGGACCGGCCGGGTTCAGTCCTTGGGCACCTCATAAGTGCCCCTGTGCTGTAATGATAGAAATGTCGCTGCACAGTATCGGCAAAATGCTGGCAAATCCAAATTCCCATATTTCCCATATTTCTAAAAACAGAAAAAAAACTCTCTCCGCAGGCCCTCCATCTTCTATTTGGTTGAAGAATACTTCTTCCTCATTTCTTGGTTATAGCATTAAAATTATAAAAAATATTCTTTATCAATAAATAATACTATCTTAAAATCTACAGTTATTCTTGCCATGTAGTTTTATTTTGGCTTTTTTCTATAGGCATAAGACTTTTTGCCAGCTCAAGTCGCCTGTTTACAACAGAAGAGGAACCTGTCATCAAAGCCTTATTTCCCAGAAGGCCAAACAAAAGGCGACAGTCTTCATCCAGTAGCAATGATAGGTTAGTCACTTCCGTGTTTTTCATTCAGTAGATTGCTTTTAAAGACTATCTTTATCAGGATTTGGTGCACCTAGGTTAGTTTCTAATTGTTAAATTGTTTTGTAACATATAACATATTGTATTCAAAATTGTCTTTTATACTGGTGGCAATAGCTCAGGTGGTAGAGCGTATCAGGAGGTCATGGGTTCAAACCCCGGCCGGGTCAAACCAAAGACTTAAAAGTTGGTATGGTGACTTCTCCTAAGGCTCGGGGGCTAAGGGGACAGCTTTACGCCTGACTATTCGGTGTCAGTATAATGGACCGGCTGGGTTCAGTCCCTGGGCACCTCATAAGTGCCCCTGTGCTATAATGATAGAAATGTCGCTGCACAGTATCGGCAAAAATGCCGGTTAATCCCATCCTATCTCTTGTTTTTTATTGCTTTAATTTTGTTTTGAATTTCAAATTGTTGAAAAGGACATGTCATTCGTTTAAACACAACTTTCAGAGGTATTCATTTTTAAATTGTCACAATATTATTTTTAAATTGTTTATTTTTTGTTTGTTTTTCTCACTTATATACTTCATCAACAGGCTTTCAGCTCAGATTGTCATGGAAAATGTTTAAAGATCCTTTGAAAACTACCACATATTAAAATTTTAACTACCACTATACAAAGACACCCACAGACACAAGTTAATGTAAATGTGACAAAAACACTAAGACAAAACATAATCTATATAATAAAAACCCAACAGTTACCACCTTGGGTGTTTACACCTGGTTTACAGAGAACTCCAACCTCGCACTTCCTGAAAGTTTTTCTGAAAGACAATATTTCTTCTACCGGACCTGGTAGTGCAATCGGTAGAGCATTGGCTCCAGGTACAGGAGTCCCCAGGTTCGATCCCGGGCCGCAACATACCAAAAGTCATTAAAAATGTTAGTGGTATAGCTCCCTTGCTAACGCTTAAGCAGGATAATGTGACTGAGTGTAGTATCATGCCTGGTGTTCACAGCATTCTATGTAAAGTGAAGGCAGCACTATATCTGTACATTTCAAGTGGACACCGTCTCCAGCTAACTGAAATACTATTGGTGGAAAGATAAACCCAACAAACATACAAAACAATATTTCTAAATAAAAAATATCTCATCAAAGTAAGGCAACTAACGGTAAGCACTTGTGTCCCCGAGTATCTGAGTAGAGATCACAATTAATAAACAACAAAACAGTAATTGTAATAAACTATTTAAAGCATGTACAGAACATAAAGGCCTCAGCAACTAAAAATATTCTTGATGTAAGAAACAACAAAAATTTATTATTTTGTAAAAGGTGTCTCTTCCACTCTTTTTATTTAAATAAAAGATTTATTTTTTTTATCTGAAACATTCTGATGAAAATTGCAGTTGTCACTGCTTTTAACCGAGATTTTCAGCTGGGGACATCCAGGGGAATTAGATTTTTTAAGCCCAGGAGCTGCAGCCATAATATAAATATCCCTTTGTCTGCATCTTCACAACTGTCAACTGTTCAATTTCAAAATAAACATTTCTAATAAGTCTCTTGAGATAGCATTGCATTGTAATTAGTTTTGGCTTTTTTTTATCTGCAACTCAGTCTTTTGATTTCTTGCAGTTCTGAGGATGAACGTCTTGCAGCAGCGGCTGTATCACATGACTTTGTCATGAATCAGAGTCGCTCGTCCCTTTCTACGGATGTCAAACCTCCAGACATTGTCATAAAACTTGAAAAATCCATGTCTAATGAGTCTTCAGAGAAAACAGGTGGGCAAAAGAAGGAGAAAAAGAAGAAAAAATCAAAGGGAAGTGACTGTGATGAAACAAAAACAAAGGATAGAGACATTGAGATAAAAGACGAACATTCCTTAGAAAAAGAAGTTGTGAAACAAACAGGCATAATGCATAATAATGATAGTGAAGAGAGTAAAAAAGACAATTGTTTAAATAGTTGTAAAGATGATGGCAATGTTGTATCTTGTAAAAAGAAGAAGAAAAAGAAGAAAAGAGAAAAACTGAAATGTGAACCAGAATAAAATATGAAAAAGGTTTTGATCTTTTTGCATTAATTCATTATTTTTTAAAGATCTGTAAAACAATTCTATCAATTGTGATAACTCAAAATGAGAATGTGCACCCTCGGTCTGGCTGCATTGGTGCCTTAAAAATGGTATCCAACAGCTTGCCTATGCCAAATATATGTTACACTATCTGACCACTGTATGGGGTATTTGTACATAATTTTGGCAGAAAAATCATACTTAAGTCTCAGCTTAGACGATTATAAACAGTATCTCAATTTTGGGGCATTAAAAGTCATTAAGCGACTCAAAACATGTTCATTCTTTTTAAATCTGTAAATACGACTGATTGGAATTCCTGCTAAAAATAGACCTAGACATAAGAGCAGATGATGTAGATGAGCTAAAACAACAGTGGTCTTTCAAATTTAAAAGTAGCTAACTGTGCAGCCTGGTTCAGATAGGAAATACATTTTTTAATGATAATTGTGGCGTTATGGTTCACTTTTCACATAGGTTTATAACATCAATAAACAGCGTTTCGAGTGATCTGTTCAGATAGCAATGGTTTAGTTGGATGTTTAATGAAAAGATTTTTAGTCAAAACTGCCTGATACCACCTTTATGGTGGGAAGAATATGCCGGATTTGATGATGGTGATGATATTAATGATTAAAGTAAAGATAAAATTAAGGGCGCCAGTGGCGTAGTGGTAAAGCCGCCAATTTGTAACTCCTCTGACTGCTTAACTTCTCACTGCGTGGGTTCGAGTCCCGTTTGGGGTGAAGGACTTAATGTTGGAAGGCCTTCCAGGTTACTTGCGGTGTGCCGGTAGTGCTACCCAGACATTTGTCTGGGGTTCTCCTCCATCAAAAAGCGGGATGTTGCTATAATGATCATAATTGGTTGCTGCAATATATTTCAAAAACAACTAAAAGCAAAACATGCATATGAAGCAAAATGGTGTGTTGCTAACAATGAATTTAAAAATTTACAGTGGCCTAGAAATCATTGTACTGTTTGGAAGGATGTATATGTGCATTTAAATGATGTTTTAACAATTAGTTTAAAATTACTTAGCTTGAAATCGTTTCTTTTGGTTTGAATTCTCCCTTATTAAATTGACAAAATCTGTTGAGGGAAAATATATGCAGATATACATGTATACAAAAAAATAGGTGTTAATATTTAATGCATGTAAAATAATCAACATTATTAAATGAGTTTTATTTGTTTGTGCATTAGGAAAAAAAATCACTTAATGCCTTCTGTATTGTACTGTCATTTACCGATGTTCACTCGTTATGTTTGCTTTATGGGGGAAAATGATGTAATTATGTTGTCTCTAGCCACAGAGCTTTCAAGAAAGTTCATATTCCAAAAATCATGATTAACAAGCATTTGATAGTATTGCGGGCAATACAGTAGTCCCCTACCGGTCCCTCAAAAAGTTCTTTAATTATCATACGCTCCTGTTTATTGCCATTTATAATTAATTTGAGGTTGAAGTTTGTATTTGTATAATTATGGCTTAAAAATGAAGTAATAAACAAGGAAATCTACAGTAGTAGTGTTCACATAATTTTTTTTAATTCACCATAATTGTTAACTTATCATGACATTCATTTTAGGCCTTTATTTAAGGTAAGTGCACCTGAATGCGCTATCCAAAACTTCACGATTTTGCTGCAAGGTCATGCTGTGACCTTGACCTTCAAGGTAGCGACCCAAATGTCATCTCAATATGGTGATCATTTCTGTAAGATAGTTTTAAAATCCGACTTTAAATAACGAAGTTATGGGCCGGACACGATTTTGCTTCAAGGTCATGCTGTGGCCTTGACCTTCAAGGTAGCAACCCAAATCTTGCTCGCATCATGTCATCTCAATATGGTGATCATTTCTGTGAAATAGTTTTAAAATCCGACTTCAAATAACGAAGTTATGGGCCGGACACAATTTTGCTTCAAGGTCATGCTGTGACCTTGACCTTCAAGGTAGCGACCCAAATCTTGCTCGCGACACGTCATCTCAATATGGTGATCATTTTTGTGAAATAGTTTTAAAATCCGACTTCAAATAACGAAGTTATGGGCCGCACACGATTTTGCTTCAAGGTCATGCTGTGACTTTGACCTTCAAGGTAGCGACCCAAATTTTACGCGTGCATATTGTACACATTGCTACTTATTAACATACCAAGTTTCATGCGCCTAGCTTTAATAGTTCTTAAGTTATCAAAGGATCCAAATTTTTAGCGAACAGACAGACTGACGGACGGAGGGTAAACCTATAGTCCCCTCCGGTGTGAACACCGATAGGGACTAATAAAATACCATTAATGCAGACTTGTTAAAAAAAGAAAAGTTTGAACCATCATTAGAAAATTTTTTTGACTTAATTTCATTAGAACAGTCATTAATTCCACTTTTTTAATATCTACATTATCTATATATATCAGGAGACAGGTATCAATGATAATATCAATACACTTTCTCTGTAACTTAAAAACAAAATTCTGCCCTTCATTTTCCTTATTCCCTTGGATGACAGGTTTATTTTACTTCTGAAGTGGAGAGTTAAAGAAATTACTAAACACTCTTGTTTTATGTGGCTTCATTGACAGGTGTATGTGATCGAATGGTAGTTATAGAGAGTGAAAAGGGTACTTCTGTATGGTTCGACCTTAATTTGAAAACTCAACGTTTTGTAAACAAAAAACGATGTGACGTCAATAACGTCACTTATTGCCCGCGTTGTTTGTCGCTATAAACATACTTTGTCCGTCATAATTCCGGACACCTTCAGTGCCCATTTTCAATAGTTCTTTTTAACAAAGTAAAATTAAATTTCTACTGTTAACTAAATTAACAGCATCATTTACTGCATGGGTCTTCAATAAAGATATTTAGTTGTTTAACTGTTTACACTCATCAAGTTAGAAGCTGTAATATTGATATACCAATATTGTTAATAATTGTTACCAATAATGTGTTAATTTTAATGGAAATAGTGATATATACAGTAACTTTTCTCTCCACTTAGCATACATGTGAACTCTCCCACTTTTGGAGGGAGACTCACTCTTTTAAGCTTCACAATTATTTTATAATGAAAAGTGTTTTACACATTTTCAGAAATCTCCGCTACTTGGAGACAGATAATTTCCATCTTTGTTCATCTGAAAATAACAAATCTCCCACTTTGCAAAAGAAAATCTCCCACTTTGGCCTCAGAGAAAGTTCACATGTATGGCTTAACAACAAACATCTAGCAATAAGTCAAAATAGTTTGTATTTCTTCAGCTAAAAAAAATAATAAAGAACCAGTCCAACAGTTGTCATACACAGAACACAATCTAGACTGTGCTTGTGATTTTTATTTTATTGTCATATTTTTAAAAGAAAAAAAATAAATAGAAATAAAAGATAAATGACATACAGGTTGTTATCATTTACATTTGTAAGATCAGAACATGGTTTTCTTTTATTTGACTGCATAATTATTGGTTGTTATCATTTACATTTGTAAGATCAGAAAATGGTTTTCTTTTATTTGACTGCATAATTATTGGTTGTTATCATTTACATTTGTAACATCAGAACATTGTTCTCTTTTATTTGACTGCATAATTATTCTTATTTTAACATCAGAACATTGTTCTCTTTTATTTGACTGCCATAATTATTTTTATTTTAGCGCTTTCATTCACAGGACATGTATATAGTAAATATTATTGATTTTTTTTTAACAGGTATTAGTATTTTTAAATACACATTTATGCTATAGTTATAAAATCTGGGCTAAATTAGCCTAAAATTAACCCATAGTTGGCCAGATTCTACTTAAGATGAGACTGATAATTGTGCATGCTTCATAAAGGCATAAAAAAGGATAATGGTGCATGCTCTCAAGAGCATATAAAGGAATGTGCATAAATGAAAGTGTTAAAGTGTGTATTAATAACCGTTTTGATACAAAATAATTGAAATCATAATCAAAGGATACCTAAGGAATCAATGACAGCTCTTTAGTTTAATATAAAGCATGTTTAACTCATCAACATAGCAAGTAACAAAGAGAATCGCCAAATTGTGCATGTAGACATATACATCATGTGTATAGGTCAAATGGTAATCTTTACACTGACTTACTCGATTTAAATAAATATGAAATACAAAGGATCTGGTTCTATGTATTATATACAGATGCATATATGTGAACTCTCCCACTTTAGGAGGGAGACTCCCAAATTCAAGGTTCAAATTTATTTGAAAATTAGGTGGGTTTTACCCTTTTTCAGAAATCTCCTTACTTGGAAGCAGATGACTTCTTTCTTTGTTAATATGAAAATAACAAATCTCCCACTCTGCAAGTGAAAATCTCCCACTTTTGCCTCAGAAAAAGTTCACTTACCATAAAGTTTTATTGATGAGATGCACACTTAGATAAGACGCACCCCCTCTTCGAGGTCTTGAGTCAAGGAAAAAAGCAAATTCTATCGGCGATATTCTCTGTGGTCGGGTTAGTAAAAGGGTCTGGGAAAAAAGGGGAAAACTTTACTTCGAATTATCATTGACTGTTCACACAGATCTTTGGCATCAATGAACAGCATTTTGCAAGACATTTTCAGGTACAAATGACTTATTTGCTTATTTGAGAAAAAATTGGACCAAACTCTCAAATACCACCATTAATATATAAAAATAGTTATATTTTATACTCAAGAAACTGCACAAAAGCAGATAGAAAAAATGTCCATATTTACTTTTAAAAATATTTTGGCACTAAGATCCCACCATATTTTAAAACATTTAGTAGAGTCTGCTCCATGCAATTGTGCTCTTTACATTGGAGGTAATGCCTCGCTTTCATATCCGGCGAATTTTGAGAAAAGAGTAACATGTTTCTGCGAAAATGACATCTGAAATCGATGTTTTTGGTGATGCGTCGTTGTTTGAAGAGTTTGATAAAGACAGGGATCAGTCAGGTTCGTTTTGCTTTTATGAAAAAGATGAGAGCGGCATCGAAGACAGGAGTAAAATCTTGTTTCAGCTCAGCGATTCGTCCTCCTCCTCTGAAGATGAAAGTGAAGGCGAACTGAAACTGAAAGAGACCGCTGCATCTACACCACTGAGGGAAAGCAGCGTCAAGAAAAATGATGATGAAAATGGACTTAGTGGATCCGAGCAGTCCTCCAGTGATGAGGATGATGAAATCACAAACATCATCAGTAAAGAAAGGCTTGAAAAATCATCTGCTTACAAGATTAATTATGAACGTATCCTTTTTAGGTTTTTATGTGTAAAATACTGTAAGCAAAGTTAGGATTTAAGAAAGTATGAAAAGGTAATGCATAAGGGCATGGGTAAAATGCTTGGCATCATTTGATTTTCGAAGAAATTGTGCTGCTAAATTTACAAAGATTTTGCTTGTTATAGTTATCATCTTGGGACTCTTTCTGAACTTTTTTTTTTTAGGCAGTAATAGTCATTATAAATATGACTTGGTAAAGGTTTAAAAACAAAAGAGAACACTAAGGCATCGGGATAATATGTGTGTGTGTATATTTTATTTGGTTACTAAAGGCCTCCGGCCCACAAAACTTCATATTTATATACAATCATAGATAAAGTAATGCCTCATAATATCAAGAATAAAAACATGATATAAGGAAATATTCCATGATAATGAATTGTCTGAAAGTTAAATAATGATTAAGTATTGAATTTTAATGTGAAAATCTAGTCTTTTAAAGCACATGTTAGATAATAAACATATTCAGAGATTTTTCTAATAACATTAGGGTCAGCATTTGACGTAAGAAAGTAAAAGTTATCTCTACTAATCTCTGATGTATACCAGCAAAACAAATAAGTTTGTCTTATCTTTAGATACTTTCCACATATGAAAAAAGCATGATATTCACTTTCAGTTATGGCTAAATTGTTATTATGTAAACAAGATGTACATAGTCTATTATGAATATCTGTATTCTCTTGGCATCCTAGTTCTATGAAGCTTTGTATTTTAACATCAAAAATTTATGGTTCATTTTTCATTTTTTGCCTTTTCCAACAGTGTTAGATCTGTCCAGATTTGTCTTTTTCATATTAAATGACAGCAGGTTTTGATAAAAGTTATAAAGTTAAAAAGTACATGTGTAGAATCATGCTTCAGTGTTGCAATCCTTCCTTGCACAGCCAGTATACATCGGGCAGTTCTTATAAGCAGATGATGTCCAAGAGTTTAGGTTTGATAATATGTGCAGCCAGAAACAAAGGAGTTTTTCTTATTGTTTAAACTAAGGTTTTGTTTATCAACAATAAACCATTGTTTGTACATGTAATGCTCGTCTGTCAGTGAAAAACTTGCTTTTTCAGTGAAGAGCACCGGCCGCAATAGCTCAGGTGGTAGAACGTCGGCTTGCAAATCGGGAGGTCATGGGTCAAAACCCCGACTAAGGGGACAGCATTATGCCTGACTTGCCGGTGTCAGTATAATGGACCGGCCGGGTTCAATCCCTGGGCACCTCTGTTATAATGATAGAAATGTAGCTGCACAGTATAGGCAAAAATGCCGGCTAATCCATCCCTCTTCTGTGAAGATGATGCCACTAATTCAGGAATTAAGATTTGAATTCATTTGCATATTGTTTTGATTTTCTGATTTATGCTTTATATTTTCCCTAGTTCAAATCTTGTGAAAAGTAACCATGCCATGTAATAATGAATGGTTTAAACATTCAGAATGAGTAGAACACAGTCTTGCTATACAACAGAATAGGATAAAAAATGCCAAAAGTAGCTGAAATAGCTTGCTGATATGGATACATATGTGGTGGGAATGCAGATAAAAATGTTAGGGTCCATGTGCACAAGGGTGAATACTATTCAGTGAGAGTGAAAGCAAGGTCCTATAAGGATTGTTACGTGTATTTCCTTTGATGGACATTGAACTTTGGTTCTCAATTCCATCTTCACATGAACAGGATGCTACAACCATTTATTCGTCTCTGGTCATGTTTGTTCATGATTCAGAAAATTAATTTTATTTGTGGTCAACCATTTTTGTGTTGTTTTTCAAATCGAAATAATACCATATTCCTTTTCTGAACACTATGTGGACATTATTTTTTGGCGACGTCACCACTTTCATCATAACGTATAGAAAATATCAGCGCATGGACATTTTGTTTTCAAATAGATTGTTTTTCTTTTCGTTGCTTGCATTTGAGAGGCTCGTCAGGAAGTGCGAGGTTAGAGCTCTGTAAAACCGGTTTAAGCACCCTAGTCGGTCCATATTGCCAACTGACCGTTCCAAGGCGGTAACTGTCGGGTTTGCTCTTTTCCTTAAATGACTCATCACAAATTTTTTCTTACTTTTCGCTTGGCTTGCATATAAAATACCTTTGTTCTGTGCCTTTTCGGAGTTTGGTATATGTTGCAATACTCATAGGACTTTGTCATATATTCTTATTCATGATCACAACAATGTTACTTGTGCAGTGTGGCGGTCGTAAAAAATCTCCCCGTGCATGTAATCTATGTTGTCATTTAATTCATCCTATAAGGATTGTTACGTGTATTTCCTTTGATGGACATTGAACTTTGGTTCTCAATTCCATCTTCTGATGAACAGGATGCTACAACCATTTATTCGTCTCTGGTCATGTTTGTTCACGATTCAGAAAGTTAATTTTATTTGTGGTCAACCATTTTTGTGTTGTTTTTCAAATCGAAATAATACCATATTCCTTTTCTGAACACTATGTGGACATTATTTTTTGGTGACGTCACCACTTTCATCATAACTTATAGAAAATTTCAGCGCATGGTCATTTTGTTTTCAAATGGATCGTTTTTCTTTTCGTTGCTTGCATTTGAGAGGCTCGTCAGGAAGTGCGAGGTTAGAGCTCTGTAAAACCGGTTTAAGCACCCCTGTCGGTCCATATTGTCGACTGACCGTTCCAAGGCGATAACTGTCGGGTTTGCTATTTTCCTTAAATGACTCATCACAAATTTGTTCTTACTTTTCGCTTGGCTTGCATGTGAAATACCTTTGTTCTGTGCCTTTTCGGAGTTTGGTATATGTTGCAATACTCATAGGACTTTGTCATATATTCTTATTGATATATTTATGAAATTTGAACAGAATTATTTAGATTTATTAAAGACTTAACTGTATTGATTTGAGTGATGTCATAAATTAACACAATCCTTTGATGAGAACTAGATCATATAGAATAAAACAATAGGTTCAACTTTCATTATTCATCATGTATAATTGTTAAGTGCACAAAATAATGTTTTCTTTGAGTATAGGTACATATGTGGTGAATCACCAGGGCATCAAAATGTCCATCAGTTGTACCACTGTCAAAGTCATCAAACAGAAATCAGCCGGAGCCCAATATTGCATTATACAATTAGATTCATAACTAAGAGGTGTTACCTTGTTATTGCAAATAAGGAGCAGTTTCCCCGATCTAAAACAATAAATAAATATTTTAAAAAAAATGCATAAATTTCAAGTGGCATAGAATAAGTAACATATTATGTACCTTGGTGCCTATTTCCTTAACAAACAACAGGAAACAAGTTCAAAAGATACTGCAGGTTGATCGATTCTACAAGGTAAGTTGAGTTTGTTAGTTGTTTTTTTGTGTGTGTGTTTTGATATTTATGATATAGCTCGCCTGTAGCACCAAGATCTTACCATAAGCAAAGATTTTTAGCTTCTTTAACTATGTGCCATAACATTAAAATGGCTAAGTGTAACTTATTTTGGACACCTTAAGTTTTGAAACAGTCTGTGAGGGAAATAATATAATTTCTGTTTTTGATTTTGGTCCTTAATTGTTAGACAAGTTGAGTAATTGGGATCATTTATATATTACTCGTTTTATTTTTTATAATAGTGGCATTTTGTGTTTAAAAAAAAAAAGCTTCACTATGAAGGTTCTTCATCCTACATGTGTTTTGTATAAGCTGATTTTGATAATAATAAGGAAAGTTTCAACTCAAGTAGGAATACAGTATTCAAGTGCGATAAACTTGTGTGAGATTAGATTTTTTACTGTGGCTTTTTAATAACATTTAGGGACTGTTCTGAATAGTAAGTGAAAATTAACTTTTCCCTTTTGTTTCATGTGACAAACTTTTGTATATAACAGATTTGGTGTATAGTTGAAATGCTTTTATAACATTTGGAAGCTTATTATTTTATATTTTATTGAATGAATGTGAAATTGAACTACCGTGCTTTCTCACTTATAAGACGGGCCCCCTACTTCACCTGTGACTGCTTGTTTCTGCTTCGACCCTTTTATAAGAAGAGGCGAAAAAATGAACAAGAGCTTCGATGAGTCATTGCTGTCTTAGCAAAAGGGTTAATTGGTTAACACGGACTGTAATTTTCACACCTTGTGGGATGAATCTAGTCTCAGCTGCACTGCTATCCCTGTAGCGCGTGGTGGCATGACATTTTTTTCTACGTCACCATGTCTGGTTTGACAGTACACGATACGGGAGGCCCCGGGTTCAATCCCGGGCGGCGACAAACCAAAGTCGTTAAAAATGGTAGTGGTATAGCCCCCTTGCAAACGCTCAAGCAAATATAAGGGTAGTTCCACGACTGGTTGGCCCGGTGTCAGGATAATGTGACTGGGTGTGGTATCATGCCAGGTGTTCACGGCATGCTATACACAGTGAAGGCAGCACTATATCTGCTTCAAGTGGACACCGTCTCCAGATAACTGAAATACTGTTGGTGGGACGATAAACATAATAAACAAACAGTACACGATATATCTGGGAACAGTGCACTGTCCTTGTGTATATGCCGCCAATCAATAATTTCGTGGAGAAATGTAATCGGCGGCTGCTTATAAAAACACATCATTCACTCCCACACTGTCAAACTCTCCCATTGATATCACCTAAGACAACAGCTTATCTCAGAGTCAGTCAACTTGACCTGTGTAATAAGGCAAGTCTACACAGAAACACCAAGTAAATTACAGCTTGGTATCTCTGGCAGAATGAAGTTGAAAGTTTGTTTCAATGTTTACTGATGGATAATAAGCCATGTATCATGCAGAACAAAGGGAAATGTATGTGAGACTAATGATGGCACGTCGAGTCATTGCATAACTGCTTACAAGTTTATGTAGTATGCTTTCACTCTACAACAATGTGAAAACTTCTTGCCAGGTCACTAGACCCCGCCTATAAGACGAGCCCCACACTTTGAACATGAATCTTTCAGAAAAAATCCCCTTCTTTTAAGTGAGAAAATACGGTATATTGAAAATTGGAAATCTCCATCATATTTTCATCCAATATTTTTATATTTTGGAAAATTAAATAGTAAAAAAATGCTTTATATTTAAATGAAATTGAACATATTGTATTGGATTCTCAACCCGCCTTAAACAAAATGTCTTGTTATTTTTTATGTTGCTTGCCAATCTATATTTGCTATAGGTTATACTTACCTTCATAATTCTTATTTCATTCGTTAGAGGGTCGGCTCCAGGTACAGGAGGCCTTGGAGTCGGTCCAGGCCACAACATACCAAAGTCATTCAAAATGGTAACAGTATAGCTCCCATGCTAACGCTTGAGCAAATATAAGGGTAGTTCCATGATTTGTTGGCCTATGGTCAGGATAATATGACTGGATGTGGTATCACGCCTCACTGCGTGCTATACACAGTGAAGGCAGCACTATATATGCTTCCAGATAACTGAAATACTGTTCGTGGGATGATAAACCCAATAAACATAAACAAACTTACCTTATTTCAGGTTCATCCAGGATGAAGAATCCCCTGGTGTTATGATTCTCTTTCAAAACAACAAATTTTCAAGGTATGTCTTGTTCAGTAATTAATATATGGTATTTATTTTTGGAGGTGGTATCCGACAGTTTGCCAGTAATAGTATGCAACAAAATCTTCCTCTGTTTATACATAATATCTTCAGAAAAATCCTACCTTACTATAAGTGCAAACGATTTTCATACTATCTGAATTTAATGGTAGTAAAACTTGTTTGTCAACCCTTTAAATGTTCATTCTTTTCAAATCTATAAATAAGAACAATTGGGATTCCTGCTATAAATAGTCATCAACATCAGAGCTGATGATGCTGACGAGCTCAAACATAAGTGGAAACATGTTTTTACTAGTTTAAATATAACTAAGTGTGCAGCGTAGCTCAGATAGGAAATACATCTATGTTGTGATGATTGTGGTGTTATGGTTCACTTTTCGCATGTGTGTAAGACATAAATAAACAGCATTTCACAAGATCTGCTCAATTAACACTAATTTATTTGATTGTTTAATAAAAAGATTTTTTGTCCAAACAATCGGATACCCCCTTTAAGTTTGCATGAACACCATTCTCGAAACACTTTAGTAGACAAATTAAAAAATATAGGGGTCACATGAAGAATCTTAATTATTTTTTCTGACTCAAATTGAGAAATTTTCTTTAATCTTGAAATATTTCCAGTAATAGATATATATATAAGAATTTTTCTTAAACCATTTAATCTAAGTAATGTCATAGGATTTTCTAAATTTAAGGACATAACCAGAGCAACAGATGCATAAATAGGCAATTCCAAATGGTCATTTACGCAATTAAAATGCGGGGTAGTGAGTGACAAAACTCAATTAAAACATTCATTACTCATGTAAAAATCATTTGGTTGGGTAAAGGTGAAAACAGTAATGCAAAACCTGCTATTTCGGTAAAACAAAAATCGTCGAGAGTGTGCTTAACAGACAGTACTTTATCGACTGTACAACTACGTACTAGGTTACTTTCATTAATAAAATCCATCGAGGCTGCCAGTGGCAGGTGCGCTCAAGTTTCATTGGCCTATTCCTCCTCGTGACGTCACGCGCTCATTAATATTCACAACAGCTGGTTATCACCATAACATGATTTTGGAAAAATTATTAATATTTGCCGATTATGTTTTTTAAAAAGAGTTGATCAAAGTAAGAATTAAATAATGCGACCACACATGTTTTTTTCTGCACGCTGTAATTAATTGCAAAATAATTTTGGCTATATTTCTGGATAGCTTCTGCCAGCGATTTCGTAGCTTATTGGTTTAATTTCTTACAACACTTAATGCAATAGGCCCTGGGTACTCAAGTGACCTCAGTGTATGTGAGGAATGTGAAGCATGGTACTCAATAATGCTTATTGGTACTCAATTAATTTCAAAGTGAATGGGGTAATACTAAATTCACAGTCCTTATCTGTTGCTCTGATTACGTAGTTTATATTAGAAAAATTACTAAGCTTCTAATACACCCACTTGATTTTAAGCTGTAGTGATTGGTTAGGTGAAAGTCTCCTTATTTTAGAAATCTTGAATGCCCAATGCTTAATTATGCATTTAATGTTAAATCCTGTTAAAGTTTCAAGTCTTGGATTTCATTCATCGTATGAAAGTCGTATTTACTTTATATTTTTATAGAAAACACAAAGCGCAGATTGAAGGATTCATTCAACACTTGATGAATGAGGACCGCAACAGACCTTACGAAACAATGCAGAAGCTAGATCTCAAAGTAAGCAAGTTTTTTAGCTTATTTTCGGAAATTGATCTTAGCCCTAATTGGAAAAAAATGTTTACATATTTCATCTACCAGTTTGTTTTTGTTTTTTTTTGCTTACATATATCTAACAGAACAAATGAATTGTTCTTTAAACTGGTTACTAAATGAAATGATAAAAGATTTCTTACAGATTTTTAACAATAATGGGACATATGACTTTGGTGAAAATCAAATTTCACTCTAACCGGACCAAATAGCGCAATCGGTAGAGCGTCAGCTCCAGGTACAGAAGGCCCAGGGTTCGATCCCGGGCCGCGACATACCAAAGTGGTTAAAAATAGTAGTGGTATAGCTACTTTGCTAACGCTCAAGCAAATATAAGGGTAGTTCCACGACTGGTTGGCCCAGTGTCAGGATAATGTGACTGGGTGTGGCATCATGCCAGGTGTTCACGGCATGCTATACACAGTGAAGGCAGCACTATATCTGCTTCAAGTGGAATCCGTCTCCAGATAACTGAAATACTGTTGGTGGGACGATAAACCCAATAAACAAACAAACAAATTTCACTCTCCTATGTTTTTCTACTGATTCCTTTATTTGGACCACCTCCCAATATTTTTAAATATAAATATTTTCCCAAATTATTGGAAGAAAATTAGAATAGAAAGAGTTGAGTGCATGTATATTAACTATTGAAAATACCTCTGATGTACTTTGAATATGTCAGGTATCATATTTGTTATCATTTGTTATCATTTTAAAAATCCAATAAATATCTTAAGTTTTTTATTAAACAAATAAATTTTGTACACATTTTGGCCCTTGCCGTTCTGATATTTTTATGTCATTCCTATATTTGGATGTCATTCTAATATTTGGATATAATTTCTATATTTGGATCACATTCCTATATTAAGATATTCCTTTATTTGGATGTCAATCCAATATTTTGATGTTAATCCAATATTTGGATGTCATTTCTACATTTGGATGTCATTCCAATATTTGGATATTATTCCTACATTTGGATGCCGTTCCAATATTTGGAGATCATTCCTATATTTGGATGACATTCTTATATTTAGATATTCCTATATTTGGATGTCATTCCATTATTTGGATGTCATTCCTATATTTTGATGTCATTCCAATATTTGGATGTCATTCTTATATTTGGATGTCATTCAAATACTTTGATGTCATTCCAATATTTGGATGTCATTCACACCCTGCTATTACAATTTTATCTCAGCATTTTATCTGAAATGAAAACAAAGCCCGACTTTACCAAGGTTCCAGAGATGGTGTATCTTATGCATAGAATTTAGACAAAACAAGTAACATTTTTGTTACAAATAAGTCTGAATGTTTTATTTTGTAGCTAGGTCGTAGTTGTAACTTATAAGACTAAAGAGGTTATTTATGTTTCCAGGCAACAGTGCCTTCCTGTTCAGACTTAAATGATAAACTCCCTGTGGAGAAACGGACAGACAGGATGTGGCAAGCACACTCGGTGAGTCTTTACATAAGCACAGTCAACTCTCGTTATCTCAAATTTCAAGGGACCGTAGAAAATACTTTGAGATATCCGAAGTTTGAGTTATCCGAATTTAAGGTTAGTTTGTATAAAACTTAAAAATCTTAACCTGCTACCGATGACTGGTAATGACTGAAATTCCTTGTTATATCTGCCACTGTAAACTAAGTTTCTGCAAGTTTGTGTGGTTTTGCATGTTTAAAGTGTTATTGGATGTTTTACAATGAATGATAAAATCACTAACGCAACCTTTCATTTTATTTACAAGTTGAGAAGGCCGTGTCAACAAGTTCTCAAAAACTGTAACAACAAGTACAAACTGAAACACTTTAATCAGCGTTAATTGATAAACGAAATTGTTGTTCATTAAATTAGCTAATTAAATAATAATCGATTAACCTTTTCTCTTAACTACGTGACATCCTGATTGCCGATAATTGGCGATAAAACTCGCGCCCAAATCTTCGCGAGTTTCACGGTAGGATGCCGTTTTGCATCTTATAGCAATTTGAAGTTTGAGACAGACCAACTGATTTCAACAGTTTTATACGTGTGGGGACAAAGAATTTAGTTTGATATATCCGATAATTTGACACATCAGAATTTGAGTTAAGCGGAGTCGAACTATATAGAAACTATAGAGAAAAAAACGGGACCGTAGAAAACAGTTTGACATAACCGGAAATTTGAGATAACCAATTTTGAGAGAACGAGAGTTGACTGTATTGTATAACTTTTTATATGTTATATATTATTCTTATATGAACTTATTATTTTTTCTACATTTTTAAACTCTTTGACCAGACTGGTAACGCAATCAGTAGAGCGCCGGCTCCAGATACGGTAGGCCCCGGGTTCGATCCCGGGCCACGCAAACCAAAGTCATAAAAAATGGTAATTGTAGAGCTCCCTTGCTTACGCTCAAGCAAATATAAGGGTAGTTCCACGACTGGTTAGCCCAGTGTCAGGATAATGTGACTGGGTGTGGTATCATGATAGATGTTCATGGCATGCTATATACAGTGAAGGCAGCACTATATCAAGTGAACACCATCTCCAGATAACTGAAATACTGTCGGTGGGATAATTAATCCAACAAACAAACATGAACATGAAATTACCAGCCCTGGTAGTAATAACTTTTATTGCCAGCTTCAGTTTTTGAAGGCCTCAACCTTGTGGCATACCTAAAGTATAACAAATTAACTTTGAGGGCAGCACTATATCTGCTTATATTATACCTCACATAATTTTGTTTCTAGAATTATCATTGCTCACTTAACAGTCTATTATTATCAATGTAGACCAATGAGGAACCACAACTCTGCATACACGTACCCGGTCTCTATTACCGGTCCGTAAACTTTTCATAGACCGGGTCTATCAACTGTCACGATAAGTACAAAATACGCATCGTATAAATTGTAAAATACATAATAAAAGATGTTTACAAACAATAAAGAATTTTTTTCAATATATGGAAACTTGTCAATGCAATTATGAAAAAATGTTCGGTATAATGTAAGAAATAGTTCACAGCACTTCAGGCCATATGGAATTGTATGGACCCGATAGCCAGCCGAGAGAGTGATATATTACACTCTCGGCTGACTAGCCAGTCCATATACTGCCATAAGGCCCTCAGTGGTGTGAACTTATTTCTTACTTACTGAATACTCTTCCTAGACAGCTGAAAGATTGTAAGCTGAATAATTAGTTGATCAAACAACAAACATTAAAGGTGGTATCCAACAGTTGGCCTTTATCTAATACATTTACGAATATCTGACCTCTGTTTGAGGAATTTGTGCATAATTTCTGTAGAAGACTTCATACTTAAATCTAAACTTTGACAATTTCCATCAGTATCTCAATTCCGGGGCAGTAAAACTCATTAATCAACACTTAAAATGTTCATTCGTTTCAAATCTATATATAAGAATGATTGGGTTTTCTGCTAATAATAGACATCAACGTCACAGCGGATGATACGGATGAACTAAAACATAAGTGGTCACATGGTTTTCTTAGTTTAAAAATAGCTAACTGTACTCCGTGGGTCAGATAGGAATTACAAGTTTGTAAGGCCGATTGAGGCGTTATTGTACACTTTTCAGACAGGTGTAGAACATCAATAAACAATATTTTGCAAGAACTTTTAAGGTAATAATAGTTTAAGAAGATGTTTAATGAAATTTCCTTTTAGTCCAAAGTGTTGGACTCTACCTTTAAAGTGACAAACATATAACACAAAGGCATTTGTTATTATTGTGGGGTTGTTTTTTTTTAAGTAATTTGCTGTTTTTTCTTTCAGATAATTGGCGGTTCACACTACTACAGTGACTTTATGATCGATACTCTGGGCTGGCCATTGGTCGAATATAATCCATCTCTCACAGACAGTTGGGAGGTCCCACCGTATCCTTACGCCCTGAAACAATAGTTTGGACATATTGCAAAGGGTTTGAAATAACATGAACAGTACTTCTTTCGAAACATACCTTAAAAGATTATTCAAGGTTAAATATTTCAAAGTATTGTCTTTCTGTCCTTTGATTATAAGTCCTGATGTAAAATTGTGCGTTATATATCCTACTCTGATGCCAATTTTGGCTTGTTACTAAAAAGCAGTAATTGGTTTGATTCTACAATGGTTAAGATATTTTTTTAATTAGTGTTTGTCTAAATTTTATTGTGAAGATTTATTTGGATATATTTTTTGCTTATGATGTCATTTGTAATTCAAATATAAAAAAAAATTCAATGTCACAATTCATATGAGCACAAAATGATATATGTGGAATATGGTATTAAATTTCTCACTTAAATCAGGATTTGCATATGTTTAAATTTCATTGGTATAATCCTGAACTATTTGCTAGCTATGAGCAGGTGTACACAGATATCCTTCCTGTGGATGGGGCTGTGATGAAGAAACAAGAGAAACAGAGGTATTTTTATTAACAGTATTCTTTTTCTTGATTGTGCTTTATGTTTTCTGAAAAAAGCCACTAAGGACCCAAAATCAGCAAGCATTCTTAATATTGAATAATTGTCTTTATAATAAAGCCAGCAAACAAGCAGATCTTGACCATAGGGTACTGCCAGATACCTTTAATAGATTAAAACAGCTCGATAAAAATATTTGTCGTATTACAAAATAACTGATCAATATATAGATCCAATGATCTAACTTTACCTTACTGATCAAGTCTGTTCTTCCCCTTCCCAGGCCAAAAGCATCCTGTTGGAACTGCGGCGGGGAACACATGCTGACTGAATGCAAAGAGCCAAGAAACCAGCTGAAGATCAATGAGAGCCGACAAGCCATGATGGCTAGCAAAGCACAGCAGGCATCCACAGGGCCACCCAAGTAAGCAGACAAAAACTTTTTTATATTTTCCCTCATTTTTTGTTAGTATTTGATATCTTGAGGATGTGACACGAGTTATCATTTAATACAAACAATTACAAAATGAGTTCAGGAAAATAAAAGAAAGTGAGCCTATGGCAAGCTTACTATAATTTTTTCCAGTAAAGAGTTTTATAAATGTAATCAGTAGTAACGAGTGTCAGATTCTTTTTATCACATTTTTTTTTTGTTGTTGCCATTATACGATTTTATGAAATGTTAACAACAATAATTGGTGAAATGGTGGTATGAGACGATCTGCGTTATGATGATGTCGATGATGGTGCCAATCAAAAACTGTGTTACACGCGTGTAAAGTAACAAAATATGTACAGCTGTATCCAATGGGAAACCAGGAGAATCATGTGATAAAAGTAAGTGTACTGTGGCCAAGGTTATGAAGTTGTAAACTTACTAAATAAGTATTATATAAGATTATTTGGAAGCATTTTGAAATCTAGCCAATAGAATCACAAGTTTAAATATGAAACAAATCGGAAGGATCTGATTGGTCAGATTGACATAAAATTTGAAATAAGTTTACTGGCTTAAGTCCCAGACTCGAGCTAAAAGTTGTAGACCAGACACTTTCGGCCCAACTTGGTTACCTTGCGCCTAGATCAGTAACCTTTGATCTTGATCAATTATCTTTGGATTAAATCTGTAACCTTAGGCCTACATCTGTTACCTTGAGCCTTGATCTGTTATATTTGGATTAAATTAGTAACCTTGGGCTCTGATCTGTTACCTTGGGCATAGGTTGGTTACTCTGGGCTGAGGTCGTTACTGTATAGTGAATATATTATTAGTGGGTAGTTTGCCAACAAAAACTTGCAGAAAAATATGATCAAGCTGTTGCTTTTTATTGACAAAAGAGTTTAAGAATTAACTGAAAGGAATTGTTATTCATGTTTACTTTTTAATTACCTGATAAAGAAATTACTTATGAATGTTAATGAAACTTTACATATATTCCATGGAATATTAGCAATGTTTTTGGGATAATTTTTTAATCTGCTCAAAGCATCTTTGATTCATCTTATTTCCTGAAGTCAAAATGAAAAAACTGATTTTGTTAAAGAATTTATGAATATTTGTAATTTCACGTGTAATGTTGCTTTTTCCTTCCAGGACTGGGCGCTACCATGTAGAAACTAGCGAAGAACCCAAATTTGCAGCCTATAAACCTGGGATCATCAGGTAATAACTTATGAGGGACACAACTAATACTGTAGACATGGATGAATGGTTGTTGACTTGAAATTTTTAAGAAGCATCAACTAACCAGTGATATGTTTTGAGTTGGAGTTACACAAAACAATAATGAAACGTAGAAATGTTAAATGCATTTTAATAATTTTTATTACAAATAGTCTAGAAACATACTAAATACCAATTTTCTTGACAACAAAATAAAAAGCTGCAGCTGTATGTCTTCTATTATATCTTTGTACTTTCTTTAATTTCTCGGGGCGAGGGACTTAATGCAAGAAGGTCTTCCATCTGACTTGCGGTGTGATAGTGATTCTAACCAGACATTTGTTTGGTGTCCACCTCCTCCAACTTAGATGGACATTGGTATGATAATCATGGCTGCTTTTAACCATTTGATCTTTGGTTGCATTTCAAAAACAAAATCCAGCCGCAGTAGCTCAGGTGGTAGAGCGTCGGCTTGCGGATCGGGAGGTTGTGGGTTCAAACCCCGACAGGGTCAAACCAAAGACTTTAAAGTTGGTATAAGTGGCTTCCCTCCTAACGCTCGGGGTTAAGGGGACAGCACTAGCTTGACTAGTCGGTGTCAGTAAAACCGGCCAGATTCAGTCCCTGGACACCTCACTCAAAAGTACCTCTGTGCTATAATGATAGAAATGTCACTGCAAAGTATCAGCAGAAATGCCTGCAAATCCAAATCCCAAAAACAGACCAGTTACATGATCAAAGCTTTATTGATTTTTTATTGTTAATTACTGCCCTATATTGTCAAAAATCAATACTGATCACAGTTGTCTTAATGGTGCATGTAATTAATAACCATGCTTCTTAAGAGCATTTTGGAGAACATTGAAATGTTTAGTGTTAAAGGTGGTATCCGACTGTTTGTCTTCATCAAATACAAGCAAACCTAGATTGAGGGAATTTGGGCATAATTTATGCAAAAAGTCAATCTTAAGTCTAACAAAAGACGATTTTGAACATTATCAAAATTGTAAGACAGTGAAAATCAAGAACTAAACCACTGCACAAGTCCATTCTTTGTTAAATCTATATATAACCTTGATTGTGATTTCTGCTAAAAAAGACATCGATGTCAGAGCAGATTACCCGAATATTTATATAAAGTTACAGGTCACATGGTTTTCCCAGTTTTAAAAAAAAGCTTACTGTGCAGCGTGGATTAGATTGGAAATACCTGTTTGTAATAATGAGTGATTATGCTTCACTTTTCACACACTGACCGCAATAGCTCAAACAGTACAGCTTCGGCTTGCGGATCAGGAGGTGGGTTCAAACCCTGGCCGGGTCAAACCAAAGACTTTAAAGTTGGTAGTAGTGGCTTCCCTCCTAATGCACGGGGCTAAGGGAACAGCATTACACTTGACTCTTGGGTGTCAGTAAAATGGACCAGCCGGATTCAGACCCTAGGCACCTCATAAGTGCCCCTGTGCTAAAATGATAGAAATGCCTGCAAATCCCAAATCTCTCACTTTTTACATAGATGTAGGATATCAATAATCAGCATTTTGTGAGATCTTTTCAGGCAACAACAATTTATTTAGTTCCAAACTGTCGGATACCACCTCAAATAGAAGGTCAGGATCGGGTTAATGTTGTTGCAGAATACTTTTTCAAGTTTCAGTAAGAATGTAAAATTCTAGTGTTACTATAATTATATCCCCTGATAAGAAGTTTATGAGTGCTTTATAAGAGTCATGTCGATCAGTCTGACTCCTATGTGGGCGCCCGTGTCCGCTGTTAAGTCACTGACTTGAAACTTTTCAGCCCCCATATTGGTTCGAGACCCAGTCGGGGTAAGAACATTTATGTGGGGAGGTTTTCCAGCTCACCTGCAGTGCGCCGGTGGTTCTTCTCAGACATATGTCTGGGGTCTTTCTCCACCAAATTAGCTGGACATCACCGATATGACCATTATTGTGTCGGTGCGATGTAACAAAAAACAAACTGAATCCTACATTTGTCAGTGCTATTTCTCGTCTATTTTGTGAAACTTCACAGGAGCAGTAAATTCTTGTTTTAGTATTTAAGTATATGACCCCTATTTTCTTCTACAGCCCTTCCCTGCGTGAAGCCCTAGGTCTCCAAGATAACCAGCTGCCCCTGTATATTTACAAGATGCGAGCTCTGGGCTACCCTCCTGGCTGGATGGAGGAGGCCAAGTCAGACGTTGGTCTTTCCATGTTTGACAAAGGTACAAGTTACTGATACAGTCCAATTGCGATCCTTCAGATCACATTTTAACAATTGTACAGGCTACTACTGATACCTCAACCAATCCTGTTATTCTTCATATGTATTCTATGTAAAAATGTTATGCTACTTCCTTTTGCTATAAGTTAAATGTCTATTTGGCAGGACGATAAACCCAATAAACAGTCAAATATGCAGACATATTAAAAAAGAATATTGAATATCTTTCAGTATCATTATTGATATTTTTAATACTTTGATAAATTATACATTTGTGGAGGTGAAAGGGGGTATTTCTTTTTTTGTTTATTTTTTTTCATAATTGTCCAAAGACGATTTTTAGAATACTTAGACATGTAGATTTACACACAAAAAAAAATCATATTTTATACAATGTATATGTTTGTTTTACTATTGCGTTCTTTGTTTTTCGTTTTTGTCTTTCCTTTCTAAATTCCTTTTTTTTATCTCACTCTGTCATACATGCGCATACTTTAATTCATTTACACAATTAAATTAGTGATTATTCTGTAGAGAATTTTTGTGAAACATGTTTCAATATATTTTCTCTTTTTTCAGAGGGAAAAGATGATGAAAATGTAGAAGGTATGTGGGTGTTGATCAAAAGAAGACTTAAGCAACACATTTTTATCGATATAGTTACTTGTAGAAACAAGAACTGGGTATATTAATCTAAATATAAATGTAAATTTCTAGCAGGATTTTAAAAAAGACAAAACAGTTGGCTTTAATAAAAATGGGAAAATCTGATTGGGAAAAAAATATTTTGGACATTAAGTTTTTTGCTTTTAGTGATATGTAAGATACATGTATAATCTTTGTATCTTTAAGACTGATTAAAGCCTTAATTATCTTTGAGTGAAAACAATGAAATGTGTACAAAACATGAAGTATATGCAACAGAAGACTGACCAAAACAACACGGAGAGATCTCTCATTCGGCCTTTTGGAATCTAATGAACCAATAAGCACCAAATCTGTCAAAATCAGATCGTAACATAGATTATGTTGAAAATCAATGTTCTGTTTGCAATGTATCATACAAAATACAACAAGCATTTATCAAGATTCAATGGCACAGTCAGAAGAGAATGGATTGTCATACAAGAGGTCCCAGTTAAAAATCCTACACAAAAAATACAAGTATTTTTATATATTTTTTCAATATGACATTTTTGTATTTTTCTTACTCGCTGCTTCTTACTATTTTATTGACAAATTAGTTTTTGGTATTAATTTTAAACCAGACTTTTTAAATTTGTTAAGGCAAAGAGGAGACAATCGGCCTTCTAGAGAAACTGTGACTTTAGCATTACATTTGGCATATAGTTATTTTTTGAGACGAGTTGCAAAGAAACCCTTTCTCTTGCCCAACTTTACTGGATTGTAGATGTTACTCAGAGCTTTGTTTTGAGGGGTGTTTCATTTCAAATTTATTTTATAAAATAGTGAAGAAACCAAGACAGTTTTTAAACAGTATTTAGAAAAAATCTGACTTCTCTGTGGTTTTGGCAGTTAGGCTATACCCAGGGGTGTGATTTTTCCGCGGATATCCGCAGATTTGGGTCAGCAAAGGACTAATTTTGCAATTTGTATAAATTCAAGGAGTAAATTTTTAATGTAAAAACAAATTCAAATGGGAATGGTTAGAAAGTGTAATTGAACTTGATGGTATTCATGAAGCTCTGTCCCAATTTATCAGACAGTCCAGAAAAGTGTAAATATATTCTTTGTGAGAAAACCATATCGTATGGGTCTCGAGGACCTGTTGCTCTAGTTGAGCACTGTCAAAGTGCAGAGCATGGCAGAAATCTGACAACTTCATCGAATCAGAAACTACCTGCTTCATCCACAGAGAAAGTTGAGAATTCAGAGAGTAAGTTGTACGGCATCCACCCCCTTCTTCAAAAACGTGAAAATTCCAGAAATTCCTGTAGAAACCAAGCCATGTGTGGCTCAGAAAATTTTTTATTTTTTTTTCGAGGGCTTTATCCTCATCCCCCACAATGGGGCCTAATGCGGCCCCAAAACCCCTTGCCGAAAATTGACCTCTCTTTTCATGTCTGACCAATCACACCCCGGGCTATACCCCATGAGTATAACTGTAGATGTTCTTGTATTAATATTGTAAATTATTGTTTGACTCATTATTTTCAGGAGGTGAACTTGATGTGAACAAGATAATCGAGTATCCAGGATTTACCGTTGAAACACCATCTCATTACATGGATGTAAGTTTAATTGTATCAAGCTTTCAAGGTACAGCGGGATGTCGAAATGTTGAAAGGTTTGATCCACGACAGAAGGTTTTTATTTGGTTTAAGATGTACAAAATAAGTGTGCAATAAAAGAAATTGGCTATAAACAAAAGAGTTAAAACATAATACAAATCATATTAATTTTTACAGCTGGGTTGAACAAATGTCACATCAAAATTTGTACCTTTCAGGAAAGTGCTGAGTATGGCATGCCTCCTATTCAACCCCATCAGCTTAAAGCCACCCTCTTAGCTCATGTGGAACAACAGGTAAATATATAAATATAATTTTTTTTTGTATATGTCTGCAACAAAGACCTTTTAGTTTTCAGCTCAATGTGAATTTGTTATTGGGTTATGTGTGGTCAAAAAGTAGGTCACTGAGTCAGTTTTTAGAAAAAAGCTTGTGAACACACTAGAGGCCCCTTTCATAGCCCAATCTTCACCAAACTTAATTAGAATGTTTGCCTGCATGAAATCTTGGATGAATTCATAACTGGGTCATGTGGGGTCAATAAGTAGGTCACTAGGTCAGATCTCATAAATGCTTGTAAACACACAAGAAACCACATTTATAGCCAAAGCTTTACTAAACATGGCCAGAATGTTTGCCTGCAAATAAATCTTGGGTGAGTATTTAACAAGGTCATGTGGGGTCAACAACTAGGTAACAAGGTCAAATTTTAGAAAAATCTTGTAAAAACACTTAGAGGCCACATTGATAGCCCACTCTTCACCAAACTTGGCACGCATGTTTGCCAATATGAAATCTTACATATGTTTTGAATTGGGTCATGTGGATTTAGTAGGTTTCTAGATAAATTTTTAGAATAGATAAATTTTTAGAAACTGTTATCAACCCAATGGCCACACTAATGGTCCAATCTTCACCGAAGATTTCTAAAGTAAGTAACTCTTTAATTTCTTGATGCCAGATATGAGCCTACTAAAAGCCTGTGTCCTCAGGTGAGCGATTAAGGGCCCTCTTATTTAAATTAGCACTTTTCTACCCATCCAAATTCTTGAGAATGCAATTTCTGCACCCTGGTTCAGAATTTCAATGAATCTCTTGAAAATACTTAGCCTGGTGTATATGAAGGATTTAAAGAAATTAACAACAAATCATAATGTGAGAAAAATTTCTTGATTTCTTCTTTTCTTCAATGTGTATTTTTATATATTTATAATGTTTAAATTTTGAAAATGTGTTAAATTGATAGATCAAAGAGTCAGTTTTACTAAGTTTTTGACAGGTCAATGGTTAACACAAACAATTGAAATGTCAAATGCATAAAAGTTCAGGAGCATAAGGCAATAGAAAGGCTATATAAGGTGTGCTTCAACTTATTAAATTGATTCAGCACAATAGGACCTGTTAAGTGTCGGTGTGCCGTTAAATCCCCACCCCCCACCCCACCACAAAATATATTATTTAAAATGAATTGAACAATGTTTTCTTCATTGTGATGGATTTAACCATCATTTAGATCCACAGAATAGCCAAACTCAGAATCTTCAAAGTGATGTTTGTCCAAATACAAAACAATGAGTATGAACAAAAATACTGATCATAAAATGAATAAATGTGAACAAGTTTACAAAATGAAAATCTAAGTGTATTATAAAGGCCTGCTTGCCTTTGTTGCAGTCAAGAAGAAAAGCTCACAAATCATGTAGTTTCACACAAAAAAGTCTATTTTTCCACATAACTTTGATGTAAAAATGTCAGCAAGACAACTTTACAACACATTTAATTAGGATTACAAAATTTTCATTTCATACCTTTAATACTAAACAACCATGCAGTAAACTTAAGCAATGTTATAATAACTAAACCTGAATGATGCTTGTGGTGAGGCATATCAGAAGGACAATAAATGAATAAAAAATAAATGTGGACCACTTATGGCAGTTCCTATTGTTTTAAAATTATAAAAGTTTACTCCCCTTATTGCAATAGTTCAGGTGGTAGAGCGTAGGCATGCCGATCCGGAGGTTATGGGTTCAAACCCCGACCTGCCATTGACTTTATACTGCCATCACATTGATATCATGTGCTTCACTAAATGCTGTCCTCACAGTGCTAATCCTGTCATTTTACAGCAACTTGCATTAAAACGACAGCAGGAGGAGTCAGATGAGCAGGATAGGAAGAAACTGAAGATGAACACATCAGACATGGACCTGGATGGTAAGTGTATATGTAACCAAGTGGTAAGAAAACAACTTGTAAGTGGTCCGGTTAGCTCAATCGATTAAGCATTCATCCTGTTAGTTAATGGTTCTAGGTTCGGGTCTCGGACGGACTGCATATTATTTTTCTTCCTATGTTACATGGGTGCCCAACATAAATGTGTACTTGTGAGTTTCTTGCAGACTAGGTGGTCTATAGAAATTAGGAGATGAATTTAAAGCTGCCTGGGGTGCCTGTAGCTTAACATATGGAATGTTACTTCTGATATGTAACTATATGTTAGTCCAACACAATTTACATTTAATCTGTCCATCATTTTAATTTTGCACTCCGCAAGTAACCCTTATTAGACTATATTGTAAATAACCAGTTCAAAATGTTTAGTTCACTACATGCAGTTACAAGATGTTCTGATAAAAACTGGGAAGCAGTAAGTAAGACGGGGAGCTGTCTAATCTAAATTTTTAGTTAATTGTTTACTTCTTGCTGTTACAAGACGTACTGATAAATCTGGGAAGCAGTAGGTAAAACTTAGATCTGGGTGTACACTTTGTGCCTACAACCATGCAATTTGCAGTCTAAGATTTAAGATACAATTCATAGAAAAAGAATATCAAGACAAGCTAATGTTTTTGTATTATTTCATTCATTTTCTTTGATAAAAAATGGAAGAAAATATAAATTTTACAATTACAGATTTACTTTGCAACTCATTCATATATCCTGTATCTTTCCAGAAGGGAATGATTCTTACTTGAACCCGCCCCTTCCACCAGACACTCCGCCTGCAAAACCGCCCATGCCTACTGAAACCCCGCCCTCCACTCCCAAGCCGCTCTCAAAAATAAAACGCAGCAAGTCCCCTTCTTTGGAAGAGCTCGAGGCTGAGTATCAAAAATTGCAGCAATCTTTGAATAATGAGGAAGAAGAGGATGGGGAATTGATAGTCCTGGACAGTTGTGACGATGATACACAGTCCAGTAACATCTCCGCCATTGAGATAGACTCACAAGATGATGAAATGATTAATAATAGCCCTAATGGCGACACTTCTAAAAATCCAATCACGCTAGATGATACAAAGGATGAGAAGGAACTAGAAAGTGCAGAAGATGATAGGAGTGAGCGGGAAAGTTCAGAAGAGCATAAATTTTTGGTGCCAAAAATGGTGAGAACTGGTTCAACAACGTCCATACAAACATTTGGCGAATTGGGTACCGGAAGCCCTTTGAATTCACAGCCTGGTACCCCACAACCTGAATCAAGTTCTGGCATTGATTTAAAACCACAATTTAAGGGTTCTTTATCTATTTCTAAAGACTATGGGACTCCTATAATGAAGCGAGCTGGAAGTGTTGAGATTTTGCCGTCAAACGAACACTTTGCTCAAGGAATTGAGGATCATATACCCTTTGAAAATCTGCCCAATTCCACAGGGACATTTGAGAAGATGCGGTCGTTAATACAGAAAATAAGAGGGAAAGTTAAGATACGCAAATGATTGTTGTATCTAAACAAAAAACAAACAAAAACAATACAGCACTAAGACATTGCTTAAAACAACAATAAAATGTTTTGTATACCAAAACTGAAATGTTTTAAACATTAGTATGACATCATGAGCAATCTAGCCTATATGATACCATAGTAGATACAATTAATTTTAAATATGAAAGATATTTTGCTTTTAAATGTATAAGCTGAAAAAAACATAATATTTGGGGGGAAATTTCGATGATAAATGTATTGTGGTTTGATTTTTCAGTAATTGTACGAGAAATTTTATTGACATTGACTGAAAATTTGAACCTTTTTGTTGATCTTTCTCCATTTAGCTGCTCCCTTTCTCTCTTTTTTTCTTTTCACATATATGAAGTATCAAAAAGTTTATCCAAATTAGAAATGTCACAAAAATTACCATGGCTCTTTTCATTGTAAAACATTTCAAAACAACGATCATTTTTTTAATCAAAGAACATAATGGCTAGCAGAAATTAAGTACACTCTCATGTCTTGTAAATTCATTTACTCATTCATTTATTCATCTAAACATTTGAAGTTTATGTTTGAAAAAACAATGTTGTCACTATTTTTATCCTTGTTTTGTCTTAAGCTCAAATGCCTTGTTTAATCCAGGGTTCTGGCAAATGTTGGTTTCAGTACCTGTCTCAGTAATACAAGACTGTAAAGATTCACTACATGCTATGAGGCTTGTATTCACCAACCATACTTAAGAAAGATTTGATTAAGTCAATGATTTCAATCCACAATATCTTCATTATGTATTTAGCTATATGTCTGTACCTTTGCATGACACTTTAACTTTACTACATTCAGCTTAAAATCACATTGAAACTTCATAAGTAAGCTTTATTTTGTTGGTATGAAAATTGTGCCTTCGGCTGAAGTCATGACTTAGGCTTAAAAATGGTTGGTGAATATGGACCTAAGATTCAGAAAGTGGGGCGCCCGTGTCCTCTGGCGGCTTAGTTGCCCACTGCGAGTGTTTGAGTCCGTCTCGGGCCAAGGACCTAATGTGGGAAGGTCTTCCAGCTAACTTTCAGCATACAGATGGTTCTACCTGGACATTTGTCTGCGATCTTCCTTCACAAAATTTGCTGGAAGTTGCTAAAATGGTCATAATTGGTGACATTTTCTAAAATCGAACAAACGTAAGTGCCAGATACCTGTAAAGGCAATAGATCATGATCACTTGAGACAGTTCGATAGATCATGATCACTTGAGACGGTTCAATAGATCATGATCACTTGAGACAGTTCGATAGATCATGATCACTTGAGACAGTTCGATAGATCATGATCACTTGAGACGGTTCAATAGATCATGTTTACTTGAGACAGCTGAGGTCAACTGAGTTGTAAGAAATATGTTCTATCGCCATTGCTGGGATCTGATTGTTATTTTATCATAATGAACAAAGTCAATTCAGAAGAAATAGTCTTGCCGTGTTTATCTCATAATTCCTGCTGAAAACAAAATAGGTTGAGGTGCGCATTGTTTTCATTTTTCAAAACAGTATCATGATTTAAATTGAAATGAACATTTAACAATCTATTTAAAACACAGTTTCTGTTTCAGCAGAGATCTTAATGTAATTAATGTAGGCTTTGAATCGCCAAGTATTTATAAGCCTCATGTTGTGTCTTGAAATCAAGTTATCATTTTCTTACACGAAGAGTATCTAGGGTATTAATTTTGTGTATGTCATTGCATAAATAGCAAATAATGCAGCATGTATATATTCATAATTGTAAATTGAAAAACTTTTGACATATGTCAGCAATAAGTTAAGTGATTGTTTCTTGAGACTATTAGGCAAATACAGGCCTAAAAAAATAAAAATGATATGACTCTTTAAGCCTGTTGCATGTGTAATGGGATCTTTTATGCATTAAATTTGAATTTTTAGTGTCATTCATATATATTTTAACGATGGTATCATTTTTGACAATAAAATTTTAAAAGAAAAAATTGTTTTATCGTCTAAATTGGGATCAAGACTTTAACAGTTCATGACGGTAATTTTGAACATCTTCAAACATTGTTAACTCTGTTGATGGAGCCTGTTTGAAAAACAATAATTTCTTGATTTGAGCTCTGGGTCTTGGCTTATACAACAGGGCTGGTGTATAAAATAAATCTCAAGGATTTTATTTGCTAAATTTTGAAAAGCTATTTTGAAATCTTGGAGCTTGAGAAACAATATGACCATCTCAAACACTAATTTAAACTTTAATAACCTTTGGCCACCGACTGGCTGCACATTCTGTCTGTATTGTCCAACTGTTTTTACATGGAAGGTTTGTAACCTTGCTCAAGTTTGGACTCTAAGCTTTAATAAATATCTAAATAGGCATCGCCAAGCAGATATATTTAACCCTTTCGACCAGTAGGCACCTTTATGTAAACAATATGTCTTCAGCATCGGACCGGGTAGCTCAACCGCTAGAGCGTCAGCTCCAGGTACGGCAGGCCCCAGGTTCGATCCCAGGCATCAACATAACAAAGTCGTTTAAAATTGTACTGGTATAGCTCCCTTGCTAAGGCTCAAGCAAATAGAAGGCTAGTTCCACGACTGGTTGGCCAAATGTAAGGATAATGTGACTGGGTGTGGTATCATGCCAGGTATTCATGGCATGCTATACACAGCGAAGGCAGCTCTGTATCTGCTTCAAGTGGGCACCATTTCCAGATAACTGAAATACTGTTGGTGGGACGATAAACCCAATAAACAAATGTATTGAATCGGTTTTACATGTATTGTTATCATATTTAGTATTAGCGGTACTAAGTATTAGTAATATTCATTTACTAGATTTTCTACGATATATATGGCCCCCTGAGATATACTTTAAAAAAAAAAGAAATGGTGACTAAATAGTTAAGTGTGTTATGTTTCCTTTTTAAAATTGGTTATGTAACATCAATGCTTTTATATTTTAGGCTTGGGAATAATAATTTGAATAAAAGAAACTGGTTAAAACAAAAAGTAGAATGCGTCATTACCTCATTTTGTTCATGGAAGTTAATCACAATGAAGGGAGTATTATTAAAGAGTACGGGTGTGTTTCATCCTAAAAATTTAGATCGATTGAAAAAAAATCTTAAAGTGTGGTCTTACGACCACTCCTTAGTGCGTTTCAACAAACCGTCATAAGTGCAATTGGTAGCAAATCGATCAACAGCACCCTTAAGATTTAGTGATTTCGCTCTCGAGAGCGATTTCTGAAATATTTAAGAAATGCTCAAGATCATTCTTAAGAAAGAAAAAACGATCTTAAGATTTATGATGAAACGCATCCCAATGTCTATAAGCAGGTCAACTAAAATAAAAATTTGTGATTCTCGAAATGGCGAGAAAAAATATGCAAAAGATCACCGATTAAGCCACAGTTTATTTAAATCTAGGCATTAATTTTTAATACATTAGGTATAAAATCAATGTAAATTGTAGTCACAGAAAGTAACAACAGTGGTATGATGATGATTAAGAACATTATATTAATGATACCCTGGTGGAAATTAATGTGCCTGGTTAAAATAACCTTGCCCCGGTTTCACTTAACTTCCTCAAGTCCCTCCTTAAACTCAACTTTGAGATTGTCCACAACTTTATTAGATTTCCTCTAGTTCATGTTTCACTAAACACTTTGAGGAGCATTTGTCTCGAGTTTTCCTAACGCTGCAAGTAACCTCCAACTGTTTCCTCAAGTATGGCGCTTACAAGAAAGATCTTCCACAGTTGAGGATACACAAAATTGTGTTGAGTGACTTTTGTGAAATTAACTCTCTGAGATTTCTCAGCTAAGTAGACTTTTGAGGTTGAGGAATTCCTCAACTGATGAAGTTTAGCAAAACCGGGGCCTGGACAAATGACATATCAAGTTAACATCGCTCACCCCCTTATAGCCTTTCAGTCTGCTGATGAAGTCCACATTACCGGTATGTGGATAAAAGCTCTAGGTAAGCTTCACATATAGGTGTATGTTTTTTGAGACCCTAAATTGTTCATATACTAAGCTATAATGATGATAATATTCAGATGTGGTTTCATTGTTTGCCAGATCCCTTCTTCACCTTCACCACCAGTTTAAACTGCACATCACATCTGAATGCGTTCAACAAGGCTTGTTTAGCATCTGCAGTGACAGCCTTGATTATGGTACCATTCTTTCCTATAATATTCTCCTGAAATAATATAAACATAATTATACAAACTAAAATTTAAATATGCAATTTTGGATCATAATAATGTCAGTATTGACCTTGTATTAGGCAACATGTCCAAAGATAATAATATCCTAAATATCCTTTATCAATTCATTATCATTAAATTTATCAACATGTATAACATTTGATAATATAAATATTGTAATTTACATAAAATCCCTTGTATCAACATGTATAACATTTGATAATATAAAATAATGTAATTTAGATAAAATCCCTTGTATCAACATGTATAACATTTGATAATATAAAATAATGTAATTTACATAAAATTCCTTGTATCAACATGTATAACATTTGATAATATAAAATAATGTAATTTACATAAAATCCCTTGTATCATCATGTATAACATTTGATACCCTTGTATCAACATGTATAACATTTGATAATATAAAATAATGTAATTTACATAAAATCCCTTGTATCAACATGTATAACATTTGATAATATAAAATAATGTAATTTACATAAAATCCCTTGTATCATCATGTATAACATTTGATACCCTTGTATCAACATGTATAACATTTGATAATATAAAATCATGTAATTTACATAAAATCCCTTGTATCAACATGTATAACATTTGATAATATAAAATAATGTAATTTAGATAAAATCCCTTGTATCAACATGTATAACATTTGATAATATAAAATAATGTAATTTACATAAAATTCCTTGTATCAACATGTATAACATTTGATAATATAAAATAATGTAATTTACATAAAATCCCTTGTATCATCATGTATAACATTTGATACCCTTGTATCAACATGTATAACATTTGATAATATAAAATAATGTAATTTACATAAAACCCTTTGTATCAACAGGTATAACATTTGATAATATAAAATAATGTAATTTACATAAAATCCCTTGTATCAACATGTATAACATTTGATACCCTTGTATCAACATGTATAACATTTGATAATATAAAATAATGTAATTTACATAAAACCCTTTGTATCAACAGGTATAACATTTGATAATATAAAATAATGTAATTTACATAAAACCCCTTGTATCAACATGTATAACATTTGATAATATAAAATAATGTAATTTAGATAAAATCCCTTGTATCAACATGTATAACATTTGATAATATAAAATAATGTAATTTAGATAAAATCCCTTGTATCAACATGTAGAACATTTAATAAGATAAGATAATGTAATTTAGAATACAAATTTACAGTCATCTGCAACAGAATACAAAATTATTACTGGCTTATTATTATAATGTGGCTTTATAATATCAATGATAGACTTGAAGACAGGGTTATCATTACAGTATTCTTTTTTCATCAGAAAAGTATTTTGGCATAATTTCTCTTACAGTAATCTGAACTTAATACAAATTTTGTACTTATCAAAACTGGACTGAATAATCAATGACTGACTTAAAGGTAGATGTATCTTTATATCATTTTTTATCATAAAAGTATTTAAGTATCTATAATTCTCTTTTGTTAGAAATTGTGTTAAAACTAAAATGTGATCTGGAATTCATAAATGCTTGATTTCCACTGAAGGTATGCAGCAAGCACAATATTTGTATGTATTTATCCAATTATACTCACAGCCAGGTAGCTATTTTTCACGCTGATCTCCATTATAATGCTGAGTCTGTCATCTGCACCTACATTCCAATACACAATGTCCTGAAATGAGAATATGAATACAGACTTAGTTGCTTCATATCAAGGATATGCAATTTTTCATGTGATTATAGCGTAAACTTTAAAATTGTCTGACAAAAATATTTCAATAATAATTCATAAAATTATGAGCCAGACGAATAATGATGAGCATCACGACAAAAAGAATTTATCGGGAGTAAACAGAACAAATAGGTTAACGTGGAAACCACATTAACAGATGCTTTATTTATCTTCAAAGGATGGTAATTAAGATACACAGCAGATATACCCAGTTACTGTTCTTGAACTCTTGTTCACATAAAAAGCAATCTATATTCCAAATTTGAAGCAAGTCTACAGCATGGCACCACATTTGGACTCCAGAAAAGCAGATCTACAAAGATAGCCAAGTAAACAACTTGACAGACTTTCAGTTCTTTAGCTCTGCACTTTGTCCTACCACAAGCAGTGTATGCTCCAACATGTGTCGTCTGCATACAGCAGCTTTACAAGTGATGGAAATTATAAAGAAAATTCTTTCCCAAGTAGATAAAAGGGCATGCCAAGTTTGCCAAAATTAATAGGTTCCCCTATGAAACTTGACTACGTATTCCAAGTCTGAAGTAAATATGTTTGAGTTTAGGAAATGGACTTTAACAAACTTTACCATAATCAATACCGATGCAGATGAGTGTGTCATAACAACAGTGTCACTTTCTTTAAAAACTTTAAAGGGCCTGGTAACGAAATCGATAGAGCATCGGCTCCAGGTACGGGAGGCCCCGGGTTTGATCCCTGGCTGCGATATACGAAAGTCATTAAAAATGGTAGTGGTATAGCTCCCTTGCTTATGCTTCAAAAAATATAATGCTAGTTTCACAACTGGTTGGCCTGGTGACAAGATAATTTGACTGGGTGTGACATCATGCCAGGGGTTCACGGCATGCAATACACAGTGGAGGCAGCACTATATCTGCTTCAAGTAGACACTGTTTTTGGATAATTGAAATACTGTTGGTTGGACGATAAACCCAATAAACATCAAAACAAGATCTTAAAAGGAAGTGACTCAACCATATAGGTAATTATAAAATTATAATGACAATGTAAAATGCTCACCAGCCCAAAATCTGATTTTTGCTAATTTGAGTTTAGTTTTATTTATTTGTTTGTTTTTCATCTTTAAACTACATTAACAACCTACAGGGTAGACCATGTACGGTATAGCTCCGGTACAATGGTCTAGCAGAGCTTGCCAGACACACATAGTGGCCAGTTCCTTGGGATCCTGATCCGTCACCAGGCTGCTGTGATACTGCCAGTCACCTGGCCGGGCCTTTGACATCAGGTAGTCCTGGATGTACACAATTAATACCATTAGTCTGTGTATTCTGTTAAGACATTCAAATTGTAATCCACAACCATTTGCCCTTTAAATGTACCAGTGGATAACTCAGATTCATATTGTAATAAACAGATATCTGTCCTTCAACAGCATAAAAACTTTTTTTTTCTGTATTCAATGTTCGATTCAAAGTGAAATTTACAGGTACTTGTCCTTCAAAAGTAGAAAAACTATTATCTATTTTTTCTGCATTCTGTGTCACAATCACAATAAATATGAACATGTTGTTCCGAGAAGAAAATAACCATTTATTCCCTGTTTGATTAAGATATTCAAAATGAAATAAAATGTGTAGTGCTGCATTTATCATTAACATTATTGCTACTATATACTCAGTTCATTTGGCATATTGTATGATACAAACTTTTTAGAAACTCTAGGCAGAAACAACATAAAAGGTGGTATCCGACAGTTTGCCTACTATATGTAACAATATCTGTAAATAAGACCGATTGGAATTCCTGCTAAAAATAGACATCAACGTCACCGTGGATGAACTAAAGCATTAGTGGTCACAAGGTTTTCTTGATTTAAAAAAAGCTATTGGTGCAGTGTGGCTCAGATAGGAAAGGCATGTTTGTAATGACAATTGTGGTGTTATGGTTCACTTTTGCGACAGGTGTAGGACATCAATAAACAGCATTTTACAAGATCTGACCAGACAACAATGGTTTACTAAGATGTATAATGAAAATATTTTTTGGTCCAAACTGTTGGATACCACCATTTAAGGCCCATTCTTAAACAGAAGTCATGATTTCGCCCAAGTATCTCATACCAACAAAAATAAGCTTATTTATCAAGTTTAAATCTAATTTTTAGCTCAGACTAGCACAGTTAAAGTGGCATACAAAAATATGGGCATTGAATAAATTGTGGATTGAAATCTATGACTTCAGCAATTCTTACTCAAGAATAGTTAGTGAATACTGGCCTAAGAATGCATTTATAAAATGGTAAGTTTGTTAAAAGGTACCTTAACTATCTCCTTATAAGATTGATAAATGAATATTTTCTGTATTCAAAAGTGCAATTTTGTTTTGAAATCAGTTGTTTTGGGGCTCATGTCACCTGACATATAGATTTAAATTTTACACAAACACACCTTTATATCCTGCATTCCCTCTCCATGCAACGCAGACACGATAAAAACCCGATCAAAATTCTTCCATCCTGGATTTTTCTTGGCTGCGATGGTAGCTTCTTTTATTTTTGCAACTTTCTGTGTCCAATCAAATGCATCCTCATCATCTGTCTGATTTTCGGTTCTACACACTCTCCCAGGTTGGTCGAGAATGCTCAACAAGAAATCCGATTGGTAAGTTTCTTCTAATGACCTAGAACTGTTTTCTGATTGGCTGAAATTATTTTCTTTCGTTTTTTGAGAAATATTTTCAGAAAAATCTTTAGACTTTGCTTTTTCCTCATTTTTATTAATTATTTGTCCACCATTATTTTCATTTATTCGTTTCTCTCTCTCTGCATTTTCTGCATGTCTTTTTAACTCTGCTGCAAAGTCCGTTATCCACTGTTTGTCAGATTTCTCACTTTCCTCTTCCAACCCTTTAGCCTCATTCATTTCACCATCTGTTTGTTCTTTCTTCTGTCTCAAACTTTTAATTGTTCCATATTTCCTCTCCAGTTCATCAAAAAGTTCTGAAGGGTCACTGTTTTTAGGGAGGCTGGTGGGTTTGACCTTCAGTTTGGTACTAAATGCCATAGGACGCCCATTTACTATGCCACATGTCAGCTTCCGTGTGACATCTAAAGTCAGCTGTTTCCATTTCAGACAGTCAACCTGCAGTGAATGAATATTTACTTTAAAAAAGTATTATACCAATTTATACTATAAGTTCCATTTTGATACTTAAAACAAAAAACCAATAATAATAATAACATACATAAAATAATTACAAAGTATCATCTATCACCAGATTTCTATTAAAGTTGTTTCTAAAGCACTGGGAATTTTATTTCAAGATTTTAAAGATCGAAGGTTCAGCAGTAAAATCTCCCTACGATTCGGTTCTAGCACCATTTTTTTTAAAGAAACTTATAAGTTTAGTTTAAAATTTTAAGATGTATATTTCCAGGTATGGGAGGCCCAGGGTTCGATCCCGCTCAAGCAAATATAAGGGTAGTTCCACGACTGGTTGGCCCGGTGTCAGGACAATGTGACTATCATGTGGTATCATGCCAGGTGTTCACGGCATGCTATACACAGTGAAGGCAGCACTATATCTGCTTCAAGTCAACACCCTCCCAAGATAACTGAAATACTGTGAAAGCATTTTATTTCGTTGGGCATTTAATTTCGTGGAATTCGTGGGCAAGTCAATCCACGAACTTAAGTACCAACGACATAAAATCCCCTCGGTTAGACTTTCGAATGCTAGATTTTACTTGTAAATCATGTCAACATATTTTTACTAAACAGGACATAAAGCTCAAACAAACAGACGATTTCACCACACTTTATTTACATTGTATTGATATAGAACGATAAAACATGTTTACGAACATAAGCCATTTAATCATAAAAAACGATCTATGCTAAGTAATTTTATACTGTAATATATACACAAGCACTATAAACTGTATAGGTGTAGGGTGTTTACTCAAGGGTCTGTTTTGTGTCAGTTTGCATAGTACGCTAAATGGCGTTAATTGACAGTCAATGGCTTCGTTAAATTAGACCCTTAAAAGAACCCGCGCCCCTAACATCTTTATGAATATAATCCCTTAAATGACACGCTAATTGACAGGTGTCATAAAAGTCGTCTGATGAGACTCGGCTGTGAAAACATTGACCGGCTGCCGTGGATCAATATCACCAGGCGTGACGTAAGACAATAGGCAGAGTCACTCGCTAATCCATAGTTTTGCAATTGACCCTGTTTCAGTGTTAGGCCTCAGTTTCGCATCTGTCAAAAATTGATGGTATTTTTTTTTTATTTTCGTGGGTAGGGCAATCCACGAAATCAAGTACCCACGAATATGCCCGTCCTCTTCAAACAACGAAATTTCTGCCCCACAAAATAAAATGCTTTCACAGTACTGTTTTTGGGACGATAAACCCAATAAACAAACAAACAAAGATGTATTTTGCACAATGTACAAATTGTGCAATTAAACAGTAAACCCTCAAATTGTTTAAAAGGTGCCCAAAAGCCACTTTTATTAACTTCATAAGTCAAAACCACATGTCAGAGTCCAAAAACACCTTCTGGGCCCCTTTATTCAAAGCAATTAATGAAATAATACAATCACCAATTACCAGCTGAGTGTCTTTACTCAAATTTAAAAGACATCATAAACAAAACCAGACAAAACACAATGTGTACCCTGCCTATCAGGGGCATAAACAGAGAGAATACATGGTTGGTGCCGAGAATGAGAAAGTTTATCTGGTGAGCGAGAAGCGAATATTTTGGCAAGCTTTAGCGAGCACTAACCATATATTCAATTTGTCCTGATTTTCGTCTTTTATATGAAAACAAAAAAAAAAAGGAGGAAGATTGAAGAAAAAATAACGAAAGAATAGCCGCTTTACTCCTTCTTTAATCAGACATGAACGTCCGTTCAAAATATAAAAAAAATTCTCCATGTCAACATATATAAATGTTAAAAAAATTCCATGAATGATTCCATGAATCGGCGAAAAAACATTAATTACACGTTTCATAAACAGCATGTGAACATAACTAATGTTTGCTCATGTGACCTATTGACCGTATATCACCTAGTTTATCCAGCAAGGCTTATCCTGCACAGTTACATGTGAAGGCAGGATAAATGTCATTCACCAATACAATGCCATACTCACTTTATTGAGGACAAGGAATGATGGCACAGTAGAATGAAGATGTAGGACTTTCAGTATCTCCACATGAAGCTGGCTCCGGGTCCATTTGTTACTAACGTCCACCACCACACCAACTGAAAATAGGTAGAGAGGTTGATATTTTTTATATGTATTTACCTAATTAACACATATATGGTTGTTAGGGAGACATCCTGAGAAAACTACCAAAATATGTAACTATTTAACTTAAAACTAAGTAAGCTAAGTTATGTACATGCATTAAAAGGTCAATCTAACCATCTGGACCAAATATTTTTTCTAAATAACTTATTGTTATTGGAACCGACCTGGCCAAATGCTGTTTCTTGATGCCCTACACCTACATGAAAAGTTTGTTTGTTGGGTTTATCATCCCACCAACAGTATTTCAGTTATCTGGAGACGGTTACATGAAAAGTGAAACATAACACCTTAGTGTTTCTTGATTTGAACACCTACACGAAAAGAGAAGCCTAACACCCCAATAGTCATTACAAACATGTATTTCCTATCTGAGCTGCACAGTTGGTTTTCACTTAAGAAAAGCATGTGACCACATACTTTTGAGATTGTGATTTAACATCATGAGAGACATCTGCTCTGACGTCAATGTCTATTTTTAGCAGAAATCCTAATCATACTTGTTTAAAGATTTGAAAAGGATGAACATTTTGAGGGTTTTTTTTAATGAGTTAAACTGTCTAAAAACAGATAAAGTGTTTAAAATTGTTTTTGCTTAGACTAAAGTATGTATTTTCAGCAGAAATTATTCACAAATATCCTATACAGACAGGGCTAGGAAAATTTCCCTTTCATCGACTAGTACCGGACCAGTTACCTGGACAAAAAAGACTTGTCTGAAAATAGGCGTTCTTTTCAATTATTGAACAAAACTAACACATTTGTCATATCTACAACTAACTAACAGGGTATAACAACAAGTTGTTACTTTATTTTTGTCTAGGAGCGTTTATGTATGGCGCATCCTGATTGGCTGTTTTGGACAGGTGTGGGCATTGTACTTGTACCGCCTTTACCTGTTGCTGATATGCTCCTGGCGTGAAATTGACTACCTTCGTCACTAATTAGAAAATGCTGTTTATTTGTCACTTGTTCGACTGCTGATTTATGACTTGTCCAGGACTAATTTAAGGATCAATGACCACTTGCCCTAAACTATATTTTGACTTGTCTGGGATGTCGGGCTACCATATTATTTTTCCAGCCCTGCATACAGGTGTCTGATATTGTTACATGTACTGATGTCAGTCTGATAAAGCCATTAAGTCAACCATCATCATCGTCTTATCAGTATTTCAGTTATCTGGAGACGGTGTCCACTTGAAGCAGATATAGTGCTGCCTTCACTGTGTATAGCATGCCGTGAACACCTGGCATGATACCACACCCAGTCACATTATCTGACACCGGGCCAACCAGTCATGGAAATACCCTTATATTTGCTTGAGCCTTAGCAAGAGAGCTATACCACTACCATTTAACTTTGTTTAGAAAGTAATGGTATCAATGTGTTTACCACTAATATTTTATAGTTTTATAATTATCAAAACTCTTTTGTCACTAACTTACAAATTAAATAAACTATTTTTATGCTTGCATACTCATTATTTCTTTGGAAACCTTTTTTCAATTCATTAGTAAGTGCTGTTGACACTTGACTTGTTTACATTATGTTTGGCTGTTGTTTTTGAAGGCCACATGCTTAAAACCAAAGCATACAATTTATGTCTAGATAGTGAACTAAAATATGCTAGATATATTCCAAAATTTATTTTAAAATATTGTAAAGAAATTTTTTATCACTGAAATTACTATTATTATTAATAAAAAAGACAAAAAATACTGTTTTACAAATAGAAATAAGCCACACAGTCAATTTAACGTGCATTCACAGAAATCTTCCTCCCTGGGAGCCTAAGTCTCCCTCTTTGGGACCAAGGGAATATCACATGTCTGCAGTCTAACAATATAGGTAGTGTTCAAAACCTTCCTTACTTTTGCTAAAGTAGAGTTTATGCAGAAACTATGGCCCAATTCTCCAATGCGGTGGTAAAGTATTGTTACATGAATGTGATATATGCAAACTGTCAGATACCACCTTTAATAACTTACCTATGTCTACATCATGAACACTCTTCTCTGGATCTGTCACCATCTGGCCATCACAGAAATGTCTGAAAAAAGAACATCCCAAGATTATCCAAATGTTGGACACAAGAAACTGTAGCTTTGAAAAAAGAGAGAATCATTAGGAACCAGTCTAATGAGCCACAGACACCTCAATAGATAGTCTCCGTGTGATGTCATAGGCTGATAAGACAGTTTAAGGCAGCCATCTTTGATGGTAGAAGCTAATGCAGGCCACAATCTGGAAATATGTGCTGTATTAAACTCACCGCTGTGTTTTTATTTTTCAGTCTATTTTACTGAATTTTAAAACAAATTAACAGCTTTTATGAAGTATTATAAATATCAAAACTATATTTTGACAATTTAAAAGGTAAAAACAGTACAAATAAAAAAGATACATTGTTCATTTTGTTTAAGGATGAGCCAATAATTTTATTTATTTATGTGTATTTATTCTTTGTGCATTTATTTATTTAAAAAATATTGTATTCTAAAAATATGAATTTCAAGAGCTTTCCAATGGTGTATAGCTTTTAATTTTTGGACTACAAATGAAGAAATTACAAGAAAAATTTAAGCTTCTATATAATTTATCTGAAAATCCCTTGAAGTTGACATCAAAGATGGCTGCCAAGATAAGGGATCTTCACTGATGTGGAAACTTCTTCACTGATGTGGAAACTATCTATTACCATCAATTTCGCTACTCATTAAAAGTGACATTGACGCTCTATTATCTTGGTCTGAGAAACATGTATGCAACATATCAATACAGAATCTTATTGCTTTTGTTTGATGTTAAAGTGCATTTTCAGCAGTTTTCAACCCAACATTAAAAAGTTAGAGGATCGTTTGAGCCATTTACTGAACACTTCTCAATAAAATGTTTTGAAATGATACCTTAGTATATTACAAGAAAACACAAGAGGTATAAGAAACATCTTTGAAAATAGTAGGGACGGGATGGGATTAGCCGGTATTTTTGCCGATACTGTGCAGCGACATTTCTATCATTATAGCACAGGAGCACTTATGAGGTGCCCAGGGACTGAACCCGGCCGGTCCGTTATACTGACACTGATGAGTCAGGCGTAATGCTGTCCCCTTAGCCCCAAGCGTTAGGAAGGAAGCCACTACTACCAACTTTAAAGTCTTTGGTTTGACCCAGCCGGGGTTTGAACCCCAGACCTCCTGATCCGCAAGCCGACGCTCTACCACCTGAGCTATTGCGGCCGGTTGAAATAGTAGAAAAAATATGTTCATCGTAAGAAGACCAAAGCCTTAAACTTAAGAAGTAATGTTCATATTTTTGTTATCACTTACTTTTTTCTTTCCATTGCAGTAAGAACACCTGGTGTGTCGACAAAGAGCTGGAAAAAAAATTTTTTTTAAATGTTACAAAATATAAAAAGCAATTACCACTAGGGATTTTGGGATTTGCCGACATTTCTATCATTATAGCACAGGGCGTAAGGCTGTGCCCTTAGGCCCGAGCGTTAGCAGGGAAGCCACTACTACCAACTTTAAAGACTTTGGTTTGACCCGGCCGGGGTTTGAACCTGCAACCTCCCGATCTGCAAGCCAACGCTCTACCACCTGAGCTATTTGCGGCCGGTTGTCACTTGAGCATGTAATGATTTAACTTTTTTCAAAAAAAGAAGGTAATTTGAGGTGGGTGTATTATTTTGTCCCCTTATGCATTTTTTCAAATATGACAAACTACATATTTCACATAATTTTTTTGTCTTATAATTTATACATGTCAAACTATTAAGCATACTGATGTATGCTCAACTTAGCTTAGTTTAAACCTATTTACTTATAGTCGATTGGGAAACAAGTTCTTTCAACTTCTATTAATTGCTCTCGACTGTCCACTTCCTGGGTAGAACCAGTACTCAGGAACTGAGTACCTAGAACAATGTGCAGTAAATAGTTTTGCTCAAGGACTAACATCACGTGGTCAGTTTCGGGGTCCAGTGTCTTAACCACTAGATCACAGGCGCCCACAAACAGACAAGTCTGTTGTTGTTTTTATATGACAAACAACATATTTCAGATAAATTGTTTGTCTTACAATTTATACATGTCAAACTATCAAGCAAATTGATATATGTACAACTTACAATCTGTGTTTTTCCTTCAGTTATCATCCCATTTGTATTTTTCCTGGTAGTATGTACCTTGGATGACACTGCATGGACCTGAATTAGGAAAACATTTATGCCATAATTCCACTAGCAGGCATGTTGTTTCAAATTTAAATTTAAAAGATAAAGTGAACTGACACCAAAAATTAAATATTATTATTAAATAATCTTTTATTTGTGTAGATTTTGACCCAAGAACCTCTTGAATGGCAATCCAGTGTTTAAGTGACAATGCCAGTGAGTCTTCAGACTTGGTGCATGCTTGTTTTCTGTAGTCTTATTACACATCACAACTTGAACAATGATTACATTCAAATATCAATATAATCTATGTGATGATTTTTTAGGATTTCAGCCTGTGCTTATCTGTACATTTGGATTGAAGTTGAGCCTAATGAGAAGTCAATTGCTATTGTTTTGGTAAGACTTCTGTACCATATTCTTCTTGTTTTGAAATAGGTTTTTTATCAATACAATTATTTCATCAAGATCAGAGCCACCATTCAACCCTTTCATTCATCTAAACTTTATCTGATGCCAAAGTGGGAGATTTTCACTTGCAAAGTGGGACATTTGTTATTCTCTTAACAAGGAAGTTATCGGTTTCCAAGTAGGGAGATTTCAGAAAATGTGTAAAACACTCCGCATTTTAAAATAATTTCAAACCTTAAAAAAGGGAGACTCCCTCCAAAAATGGAAGAGTTCACATGTATGCCCTTGACACATCCTTCTATGCAGAGTTATCATTCTTTAGTAAAGTTTACTCTCACATATACTCGTGCAACTGGCTTGCAGTCATAAATGTCAAGGTTTTTTGACATAATAAAGATAAAGAGGTTTATCATTTTCTTAGAGGTTTATGACTTTGAAACACTTGTTTTTTGTAGAGGTTTTTAAAGGTGTAAATAATAACACAATTGGAATGCCTTTGATAACTCATGAATCATCTCTCGGATGCACGACAGGAAGTGTCAGTGAAAATAAACATGTTAGTGCCTATGACATAAAAACAACAAAGATAAATGTTTTATTATCTCTACTGTAAATGCAGTTAACAGTTGTATATTTAATAAGATGTTAACAGTGAAACTGAACGTTCAATACACTACACCTATCACTTTTTTTTAAGAATTTTTTTTAAGGTGCATTCTTCTTCCAGCAAACAAAACAATAGTGTTTCTACAAGTATCATTGCACCAGATACATTTGAAGGATGATTGTCCTGGGGACTGAATTATCTGAGAAGTTCCGATTGAGTAATACCATTGTTTATTAAATATATACACAAGAAGATTCAAAAACTAAATTACAAACTGATATCATTGAATGTAAGAATATCTAAACATTACCTTTTTAAACTATTTTAACTTCACAGGGTTAGCGCATATCTGAATGGAAATTTCTCTTTCAAAATCAAAAATACCTTTGAGCTGATATCAAATTTATTTCCTTTGCCCAAGGTAGATAGGTGTGAATGAGATATACCTTCAGTGAAAGAGAGCGTTTCTGTGCTTCTGTATATATAACCAATACTTGACAACACGTTTTTAAGTTGACGCATTAACTTGTTATGGTGATCCATAGATGCATGTTTGATGTCATTTTTAGCTGGGTTTTTTTTTTTATGGATATCATTTTATAAAATAATGATGATGCATAGGACAGATATATGAATATGAACCTACTTTCCATCCCATAAGACTATTGACGACTGTGGACTTGCCAGCATTAGGGGCACCAATGATTGCTACCCTCAACATACAGGAATCAGGGGGCTGGTCAGGGGCCACCAGGAACTTCCTGTACAGGTTATCTGTAAGGTAAATTTATACAAAATGTATATGCTTCATACCATCCTCCTACACATCTTAGCTATCTTTCATTATTCTCCCATATACCCTTGCAACAGGTACAGCTATTAATATAAAGATTCTTGACTCAAATAAGATAAAGAGGTTTATAACATTTTGCAGGTTCACGTATATTATTCACATAGTGATTACATTTTTAAAAAAATTTGTTGGTCTGAAATTTCAGATTACTTGAATAAATTAGCAATAACTATAGAATTATTTCCTTTACTTTTACGCAATGCAGGTAACTATGTAATATAAACAATAACAACTGTAGACCTAAAACATACACATAGATACAAAAGCTAAATTAATAACTTACTGGTATTTTATGTTTTTAAAAAACATTCAGATAAATCATCACTATCCCTTGTATTTTATCTATCTATCTATACTGCTTGACTCCCCTTTCAGGTATTACTAGCAGATGCGCGTCAGTGCAAGGATAAAACTTTTTAAATGACAAGAAGACGTCAAAGAAAAACAGGGGGTTGAAATTGGTAAAAGACTTAAAAGCAGGAGAAAAACAGTGTTTGCCATCAAGGCAATGTTTAGATCAAGAAAGATCAGGATCAGGCTGAAGAACGACAGTAGATGGTAGTTGGTTCCATAATATGACGGTCTTGGGAGAAAAAAGAATATTTACAAGTATTTGTATTTGTGTAAACATACCTGTATGTTAAGTGATGCATATGCCAGGTTCTTCTCAATGACTGTTAAAGGAAGGGTGGGACTGGTATTGTTAAAAAACCATAGACAATTTTGAAAAACATATATAATCTGGCTGAGGTTCTCCTAGTTTCTAATGTCTGCCATTTTAGGTCGTCAAGCATAGTCATCACACTGTCATAAGGGAAATATTGACATTTGACCCAACAGGCTGCACTCCATTGAATCATTTCAATTTTGCTGATGTTACACTGTGTATGGGGTGACCAAACTGTAGACGCATATTCTAGCTACAGTCTTACTAGGGCTTTGTATGAGACTTAGCAAATTTTCTTGTTTTTAGAAGGTAGATTTCTGCGAATGAATCCTAGAGTGTTATTTCCATTTTGTGTGATTCAGTCAATGTGCTAATTCCATGTAAGGTCACTTGAAATGTCAACGCCTTGATATTCTGCTCTGGGCACTACTTCTTAAATTTGTCTGTGTACTTATAATCAAACTTGGTTTTCTTTTTGTTCCTAGTTATGTTTAATACTTGGCATTTTCCAGGGTTAAAATCTATTTTCCAAGCATCTAGAGTCTGTAAATGGTTTTGTAACCTAAGGCAGTCATGATTAATAGTGATGACCAGGTACACTGCAGTGTTGTCAGGAAATAGGAGAACTTGGGTGCTTTGTGTATGGCCCATTTTAAACTTCTATTTTCACATTCCTAACCGACTTTAGACCTGATGTCATACAGAGTGACATCGCCTAAAATGGTGTGACAGAAGTACATGAACCAACAATGTAAAAGTGTTTCTTCATACATAATGTTATGTCATTAAACAATCGTTAACATTAACATTCCAAAACTGGTAAAAGAGACTCATTGTAATAGAAAACATTTTAGATCTACATTTAAACATACCTGATATTCTATCAACTGCACGAACCAAGGGTTCATTTTCTTCCTGATTGTTGATAACATCTGTTGTGTATAGTCTCTTCTGACAAAGTTGTCGCAATAGTCTTTGCTGACTCCAAGAAAGGTCTGATAATAAAAAGAACAAAGCAAAGCATTATATATATAAACATCTTGTTTCGTCTAGTATTACTAGTATTAAAATTAAGATATAGATCTTACGGGTAAATTTCTTTGAGAAATGAGAAGAGAAATGTCAATTTATAACCTTTTGCTTCGCACCTAAAACTCGCGAAAACATATTACTTTCAAAGATATAACATTTAAATAGGACTTAAATGAGGTAAAGCAAATCTAGGTAACATGACTACTGAATTAAGAAAAACAAAATGTATACATGATCGTCTTATTCCTTCAAGAAGTTTCATTTTTTTCTAGTAAAATTTAAGGACGTGACTTTTTTTCTTCCTTATCAAATAAACGCTTGGTGGTGGTTTATTATGCGGTTATGTTGTTAATTTGTTAAATAACAATTATTTTAAGCGAATATCACAGCACATATAGTTCAAAGTTAAGTGAGTGTTGGTTATTTGCAGTCTCCTTTTTTCCAAACCATATGGGCAAAAATTAAAAAACCGCGAAATGTTTGACGTCATGACGTCATTGCGGAAGAAAAATGGCGGATCACATTCAAAATATTTCAATGGATTATCAAGAATCGCAAAAAAACGAAATGTGACAAGAAAACTTGTACAGTATGACATGACTAAAAAGGTATGACATCAGGGAACAAATCTTATTGACCCTGTTCCTTTAAAATGGCATATTTAGCCGTTCCCACTCGAAGAGGTTCGCTTTTTAACAAGTGTGACAAATCTGTAACAAAGTTGTTGCAAGATAAAATTGCTCGTAAGGCAGCAGAATATAAGAATAGACCTACAAGGAAGTACTGTAATGACGACAATGAACACGTTATACTGAACATCGGCGGGAAGATATTCGTAACGCGAAAATCGACTTTAAGAAACGTTCCGTGCACTCGTCTGTCGCTACTTACCGAAGATGATTCACATTATAACCCAGAGTTGTGTGAATATTTCTTTGACAGAAACCCCATTATATTCAGTTATGTCTTAGATTATTATAGAAACGGAACTATGCATATACCACGAGGAATGTGTTCTTTGTCTATCAAAGAGGAATTAAAGTTCTGGAACTTGTCTGACGGATGTATTGCAGAGTGTTGCAGAAAATTCTACTTCAATGAATTAGAATCATTCAGAACATATGAAATGATTAAAGAAGAATTCTACGGACTCCCAACGTATACTGCAGTAAACAAAGAATCAAAAGAAATCCTCACAAGTTGGAATCGTCTGCACGACTTCCGAAGAATGGCCTGGGTTTTTATTGATAATCACGAATCTTCAACACTAGCTAAGGTATGTATTCATGAGAATGGTAAAGTTAAAAAGATTAACACATAAGTTTGATATTTTTTAATCTCTCAGAATATATATATATTTAATATTATGATAATTAATATTAGATCTAAATTATTATTATACATATCTTCTTATATGGACTCTAGGTACAGTGAGCATATTCAACATTGGGTCTAACAAGTGCTAAACATGTTTAAATTATCATCAGGACCCGCCCCCTCCCTCCCTCTAGTGATCTGCAGCTGTAGGAAGCACCATGTATAGCAACATGTAGTTATTGTCGGCAAAAATGTGTTGCTGTTTCAAACATCTAAATCTATAATATGCTTACTATGCACTTATTTGGAAATATTTAATTATATTTTGTATTGCCCAATGTTTAAAGTATATATGTATTCTCGAAAAAAAATGTTGACTGTTTGTTAATGTTTATCGTAGTTATATTTTTCTTCGCTAATACTCTACTGGAACACGATGGTAGTTTGAAGATGTGTACACAAACACTTTGCTTGGTTGATGTGCCGAAAAGCCGAAAATGTAATTTAAAGTTTAGAGAAATTATCTTGACAATGTTTAGCTAGATTTGGTTTGTTCTACAATATTTACTGATAGTAGTATATTTCATTTCGTCTAGTCCAACATCTAATAAAGCCTTCTCAGCAAATCAATAATGTTTTATTTGTCACACCATTTGTTGAAGGCTCATTATGAAAATTCTTGAATTTTTATAAGACGAGTTTTAGTTGTAACTTCCATGAATACTCTACATCGAAATTATGCACAACACATTCTCGAACACCCAACTGAAATTTTAATACAGGCAATATTAATGCATATTTGTTAAGCATAAAATCCGATGATACTGCAATGTTATATTCGCATAATTATGCGAAGAAATTGAACCAGTTTTAACAACATAGATATGTGGCTAAAGGTTATGTCTTCGCATTTTTCAGACTTTCAGAGTCAGTTCAATAAAACTATTTAAAACGAATAACCTTTCGTCAAGAGTCACTTTAGAACTACATCATTTCGCAATCACTTTTTTGTTGTCTATTTTCTGGGTAGCTTTGAATCCATGTAACGAACTGCCAAAATTGTAGATTTTAAGTTTATGTCGGAGGAGCTTGTGGGATACCGTGTCAAACGCCTTCATGTAGTCTACGTCAACATTGTCCCAATTATCTTAAATCTCAGTCCACTTGTACAATACTGTCAGCAGGTATAATACTGTGGACTCTGCGCTTCTAATTCCTAATTGTTTTGTGTGTTGTTGTTTTTTGTCACTTAACAAGTTGTGCTTTTTCATACGTATTACTATATCCTCTCTTACAGACTGACTATGACCTCAAGTGAAGTCTAGTTATTTTAAGATGAAACCCGGAAAAAAATGAACCCAATTTCCAACCCTACTAGTTGTTTTCACTTTTTTCTTTACTCTAAAATGAACATTTTTTTAGATCTAATGTTCGTATTTAAGCATTTATTTATGCTTGTGGCATCATTGTAGCTGGTGTGTCATTTTCAAAACTACCTCTGTAATGTCGACTTGCAGTTCTACTTACTGGATTATTAAAAATAATAACAGGTCAATATTGGAACTGTATTTTCTATCTTTGACATATTATAAGGCTGTTTTAATGTGTTGTTTATTTTATTTTGTAATAATGGCTTGTTTAACTTAGCATTCATTATATTGTAGATATTCGCAGTAGTATACTACGGACTAGTTGTGGTGTCCATATTCAGCATGTTCCTGTCAACTCTGCCATCATTGCGGGTACCAGTCCGGAAGCATTTCTTAATTCGCTCTGAAGACGAAAAAACCCTAACATTCAACTTCTCACAGGATATATCAACCTCAATGAAACTCCTACTATCCACAGAACAGCCGGACTTTATAGCCATAATCGACTTCATCTGCTTAATGTTTTTCACGGTTGAGTTTATTTTCCGGCTGTTCGTCTGTCCGTCCATAAAAGAGCGGGTTAAAAGTTGGTACACGCTACTCGACATTCTTTACCTTCTGCCAGCATGGATCCGGCTCATGATCGACACAACGTATCCATTCTACTGGCAAACTGAAACCACGAACTATTCTTTTCTATTCATATTGGACACCATGGTGATTTTCCGAGTGTTCCGAATATTCAGACTTTCGCGTCATTACCGTGGATTGCGAGTCTTACTTTTGGCAATCAAAGCGAGTGTCAGTGAACTGACGTTGCTGGTGTGTTTTGTGATGTTCGCGCTCACCATATTCGCCAGTTTTGTGTACTGTGCGGAACAGTATGCACCGGACACGAAATATAGCAGCATTTTCGTAGGTCTATGGTGGGCGCTCATAACACTGACAACTGTTGGCTATGGAGATTTCTACCCGGAAACTACAATCGGATACCTCGTAGCATGTGTGTGTGCTGTTACTGGATTACTTATCATTGGAATGGTGGTCCCAATAATCGCCGGAAATTTCCACTTGTACTACGGTTTCCGCTACGCAGGCTGCGACGACATTGAACTTCGGAAGCCCGAATTCATTCCAAACGAAATTGACAACCCACTTCCGGATTTAGATTTGGATTTGTTCGACTTCAAGGAAGGCAGACACGTTTCACAAACATCAATTTCAAAGATAACGGCGTTTTCACATCAAATGCACATGTTTGTTGAGGAAAGTGAAACAGATTTACGCTCGCAGATGAGCGAGTCTCCGTTATCCGGAAATAACAGCGAGTCGTTTAAGGTGCAAAGGGTGATAGTGTCTCCTACTGAACCGACCACAAATAGTTCGAACACATTGAATGGTAAACTACACAAAGAAAGTAACTTAGCCTATGCACATATCGGACAGAACAGCGAGGAATTGTAATAAATAACAAAGCTGTGCAGAAGGCAAACAAGAAAAAGTTATAGCAATGCGCGAATGATGCATTGAAGAACCAGAAAAGTAGTGCTCACATTAAAAGCTATTTCGACGAAAGTAACCCAGCAAGCTTGTATCTTTGTAATCATGCAGCAAGGACGCGTGAAATCAGCCAATGCTTGACAGCCATTAGAAGGATTTAAAAAAGGAAAACGATCTGGAAAAGAAAATATTGTTTTAAACTTTTACTTTTTAGTCAGTATAGTCTGAAGGTTGATTGTTGACCTTAAAGTTGTATTAAAGGTGGTATCCGACAGTTTAGACCAAAATTGATTTCCTCAAATTGTCAAATAAGTCATTGTTATCTGAAAAAAATCTTCAAAATGCTGTTCATTGATGTCCTAGATCTGTGTGAACAATCAAGCATAAATCAGTGCTCGTAAATTGCAAACAGGTATATCCTATCCGAGCCACGCTGCAGAGATAGCTATTTTTAAACTTAGAAAAGCACATGACCACTTACTTTTAATATCACTAAATGTAGTCATCCGGGTAGTCCGCTCTGAGGTCAATATCTATTTTTAGCTGATACCACTATCGAGCAGTTATACAGTTGAAAGGAATACACAAGGCGATTTTTGTGTGATTAGTTCTGTCTAACAACGCAATAAGTGTTCAAAATCGTATTTATTAAGACTAAGGTATGGGTTTATACAAAAATGACGCCACATTCCCTAAAGCAGTGGTTCGATACTGTTATATGTATTTAATATAGACAGAATGGCGGATACAACCTTCAGGCTGGTCCATTCCTTTCAAGTTCCAATACCACAAGAGTAAATAATGAACACAAACGTTAATCTCCTTACAGAAAAACATGTAAACGAACAAATGATGGCGTGTGTGGAAAAAATGTGGCGAAACTCAATAACTTCCGCGCCTGGGCAGTTTTGTCGGAACCAAGTTAGCATATTATTGTTTATAAATGCATAAAGTAATAACCATGCATTTTTGTCGCAGATAATTACTGCATAGTTACTGGCCTTGTGTTAGAATTGTAGACTGACGTGTCACGCTTAAGTACAGTTTAGTAAAATGCAAAACAAATACTTGAATGTTTCTAGAAAGCTAAATGGATAAGACTTTATTTTTCAAATAAGCCGAAAAATTAGAGTTTGGTTGAAATCTTGCTGTTAAAGTTTTTATTCATTATTAAAGATTTGATCCGACAATTTGGACAAGATTTTTTTTCTGTGAAAGAATCAAATAACTTATAAAATTCTCGCAAAATGCTGATTATTGATGTCCTACATCTATGTGAAAAGTGAAGCATAATAATCACTCGTCATTACAAATAGGTATTTCGTATCTGAGCCACGCTGCACAGTATATTTAATATATTTTGAAACTAGGAAAACTATGTGACCTCTAATTTATATTATCATTCAAGTACACCGCTCTGACATCGATGTCTATTTTTCGCAGAAATCCCAATCATGCATATTTAGTCGAGTCGAAAGTAGAGCGATTTATTTGACGATTTATACAGTCTTACGATTTAGACAGCATGCAAAATCGTCTTTTGTTAAGTTAGACTTTTTGAAGAAACCCCAAACCCAGTTTATTTGTATTTGATGTAGGCAAACTGTCAGATACCATCGTTAAGAAAATAAGTATGCATACTGAGGTATGGGATATTGAATATGTAGGGCGTTGCGTTTTGTTTGTTGTTTGTTTGTGTGTGTTGTTGTTTGTTGTTTTTAACATCCCCAAAAAACTTGCTCTCTATTTTAGGGATAGATGGACAACTCTTGTTTACCTACTCAAGAGTGAATGATGTGACGTGAGTTAAGAATGATTTAGTTGACACAAACATTCGCTGTAGCTTCTAACTACATTTTATACATTATTATTAAGCGGAATGTCTAAATCATTCTTTATTTCAATCAGTTTGAGTCTACGTCATGGCGTATGCTGGAAATATTTATTTATTTATTTGTCGTACATTTAACATTTGTATATTTTTTATTAATCAGTTTTATGATTTAATTTGGAAGGACTTGTAAATGAATGTGAATGAATGAATACGATGTACAAATTGATAACTAAGACGTTTTGTTAAATTTGATCATCAGTATTTTCTCTTTTTTATTCTATTAAGGAATTGTGCAATTTCCTATTAAAACACTGTAAAAACATTATCGATGTTGTTTAATGTCAACCTATCTATATTTATAACTACACCCTATAGCGTAATTTAAGAAAAACTTAAATAACATACAAAAATGCAGTCGTAATTTAATTCCTAAGAAAAAAAGGTCCATTCTAAAAAGATTTTTTGAGGACGCGCTGGAGTCTTCTGTGATCACGTTTGCTAATTGCCACAATTGGATCACCTAAAATAATTCACAACCTAAAATAATTCGCAAATCATCTCACGGATGTATGTTGGTAGCCGGATCACCTCGGCCATTTCCCTAAATTGGACTACTTTTGTGACAGACGTCAAAACAAAGAAGGCAGCTCGGATGACAGCTCACTACAGTACGATGCCTGTTAAAATTAAATTTGTGGCGGCTTCAAATTTAAATCATCCAATTTTAATTTAAACAGCGCAGCAGACACGCAGCTGCCAAACAAATGGCATAGTTTATGTTTTTTGAGACCTACATTTTAGGCATATTCTTCTTCCGACTTCCGGCGAACAAAAAGGTCGTGATTTCAGTAAGTAGCCTATCATTGCACCAGATACATCCGAGGGATGATTGTTCCGAGGACGGAATTACCCGAGGGGTTCCGATTGAGATTGCCACTGAATAGTCCACTCGGAACTCCTCGGGTAATTCCGTCCTCTACGTAATCACCTCGGAAATAATGCGGTCGCCGCCATATTGACGAACTACTTCCAAAATGGCAATCGTACCTACTCGGCGATCTCCGGCAAGCTTCGAATATAGACATCACCGAAGCGTGATCCGAGTGCATGCAGGGTAATAACTGGTATATTACACTTTTACCAAATCCTGTTGGTAATATACATACAGTATCAACTAAGTTAGAAATATTCTTCAACGAAGCAATCTGCTCTTCTTTCAAGGAGTATTGAATCTCCATTATATCTAAAGCGTACTGCATGCACTTTGAAAAGTCAGCCATCTTTGTTTACATAATGCAATGAGAAGTTATTCGCCGGGGCAAATCACCAACTGGTGTATTCATACAATTACATACGAGGCATTATCTCCGAAGCTTGCCGGAGATCGCCGAGTAGGTACGATTGTGAATAGTCATGTGATCTAGGATCTAAGCGGTAATCAGAAAAACGGTTCATCATCAGGCAATAATCTAAAAGAAAATGTCTTAAAAATCCAATTTCACATCAAAAACTGTAATGATTGTCACAATAAAACACTGCTGTCATATAATGGTGGTCAAATATGTTTAATTTTTGAGAATTCATTTATTTTATTATTTTTTATATTTGATTTGATTTGTCAAGCAAGGGAGATTACTGCGATGGTAATCTGGATGACATTTTGGCGGGAAACGACTGAATCGCGCGATTTGGTTGGCTGGTTGTGTTGATAAATCTTCCATTGATCGCCATTTTACCAAGCATTCTGTCACGATTTTTATTTTTGTCATCTATCTACGTACAGTTTTATTTTACATTAAGATATTCGATGCAAAGTACTTTAGCGTGCACATATAATGAACCTAATTGAAAAATATGTGGTTGTTTTTTTTAGGAATAGACCAAAGGATCGTAACACAAATCGTAGATTCATTGCAACTGACTTTGCTGGATTTATATATATATATTTTCATTTAAAAAAAGATCAGCTACTTAACACAAAACTTTTAAAAATAAACTGCATTTATTGTATTGGCAAGTTCACACAAGATCAAGAGAGATCAAAATAAATAAAAGAACCGCTTTTGCCGACACCGGTAGTTTTATTTGACAAAATAAAGTTCAATTTATAATTTTAAGCTGACAAACTTACGGACAAAATACAATATAAACGACGGAGTAAAGTATGCTTTATAAAACGAAACATAAGAAGGAAAATACATAAATAAAACTAATATTACAATCAAATACAAAATAGCTTAAATCTGCACAACAGGAACAACTAGGGCTTATTGAAGAACAACTGCCAGTCATTATAGAGAAAATTAAGTGTTTACACCCTGTTTACGTGGGATTCCCGTTTGGCTGCGACTTACGCGTGGCAAATCTGCCCGGGCTTTGGGCTCTAACGATCTGGCATTGTTACCTGATTTAGAGGTGTTCCAAGTGGTGGTTTCCAGGCAACACATGCCACTGAGATTGGTTCCATCATTTGCACATACAAATACTCTCCATTCTGACAACCGGTCCGCCTCCAAACGCCCACATACTGCACTACATTGTGACAATGCACATCTCCGGAAATTACGTTCGTCGAAATCCTTGCGCATGCGCACTTAGCTTCATAAAGTATTTCCGGTTTTCTGTTTTGATCCACATTTTTGACGTACTTAAATGGGCAAAGCGCCAAGTGGTTCAGCGAGGAGTCGTGACTTATGGCGCGACTAGTACCGCATTTGAATGGGCCGTAAATATGATGGTATCTGATATCGATGAACTCGACAGGTATGTCGGAGGGGACGGTTGAATGAACGCCGGCAGAACTAAAGACAGTGCTGAAGGTTTGAGCCTCAAGAGATTGAAGATAAGATTCGAAGCTCATCAGGCCAATGTTCTCTGGTTCGGTGCAAGAGCTGTTATCATCCGTTGCTGGAATCAACCGACTTTCCATCAAACGGAGAAAAAACACCTGAAAATGATAAAATGTGTATTACTATTAAAAGCAAATGCCGAAAGAACAGTAATAGAATATTTAGTATTTCAGGATTCAAAATAAAAATAGTATTTTTTTTTTCATAATGCACGCCATTTAGTATACTTAATCGTCATTAAAATCACCTGCGTTGACAGCAATCAATAACATTATTAATGTTGTAAATATCACAATTATTAATAAACAAAGTATGCAGGCACGAATGATAAATTTATGCAAATGCATTTTAATGACAAAATGTCGCTTTTTGTGATCAATTACATAATTACCAGAAAGTAGACACTCAGTCTGCCTGCCATTTTTTTGCTGTTAATTGATGTACCTTGCAGTCTGGCTATTTAGTGTTTAGATAACAATGCATTCCACTTTATATAGGCATCAACTAGGGTTATTTACCTGGATGTAGGTATCTCTTCATGTTATAAAAATCCTGGTAAGTCGAATTAAATGTCCAGGCAATCCTTGATAATCCTTTTGTCGCATAATAGGCAATGAATGCGGATGTGAGACCTGCAGCAGTCTAAGACAATAGAATATTAATTTTAATCTTCAGGTTCTTCCGGTTATATCGGACAACAGTCAATATTGACGAACGACATTGGATACAATCAAACGAATCGTACATCCAGCGGGAAATCGATAGATTAAAATAAATCATAGAATCCCCAAACATCCTGTAAATTTCTGAAGTATATGGCCAGTATTCACCAATAATTCTTAAAGGTTGTATCGGACAGTTTGGACTAGATTTTCTTTTTTTTTAAAGAACTAAATAAATTAATGTTGCACGAAAAGAGCACCCAGAATGCTGATTTTTGATAACCTGCATCTATGTGAAGCAAAACACATCAATCGTCATTACAAAGAGGTATTTCCTATCTAAGCACAGTCAACTTTTTTAAACAAAGAAAACAAAATCTATATAATCATTCGGGTAACCCGCTCTCACGTCGATGTCTATTTTTAGCAGAAATCACAATCGTGCTTATTTATAGTTTTAGAAAGAATGTGCATGCAGAGTGATTTAGTTCACGATTTCTATTGTCTTACAACACGACAGTGATCAAAATCGTCTTTTGTTAGACTTAGGTTTGACTTTTGCAGAAAGTCCCCCAATCCAGGTTTACGTGTATCTGATGAAGACAAACCGTTAGATACCACCTTTATGGAAATATTTTAGTCATTTTTCGGCGAGTTTTTGTATGTATTACTATTTCGACTAATGTACTAATAATACTGCATTGCCTTCGAAATCAACCAATGTCGGAATGAACCAACCACTTCCGCCTTAGAACCGAAATTTACGTCACAGACAGGACGCGGACTCTATACCGCTTTTGTGAAAAATGTCTTTAAAAACACACGTGGAATTAAACGTTTGGTGGCACACAAACTCAACAACTGTTTAAAAACTACTTTCAAATTCTCCGTGAGATTCGTTACCGGACATAAATGTTCATATCATACCCATATTGTGCCTGATTTCAAAAAGTCGACAAAATTAGGTGCGTTCGAAAAATCTAAAAGAACCAAAACACCCGATACCTTTCCGGGCTAGGAATTATATATTTTATTTCCGTAGTTACTATGTTATAAAACCTACACCAATCAACTTGAAAAGGTTTAAAATGATTAAACTTACACACGTCAGGATTTTAGTCGTTCATATTTTGCGTTAAGTTCCTCGCATGTCCGCATTTTACCTGTTATTCATTAGAAAAGAACCGATTTTTTTTAAAGTATTACTACAAGTATTAAAAAGGTCATTTACCTTTGTAATTGTGCGTAACTTCAAATCGGCCTAGATACGCGCCTGGTTGTTGGTAAATAGAAGCTTCAATGTTCAAAAACTTAAGGTAGTAATCATGTTATTAATTTCACATGTAATTAAATTTAAAAGTAAGTCATTATACAGACGGATACTATTAACCGGTTTGTTTTTCTTAAACATCATGTTTTGACACATTGGAACGGAAAACACAATAATATATTATGTAATATACTTGGTTGATTTGTTTACATCTATTCATGGGCGTGCCTGGGCTTACGCACTTACGCACGTGCGTACAGTTGATTCCAAAAAATTGCGCACCCACCTTTCCAACTATTTATACAGTCTTGATTTACTAGTATTACTCGTAACGCAAATAAATTTAGTTATGTTGACATTGTGTTAATTTCTAATAAGACTGTCCATAATATACCATGAAAAGTTAAATAGACAAGTGAAAAAGATTATCCTTTCCATTACAAACGATAGTTAGAGGCAAATTTTGCGTGTTTAAAACACCCAGAATGCATTAACGACTCCCGGACCCCCATAGAAATAGTGCGTATACTGAAATATCGCCAAGGAACGCCCCTGCTATTCTCTTATAAACCAGCAACCAAGTTATTTATGAAAGAGGTTTATATGACTTTAAAAGCTTTATAATGACTTAGCTTTCTGATTGTAGAAACCTTATAACAAAAAACATTAAGCATTTTAAGCGGTGACAATATCCTCAATTATTCTTCGAGGTTTTATAAAGTTTTGTTTCTTGCGAAAGTTAAAATAAAAATGCAATATAGACCTAAAATGTCATTGACACATTAAAACCCTAATAACGAAATATGGTTATTGTTTTACTTTATGTATATCAGTTTAAAATGATCTGAGATTTAAAAAAAAATACCCTGTTAAATATCAGCATAATCTATGCAATGATTTAGACATGTTTTAAACGACACTAACCAATTCATTTGAATGAAATTTGGACATGAAGTCTTCTACGTCATGCGGTTGTAGGGGGGATTTGTTTATTTATTTATATATTTATTTATTTATTTTTTTATTTATTTATGCTTGCATTCATTTATCTCTCCGCCAGACTCACTGCAAGGGTCTTAGCTAAAAATAGTAGATAATCCTTTCCGACAGCTACTGGTGGTAATTCGGTGTGCGTACAGTAGAAGCGAACGTTAGCCGGTAACGATGTTTGCCGCTAATGGTGTTATTGTTCGATTCGTTTTCTTCACTCGCTACCTTCGGAATCCGTTAGCGCACGGTAGCGAACGTTCGCTTCTACTAAACGCACACCTGGTTTATCTGGCTCGACAAGTTTTCAAAACATTTTACAAATATCGCTTAGCTTGTGAATATTCAAAGACAATGCTGGTATTTTTACAATAGAAGCAATTGGTAAATGGGTCTACACTAGACAATCGATGTAACTCATTTCACAATGCCGTGGTTGGCTTACCATAGGTAGACATAGGGTACCGATACAATCATTAGATATAATCACAAGGAACTATAAACACGCGTCCATCTAACATTAATTACTTTGCTCGTTCGATTATTTTTTATTTTGCGTTAAATATTTTCATCCAATCAAACACATTTCAATGACAAGGGCGTTAACGATTCAACTTGTTAGCGGCTGCCTTATTACGTAAAGTAAAATCACGTATTCTTCCTGTAATTAGGTTAGGTAACACATTATCTACCTTCCTAATTAGCTTCGTTTTTTTATTGGTCATTGGAGCTTTAATGTAATATGATCACGCAATTCCGTCTGCAGATCGTCACTACTGTCTGTTAGGGTGAGCATGATGAGTCAGTTACCGTTTAAAATTTATGTTGCTTGCGCAACAAATGTGCTGTTGTTTGTTTGCTCCCTAAAGTCGTACACACCACCATCAGGATATAATTCTATGGTCAATCTACAGTAAATTTCTAGCAATACGATGAGGCACATGAGAGGAAAGCCGACAAGTATGCTCAGTTGATGCAAGACTGCAGACAGCGAGGATGAAGTGTCTGTCTTTTTCATGTCGAGGTTGGATGCAGAAGGTGGTTTCCCCCCAGTTTCCTTTGGAAAATGTTTACAGCGCTGGGATATAAAACAATAAAGACATGCTGTATGCAGCCCTGCTGAGAAATCTTCAATCTAGATTTGGCTCCATAGAAACCAGAGCAGAGAAGATTTCGATCTAAATGGATCTGCCCATTATTCTTCATGGGAGTGTTTTTTTTTCCATTTTCATAACTGTACATTGTTTCAGCTTTGGTTTGCAAATAGCAAAAGAATCTGCCTTAAAATTAAAAGAACATGTCAGGGGTCTACTTCCGGTTCACATTTCGGTTTACCACCTTTTATACTTCTTCTTCTTCCAACTACTTCAAGATGAGGCAAAGCGGTATGAGTGACCGTGTGTTACGGTCGATTGGTGTTGGGGTCGTAAGTTCAATCCCCGGGACCGAGACATACCAAAGTCTAGCAATGGCCCTGGTGATGAGACATTGTTTTTGTTTCGCTTTTGGGTTTGTTTGTTGTTGCTGTTTGTTGGTTTTGTTGTTGTTTGTATTTTTAATTACATCGCATCGACGCATTTATGGCCATATTGGTGACGTCCATGAAATTATTGGTGGACGAAGATCCCAGACTTGTGCCGGAGTAGAACCTGCTGGAAGAACTCTCCACGTGAAAACTTTCGCTCCAACCGGATTCGAATTCACGCGGTGAAATCTGATGAATTACCGCAAGCAACACCCTTCGCCCACCGCCCTTTATACATTACTTACACATAATTTTGTCAATCTGATCACCTCGGCCTTTATGCTATGCAAGAGACCTCTGACATAATAAGGCGCCATCTTGGATCTACTTTGTGTGTCTTAGTTTTAATACTGGGTATTTAATGTTGACTTTTCAATTTTCCGTAAATCATATAGATTGTATTGATAAAAAAAATCGTTGTTATTGCAAGATATACTCAACTAAATGATATATATATAATTTGTTACTTTCTCGCGAACGGACACTGTTTCATAACTCAGGCGACGCACTTTGGTGTATTCTAGAGCTATGTACGAGGTGTATTTTACGAACCATACGGAAATACCCGAAGTTTTACGATTGATAATTTTGTAGCAGGTTGGTCTGGTTTCGTCTTGGTAGTTAAAGACATGTCATGACATCTGATCAGGGGCGGATCGTGAAATCCTTTTTCTTTCTTTTGGGGGATGGGGGTGGAGGTGTGTGTGTGTGTGGGGGGGGTATTATGAATCAAGATCCATTCAATTTTATCGCAGCAAATACTGGATATACATACACTTTGACCTAAACAGTCAACAGACACAATTTATTTTAAAAGCTTTACGCAAACATGTATGTGTTTTCACAAATGTACTCTTTTACCGTATTAGTGGGGGTGCATCGCCCACCCCCTGGATCCATCCCTGCACCCGATCATTTATAGATATACTTTTGCGACATTAATTTAAACCCCAATCGGAACTCCTCGGTTAATTCCGTCCCCAGGACAATCATTCCTCGGATATATTTAGTGCAATAATATTTACAGAAATCACGATCGTTTTGCTCGCCGGAAGTCGGAAGAAGAATATGCCTTAAATGTAGTTCGCACAAAACATAAACACTGCCATCGTATGACAGCTGCGTGTCTGCTGCGCTGGGTAAATTAAAGTTGGATGATTTAAATTTGAAGCCGCTACAAATTGAAGTTTTACTGACATCGTACTGTAGTGAGCTGTCACACGAGCTGCCATCTTTGTTTTGACGTCTGTCTCAAAAGAAGTCCCATTTAGGGAAATGGCTGAGGTGATCTGACTACTTACATACATCCGAGAGATGGTTCGTCGGAAGAATATGCCTAAAATGTAGTTTGCACAAAACATAAACAATGGCGTCGTTTGACAGCTGTTAAAAATATTCTAAATGTTCAGCCTTCCAACTCTATAAAGCGCGATAATGGTCTCTGCTAATAATAGACATCAGAGCGGATTACCCGATAGCTATATAAAAGTAAGTGGCCACGTGGTTTTCTAAGTTTAAAAACAGCTTTCTGTGCAGCGTGGCTCAGATAGGAAACACCAGTTTGCAATGTCGATTGGGGATTTATCCTTGGCTGCTCACACAGATCTTTGGCATCAACATTTTGCGATACTTTTTCAGGTACTAATGACTTATTTGGTTATATGAGAAAAAAACAACTTTTTGATCAAACTTTCGGATACCACTTTTAAGGCACTGGATACATATAGTGTTTGGAGTAGAAATAGTTTGATACAGTGAAATTCCAGTTTAAATTGTTAATTGTTTGATTTTTATAAAAAAATTATATAAATATATTTATATATTTATAAATACAACTTTTACAAGACACCAACAGTTTTATATTAGGATAGCAGAAGAGCATTTAAAAGGAAAACATGTTTGATAAATGCTGCATTAATATCATAAGAATAATAGGCAAATGTTATGTGTTGTCACAATGCATTGCGGGGTCATATGATTGGTGTTGTCACAATGCATTGCGGGGACATATGATTGGTGTTGTCACAATGCATTGCGGCTTCCAGGTTCAGTATTGTCACAATGCAATGCGGCTTCCAGGTTCAGTGTTGTCACAATGCAATGCGGCTACCAGGTGCGGCTCAAATGTTCTGTGTTGTAAAAGTTTTTTGCGGCTCCCATGTTCAGTGCTGTCACAATGCATGGCGGCTCAAATGTTATGTGTTGTAACAATGCATTGCGGCTTAAATGTTATGTGTTGTCACAGTGCATTGCGGCTCATATGTTTAGTGTTGTCACAGTGCATTGCGGCTTCCAGGTTCAGTGTTGTCACAATGCAGTGCGGCTCAATGTTGTTTAATGTCAACCTATCTATATTTATAACTACACCCTATAGCGTAATTTAAGAAAAACTTAAATAACATACAAAAATGCAGTCGTAATTTAATTCCTAAGAAAAAAAGGTCCATTCTAAAAAGATTTTTTGAGGACGCGCTGGAGTCTTCTGTGATCACGTTTGCTAATTGCCACAATTGGATCACCTAAAATAATTCACAACCTAAAATAATTCGCAAATCATCTCACGGATGTATGTTGGTAGCCGGATCACCTCGGCCATTTCCCTAAATTGGACTACTTTTGTGACAGACGTCAAAACAAAGAAGGCAGCTCGGATGACAGCTCACTACAGTACGATGCCTGTTAAAATTAAATTTGTGGCGGCTTCAAATTTAAATCATCCAATTTTAATTTAAACAGCGCAGCAGACACGCAGCTGCCAAACAAATGGCATAGTTTATGTTTTTTGAGACCTACATTTTAGGCATATTCTTCTTCCGACTTCCGGCGAACAAAAAGGTCGTGATTTCAGTAAGTAGCCTATCATTGCACCAGATACATCCGAGGGATGATTGTTCCGAGGACGGAATTACCCGAGGGGTTCCGATTGAGATTGCCACTGAATAGTCCACTCGGAACTCCTCGGGTAATTCCGTCCTCTACGTAATCACCTCGGAAATAATGCGGTCGCCGCCATATTGACGAACTACTTCCAAAATGGCAATCGTACCTACTCGGCGATCTCCGGCAAGCTTCGAATATAGACATCACCGAAGCGTGATCCGAGTGCATGCAGGGTAATAACTGGTATATTACACTTTTACCAAATCCTGTTGGTAATATACATACAGTATCAACTAAGTTAGAAATATTCTTCAACGAAGCAATCTGCTCTTCTTTCAAGGAGTATTGAATCTCCATTATATCTAAAGCGTACTGCATGCACTTTGAAAAGTCAGCCATCTTTGTTTACATAATGCAATGAGAAGTTATTCGCCGGGGCAAATCACCAACTGGTGTATTCATACAATTACATACGAGGCATTATCTCCGAAGCTTGCCGGAGATCGCCGAGTAGGTACGATTGTGAATAGTCATGTGATCTAGGATCTAAGCGGTAATCAGAAAAACGGTTCATCATCAGGCAATAATCTAAAAGAAAATGTCTTAAAAATCCAATTTCACATCAAAAACTGTAATGATTGTCACAATAAAACACTGCTGTCATATAATGGTGGTCAAATATGTTTAATTTTTGAGAATTCATTTATTTTATTATTTTTTATATTTGATTTGATTTGTCAAGCAAGGGAGATTACTGCGATGGTAATCTGGATGACATTTTGGCGGGAAACGACTGAATCGCGCGATTTGGTTGGCTGGTTGTGTTGATAAATCTTCCATTGATCGCCATTTTACCAAGCATTCTGTCACGATTTTTATTTTTGTCATCTATCTACGTACAGTTTTATTTTACATTAAGATATTCGATGCAAAGTACTTTAGCGTGCACATATAATGAACCTAATTGAAAAATATGTGGTTGTTTTTTTTAGGAATAGACCAAAGGATCGTAACACAAATCGTAGATTCATTGCAACTGACTTTGCTGGATTTATATATATATATTTTCATTTAAAAAAAGATCAGCTACTTAACACAAAACTTTTAAAAATAAACTGCATTTATTGTATTGGCAAGTTCACACAAGATCAAGAGAGATCAAAATAAATAAAAGAACCGCTTTTGCCGACACCGGTAGTTTTATTTGACAAAATAAAGTTCAATTTATAATTTTAAGCTGACAAACTTACGGACAAAATACAATATAAACGACGGAGTAAAGTATGCTTTATAAAACGAAACATAAGAAGGAAAATACATAAATAAAACTAATATTACAATCAAATACAAAATAGCTTAAATCTGCACAACAGGAACAACTAGGGCTTATTGAAGAACAACTGCCAGTCATTATAGAGAAAATTAAGTGTTTACACCCTGTTTACGTGGGATTCCCGTTTGGCTGCGACTTACGCGTGGCAAATCTGCCCGGGCTTTGGGCTCTAACGATCTGGCATTGTTACCTGATTTAGAGGTGTTCCAAGTGGTGGTTTCCAGGCAACACATGCCACTGAGATTGGTTCCATCATTTGCACATACAAATACTCTCCATTCTGACAACCGGTCCGCCTCCAAACGCCCACATACTGCACTACATTGTGACAATGCACATCTCCGGAAATTACGTTCGTCGAAATCCTTGCGCATGCGCACTTAGCTTCATAAAGTATTTCCGGTTTTCTGTTTTGATCCACATTTTTGACGTACTTAAATGGGCAAAGCGCCAAGTGGTTCAGCGAGGAGTCGTGACTTATGGCGCGACTAGTACCGCATTTGAATGGGCCGTAAATATGATGGTATCTGATATCGATGAACTCGACAGGTATGTCGGAGGGGACGGTTGAATGAACGCCGGCAGAACTAAAGACAGTGCTGAAGGTTTGAGCCTCAAGAGATTGAAGATAAGATTCGAAGCTCATCAGGCCAATGTTCTCTGGTTCGGTGCAAGAGCTGTTATCATCCGTTGCTGGAATCAACCGACTTTCCATCAAACGGAGAAAAAACACCTGAAAATGATAAAATGTGTATTACTATTAAAAGCAAATGCCGAAAGAACAGTAATAGAATATTTAGTATTTCAGGATTCAAAATAAAAATAGTATTTTTTTTTTCATAATGCACGCCATTTAGTATACTTAATCGTCATTAAAATCACCTGCGTTGACAGCAATCAATAACATTATTAATGTTGTAAATATCACAATTATTAATAAACAAAGTATGCAGGCACGAATGATAAATTTATGCAAATGCATTTTAATGACAAAATGTCGCTTTTTGTGATCAATTACATAATTACCAGAAAGTAGACACTCAGTCTGCCTGCCATTTTTTTGCTGTTAATTGATGTACCTTGCAGTCTGGCTATTTAGTGTTTAGATAACAATGCATTCCACTTTATATAGGCATCAACTAGGGTTATTTACCTGGATGTAGGTATCTCTTCATGTTATAAAAATCCTGGTAAGTCGAATTAAATGTCCAGGCAATCCTTGATAATCCTTTTGTCGCATAATAGGCAATGAATGCGGATGTGAGACCTGCAGCAGTCTAAGACAATAGAATATTAATTTTAATCTTCAGGTTCTTCCGGTTATATCGGACAACAGTCAATATTGACGAACGACATTGGATACAATCAAACGAATCGTACATCCAGCGGGAAATCGATAGATTAAAATAAATCATAGAATCCCCAAACATCCTGTAAATTTCTGAAGTATATGGCCAGTATTCACCAATAATTCTTAAAGGTTGTATCGGACAGTTTGGACTAGATTTTCTTTTTTTTTAAAGAACTAAATAAATTAATGTTGCACGAAAAGAGCACCCAGAATGCTGATTTTTGATAACCTGCATCTATGTGAAGCAAAACACATCAATCGTCATTACAAAGAGGTATTTCCTATCTAAGCACAGTCAACTTTTTTAAACAAAGAAAACAAAATCTATATAATCATTCGGGTAACCCGCTCTCACGTCGATGTCTATTTTTAGCAGAAATCACAATCGTGCTTATTTATAGTTTTAGAAAGAATGTGCATGCAGAGTGATTTAGTTCACGATTTCTATTGTCTTACAACACGACAGTGATCAAAATCGTCTTTTGTTAGACTTAGGTTTGACTTTTGCAGAAAGTCCCCCAATCCAGGTTTACGTGTATCTGATGAAGACAAACCGTTAGATACCACCTTTATGGAAATATTTTAGTCATTTTTCGGCGAGTTTTTGTATGTATTACTATTTCGACTAATGTACTAATAATACTGCATTGCCTTCGAAATCAACCAATGTCGGAATGAACCAACCACTTCCGCCTTAGAACCGAAATTTACGTCACAGACAGGACGCGGACTCTATACCGCTTTTGTGAAAAATGTCTTTAAAAACACACGTGGAATTAAACGTTTGGTGGCACACAAACTCAACAACTGTTTAAAAACTACTTTCAAATTCTCCGTGAGATTCGTTACCGGACATAAATGTTCATATCATACCCATATTGTGCCTGATTTCAAAAAGTCGACAAAATTAGGTGCGTTCGAAAAATCTAAAAGAACCAAAACACCCGATACCTTTCCGGGCTAGGAATTATATATTTTATTTCCGTAGTTACTATGTTATAAAACCTACACCAATCAACTTGAAAAGGTTTAAAATGATTAAACTTACACACGTCAGGATTTTAGTCGTTCATATTTTGCGTTAAGTTCCTCGCATGTCCGCATTTTACCTGTTATTCATTAGAAAAGAACCGATTTTTTTTAAAGTATTACTACAAGTATTAAAAAGGTCATTTACCTTTGTAATTGTGCGTAACTTCAAATCGGCCTAGATACGCGCCTGGTTGTTGGTAAATAGAAGCTTCAATGTTCAAAAACTTAAGGTAGTAATCATGTTATTAATTTCACATGTAATTAAATTTAAAAGTAAGTCATTATACAGACGGATACTATTAACCGGTTTGTTTTTCTTAAACATCATGTTTTGACACATTGGAACGGAAAACACAATAATATATTATGTAATATACTTGGTTGATTTGTTTACATCTATTCATGGGCGTGCCTGGGCTTACGCACTTACGCACGTGCGTACAGTTGATTCCAAAAAATTGCGCACCCACCTTTCCAACTATTTATACAGTCTTGATTTACTAGTATTACTCGTAACGCAAATAAATTTAGTTATGTTGACATTGTGTTAATTTCTAATAAGACTGTCCATAATATACCATGAAAAGTTAAATAGACAAGTGAAAAAGATTATCCTTTCCATTACAAACGATAGTTAGAGGCAAATTTTGCGTGTTTAAAACACCCAGAATGCATTAACGACTCCCGGACCCCCATAGAAATAGTGCGTATACTGAAATATCGCCAAGGAACGCCCCTGCTATTCTCTTATAAACCAGCAACCAAGTTATTTATGAAAGAGGTTTATATGACTTTAAAAGCTTTATAATGACTTAGCTTTCTGATTGTAGAAACCTTATAACAAAAAACATTAAGCATTTTAAGCGGTGACAATATCCTCAATTATTCTTCGAGGTTTTATAAAGTTTTGTTTCTTGCGAAAGTTAAAATAAAAATGCAATATAGACCTAAAATGTCATTGACACATTAAAACCCTAATAACGAAATATGGTTATTGTTTTACTTTATGTATATCAGTTTAAAATGATCTGAGATTTAAAAAAAAATACCCTGTTAAATATCAGCATAATCTATGCAATGATTTAGACATGTTTTAAACGACACTAACCAATTCATTTGAATGAAATTTGGACATGAAGTCTTCTACGTCATGCGGTTGTAGGGGGGATTTGTTTATTTATTTATATATTTATTTATTTATTTTTTTATTTATTTATGCTTGCATTCATTTATCTCTCCGCCAGACTCACTGCAAGGGTCTTAGCTAAAAATAGTAGATAATCCTTTCCGACAGCTACTGGTGGTAATTCGGTGTGCGTACAGTAGAAGCGAACGTTAGCCGGTAACGATGTTTGCCGCTAATGGTGTTATTGTTCGATTCGTTTTCTTCACTCGCTACCTTCGGAATCCGTTAGCGCACGGTAGCGAACGTTCGCTTCTACTAAACGCACACCTGGTTTATCTGGCTCGACAAGTTTTCAAAACATTTTACAAATATCGCTTAGCTTGTGAATATTCAAAGACAATGCTGGTATTTTTACAATAGAAGCAATTGGTAAATGGGTCTACACTAGACAATCGATGTAACTCATTTCACAATGCCGTGGTTGGCTTACCATAGGTAGACATAGGGTACCGATACAATCATTAGATATAATCACAAGGAACTATAAACACGCGTCCATCTAACATTAATTACTTTGCTCGTTCGATTATTTTTTATTTTGCGTTAAATATTTTCATCCAATCAAACACATTTCAATGACAAGGGCGTTAACGATTCAACTTGTTAGCGGCTGCCTTATTACGTAAAGTAAAATCACGTATTCTTCCTGTAATTAGGTTAGGTAACACATTATCTACCTTCCTAATTAGCTTCGTTTTTTTATTGGTCATTGGAGCTTTAATGTAATATGATCACGCAATTCCGTCTGCAGATCGTCACTACTGTCTGTTAGGGTGAGCATGATGAGTCAGTTACCGTTTAAAATTTATGTTGCTTGCGCAACAAATGTGCTGTTGTTTGTTTGCTCCCTAAAGTCGTACACACCACCATCAGGATATAATTCTATGGTCAATCTACAGTAAATTTCTAGCAATACGATGAGGCACATGAGAGGAAAGCCGACAAGTATGCTCAGTTGATGCAAGACTGCAGACAGCGAGGATGAAGTGTCTGTCTTTTTCATGTCGAGGTTGGATGCAGAAGGTGGTTTCCCCCCAGTTTCCTTTGGAAAATGTTTACAGCGCTGGGATATAAAACAATAAAGACATGCTGTATGCAGCCCTGCTGAGAAATCTTCAATCTAGATTTGGCTCCATAGAAACCAGAGCAGAGAAGATTTCGATCTAAATGGATCTGCCCATTATTCTTCATGGGAGTGTTTTTTTTTCCATTTTCATAACTGTACATTGTTTCAGCTTTGGTTTGCAAATAGCAAAAGAATCTGCCTTAAAATTAAAAGAACATGTCAGGGGTCTACTTCCGGTTCACATTTCGGTTTACCACCTTTTATACTTCTTCTTCTTCCAACTACTTCAAGATGAGGCAAAGCGGTATGAGTGACCGTGTGTTACGGTCGATTGGTGTTGGGGTCGTAAGTTCAATCCCCGGGACCGAGACATACCAAAGTCTAGCAATGGCCCTGGTGATGAGACATTGTTTTTGTTTCGCTTTTGGGTTTGTTTGTTGTTGCTGTTTGTTGGTTTTGTTGTTGTTTGTATTTTTAATTACATCGCATCGACGCATTTATGGCCATATTGGTGACGTCCATGAAATTATTGGTGGACGAAGATCCCAGACTTGTGCCGGAGTAGAACCTGCTGGAAGAACTCTCCACGTGAAAACTTTCGCTCCAACCGGATTCGAATTCACGCGGTGAAATCTGATGAATTACCGCAAGCAACACCCTTCGCCCACCGCCCTTTATACATTACTTACACATAATTTTGTCAATCTGATCACCTCGGCCTTTATGCTATGCAAGAGACCTCTGACATAATAAGGCGCCATCTTGGATCTACTTTGTGTGTCTTAGTTTTAATACTGGGTATTTAATGTTGACTTTTCAATTTTCCGTAAATCATATAGATTGTATTGATAAAAAAAATCGTTGTTATTGCAAGATATACTCAACTAAATGATATATATATAATTTGTTACTTTCTCGCGAACGGACACTGTTTCATAACTCAGGCGACGCACTTTGGTGTATTCTAGAGCTATGTACGAGGTGTATTTTACGAACCATACGGAAATACCCGAAGTTTTACGATTGATAATTTTGTAGCAGGTTGGTCTGGTTTCGTCTTGGTAGTTAAAGACATGTCATGACATCTGATCAGGGGCGGATCGTGAAATCCTTTTTCTTTCTTTTGGGGGATGGGGGTGGAGGTGTGTGTGTGTGTGGGGGGGGTATTATGAATCAAGATCCATTCAATTTTATCGCAGCAAATACTGGATATACATACACTTTGACCTAAACAGTCAACAGACACAATTTATTTTAAAAGCTTTACGCAAACATGTATGTGTTTTCACAAATGTACTCTTTTACCGTATTAGTGGGGGTGCATCGCCCACCCCCTGGATCCATCCCTGCACCCGATCATTTATAGATATACTTTTGCGACATTAATTTAAACCCCAATCGGAACTCCTCGGTTAATTCCGTCCCCAGGACAATCATTCCTCGGATATATTTAGTGCAATAATATTTACAGAAATCACGATCGTTTTGCTCGCCGGAAGTCGGAAGAAGAATATGCCTTAAATGTAGTTCGCACAAAACATAAACACTGCCATCGTATGACAGCTGCGTGTCTGCTGCGCTGGGTAAATTAAAGTTGGATGATTTAAATTTGAAGCCGCTACAAATTGAAGTTTTACTGACATCGTACTGTAGTGAGCTGTCACACGAGCTGCCATCTTTGTTTTGACGTCTGTCTCAAAAGAAGTCCCATTTAGGGAAATGGCTGAGGTGATCTGACTACTTACATACATCCGAGAGATGGTTCGTCGGAAGAATATGCCTAAAATGTAGTTTGCACAAAACATAAACAATGGCGTCGTTTGACAGCTGTTAAAAATATTCTAAATGTTCAGCCTTCCAACTCTATAAAGCGCGATAATGGTCTCTGCTAATAATAGACATCAGAGCGGATTACCCGATAGCTATATAAAAGTAAGTGGCCACGTGGTTTTCTAAGTTTAAAAACAGCTTTCTGTGCAGCGTGGCTCAGATAGGAAACACCAGTTTGCAATGTCGATTGGGGATTTATCCTTGGCTGCTCACACAGATCTTTGGCATCAACATTTTGCGATACTTTTTCAGGTACTAATGACTTATTTGGTTATATGAGAAAAAAACAACTTTTTGATCAAACTTTCGGATACCACTTTTAAGGCACTGGATACATATAGTGTTTGGAGTAGAAATAGTTTGATACAGTGAAATTCCAGTTTAAATTGTTAATTGTTTGATTTTTATAAAAAAATTATATAAATATATTTATATATTTATAAATACAACTTTTACAAGACACCAACAGTTTTATATTAGGATAGCAGAAGAGCATTTAAAAGGAAAACATGTTTGATAAATGCTGCATTAATATCATAAGAATAATAGGCAAATGTTATGTGTTGTCACAATGCATTGCGGGGTCATATGATTGGTGTTGTCACAATGCATTGCGGGGACATATGATTGGTGTTGTCACAATGCATTGCGGCTTCCAGGTTCAGTATTGTCACAATGCAATGCGGCTTCCAGGTTCAGTGTTGTCACAATGCAATGCGGCTACCAGGTTCAGTGTTGTCACAATGAAGTGCGGCTCAAATGTTCTGTGTTGTAAAAGTTTTTTGCGGCTCCCATGTTCAGTGCTGTCACAATGCATGGCGGCTCAAATGTTATGTGTTGTAACAATGCATTGCGGCTTAAATGTTATGTGTTGTCACAGTGCATTGCGGCTCATATGTTTAGTGTTGTCACAGTGCATTGCGGCTTCCAGGTTCAGTGTTGTCACAATGCAGTGCGGCTCAAATATTATGTGTTGTCACAATGCAATGCGGCTCAAATATTATGTGTTGTCACAATGCAATGCTGCTCAAATATTAAGTGTTGTCACAATGCAATGCTGCTCCCATGTTCAGTGTTGTCGCAATGAAGTGTGGCTTAAATGGTATGTGTTGTCACAATGCAATGCGGCTCAAATGTTATGTGTTGTCACAATGCAATGCGGCTCAAATATTATGTGTTGTCACAATGCAATGCGGCTCCCATGTTCAGTGTTGTCGCAATGAAGTGCGGCTTAAATGGTATGTGTTGTCACAATGCAATGCGGCTCAAATGTTATGTGTTGTAACAATGCATTGCGGCTCCCGTGTTCAGTGTTGTCGCAATGCATTGCGGCTCGATTTGTTTGTGTTGTCACAATGCATTGCGGCTCCCGTGTTCAGTGTTGTCGCAATGCATTGCGGCTCGATTTGTTTGTGTTGTCACAATGCATTGCGGCTCCCGTGTTCAGTGTTGTCGGAATGAAGTGCGGCTCAAATGGTATGTGTTGTCACAATGCATTGCGGCTCAAATGTTATGTGTTGTCACAATGCAGTGCTGCTCCCGTGTTCAGTGTTGTCGCAATGCATTGCGGCTCAAATGGTATGTGTTGTCACAATGCATTGCGGCTCAAATGTTATGTGTTGTCACAATGCATTGCGGCTCAAATGTTATGTGTTGTCACAATGCAGTGCTGCTCCCGTGTTCAGTGTTGTCGCAATGCATTGCGGCTCAAATGTTATGTGTTGTCACAATGCAGTGCTGCTCCCGTGTTCAGTGTTGTCACAATGCATTGCGGCTCAAATGTTATGTGTTGTCACAATGCATTGTGGCTCAAATGTTATGTGTTGTCACAATGCAGTGCTGCTCCCGTGTTCAGTGTTGTCGCAATTAAGTGCGGCTCAATTGGTATGTGTTGTCACAATGCAGTGCTGCTCCCATGTTCAGTGTTGTCGCAATTAAGTGCGGCTCAATTGGTATGTGTTGTCACAATGCAGTGCTGCTCCCATGTTCAGTGTTGTCGCAATGAAGTGCGGCTCAATTGGTATGTGTTGTCACAATGCAGTGCGGATAAAATGTTCTGTGTTGTAATAGTTTTTTGCGGCTCCCATGTTCAGTGTTGTCACAATGCAATGCGGCTCAAATGTTATGTGTTGTAACAATGCATTGCGGCTCAAATGTTCAATGTTGTCACAATGCAATGCGGCTCAAATATTATGTGTTGTCACAATGCAATGCGGCTCAAATATTATGTGTTGTAACAATGCATTGCGGCTCAAATGTTCAATGTTGTCACAATGCATTGCGGCTCCTATATTCAGTGTTGTCGCAATGAAGTGCGGCTCAATTGGTATGTGTTGTCACAATGCAGTGCGGCTCAAATGTTCTGTGTTGTAATAGTTTTTTGCGGCTCCCATGTTCAGTGTTGTCATTATGCATTGCGGCTCCCATGTCCAGTATTGTCACAATGCATTGCAACTCAAATGTCAAATAATCGGTTGTCACAATGTATTTGTTACTTAATTGTTTTCATGTTGGCACAATGAATTGCTGCCCAAATGCCCGGTTGTGTCAGTGTATTTGTTGCTTAATTTTTCGATGTTCGGTGTTGTCACAATGCATTTCGGTTCAATGGCGGCGCAAATGTTTGTTCTATAGGGGTTGTTTTTTCTTCACAAAATTCGGAAATTGAACCATGTCTGTGACAATGTGATTTTTTTACACAATACACTATTTTTTTTTTATTTTTAAAAAAAGGTTATTTTAGTAAAGCACATTAAACAGTTTTATTTTCTTAATATGAAAATTCATACAAACTAAGGTTAAAGTTTTTTATTGAGTCACAATCGCTGGTGTTTTTCCTACATCCATGAGGGCCGCGAATCATTGTTGTCACATTTCTTAAACGGTGCAAATGTTTTATTGTCACATCGACAGGTGTCAAGCTGCGCAAACGATTGTCACATCGTCCAGTGGTAACTAAATGATTGCTATCAAATGGTCACGCAGCTAAATTATCGAAATGTTTGTCATAGTGAAACGTCTCAAAAAGGTATTGTCGAATCGTCCTGCGGCGACACTGTATGTTGTTGTCCCATCATGTTGTAAAAATGTTCGGTATTGTAGTTCACATCCTCATTAGGCACACGTATTTTGTCGTCAGATCACCATTCGGTGCACTTTTTGTTGTCAAACCTTCGAACGGCATTCTCACCACATCGTAATTAAACGGGAAATTTGTTACATCGTTATTGTTGGAGCGACTGGGACAAACGGCGCCAAATGCTGCCTGTTGTTTAGCTTAAAGTGGTGTCAGTTACATCGCCATGCGGCCCAAAAGTTGTTTTAGTTACATCTTCTCACTGCATTTTTTTTTTGTCTCATAAATAGGTGGCAAAAAGGTGCGTTTTCACATCGACATGGAGGCAAAAGTGGTGGGTGTATGGATGGGTTACAGTTGGAGTGCGCTGGTCTGCGTTACAGTCTGTTCGTCGTGCAGCGTGCATGTTAAGCAGTAGTCACACAGTCGGACTGCCAAAACGTCTGTTGTTGTCACATTGTCACGCTGATAAAATGCTTGTTTGGATCGTTCCACATCGCCATAAAGCTGGACATGTGTTGTTGTTGTTTTTTCTCTCGCCATCGTATACAAAGTTTTTTCTCTTATCTACCTGGTCGGCATATATTCCTGTTTCAACATTGCCATCTGACGGTAATATCACATTTGGTGCAAATGTCGTGTCAACATGGGGGACGAAACTTCGATGAAGCAAGATTGTCAAGTTTTGCCACATTTAAAGGATTCACATAACTGGAAGTACATGTGCCAGCACCCTTTGCATTTTATAGCGATCGGTCCAATCCTCTCCGCCATTACTTTTTGCCTTTTGTTTCGTGCTGCCCAAATCTTTCTGGTGGTTTTTGTAGACGGGCCACTCTCCTGCTAGCAGTCTCGTCAATGGATGGGCGGTATGACACTTGACTGTATTCGATGTTTATGCTGGTGGCTTCAATTACTGTAAACATACAATAATAGTGTAAAAGAAATGATATAATGATATAAATGAAATTATATATTAAGAGGGTTTTAATTATGTTGAATCTTCAAATGATTTTAATTGAAAAGGAACACTTTTAAAGCCAACTGATCACATTAAGCGCATATACCCCCCCCCCCCTTCCAAAAAAAAAAACAAAAACAAAAAAACAACAACAACAACAACAAACAAACAAACAAAAAAAAAAAAAAAAAAAAAAAAAACACACACACACACACACACAAAACACGATCTGCGTTCAACGTGAATTTAAATTATTGCGCCATTTTTCAGCCAATCAGCAAACTGGTTGTAGCTGACGTATTTACATATGACGTATATTACCGCATGCCCAGTTCTGAGATATGGTTATACAAGGCTGTACACTTCGCATTGTTTTTTTTCTGTCAAATTTGTTATCTGTTATCTGATATTTTTACAACTTATGACAAAAACAATAATAACAACAACAACAACAACAACAGGAAAACAAAACAAAAATACAACAACAAAACAACAACAACAAAACAAAACACAAAAACAACAAACAACTTAAAAAACAACAACCAGAATTAAAACACAAAACAAAAACAAACAAATAAAAAACAAAACAACCATGGTTGTGAAGACCCATAGGGACGCAGTACATCCACCTAAAGCTGCTGGGATTCGTCAAAAGGTAGTATACTTTTTATATTTAATTAAATTAAAAATTAATGCGAATACTAACTTAAGAATTAAATTAGAATATTAATTTTTATGCTAAAACAAATAGATCATGTCCACTCTCTTTCAATTATTTTAAAAGAGGTAGACCATATTTTTGACAAAATAAAAAAAATACCATTTATTTGGACGCCGTTCCGGTTATAAATACTGTGCGAGACGCCGCATCCCATACCTGCCCTGCGTTACGTCATTTTTAAACAACTGCAGCTGAAAGAACAAATGTAAAGACAAATATATACAAGAAAATGTTAGGTTGTGAGATCCAAGGCGCCAAGAATATGACTATCCTGGGAACTAAACACTCTCTTACACTGTCGATTAATTACATAAACATTTGACAGTAACGAACCATTACTCTGATTGGAAGTGTAGTATTTGCTACTTTGTTTTTCTTATGCTCTGCTACATCTGTATTTACAAGCTGCATTGTTAACATCGGTATACTCGGTTTCATTTGTTAAACAATTAATCGCCTAACAGCTGCGAATTCCTACTTATGCTTGATACCTTTATTATTGCACGTTACGCTTTTATGCGACACTGTTAGAAGTGAAATACTCTTGCTGCGATTTCCTGTTTGGGCCTTCCATGTCATCGTCCCCATGAAAGGAAAATGTATTCCAGTGGAGGCACCACTCTGGGGTTCTTGAGAACGGCGCCAAAAATGTATTTCCGTAATGGGTTTTGGCTTTTTGTCCAGTTGAACGATTAATAGTTGGTCATGATCGGGGTGGAGTGTGGGACAGGTCGTGGGATCCGGATGCGTATGATAAGGCGAGTAGGTGCGTATTTGCGCCTTAAATATCTTGGAAAAAAACGCACTGAAATAAAACTATTTGCGCCAAAACATATTTTCTATGAAGGTCTGTTAACCATCTGAAATGGCACTGTTTGGCTTCTAGATGCCACTACACTCTTCCTGTGGGAACATGCCCCTAAACACACTAAACACACAATTTGACATCTCCTCTAATCCGGAAAAAATGATTGCATATTTTCTTTGTCGAAATACAAACGGTATGGACTCATGAAAAAGTTTCTGAAATGCAGGAAATGGCTCCTATTATTATCATTATAATAATAATAATAATAATAATAATAATAATAATAATAATAATAATAATAATAATAATAATAATAATTATTATTATTATTATTATTATACACCCATTTTACTGAATTGAAGATTTATGTAATGAACTAAAATTATCATCAACGCCATTTCGTTACAATGTTTTGTTACAACAATTCTTATTGTCATTAAAAACAGGAACACAACAGCAGCAGTAGCAACAACAGCAAAACAACAGAAAGCAATAATATCAAATCTCTCAATTGCGACACTTCAGTTATACGCCAATAACATTAAAAAAAACTCTCGAATCAGTCCAAGTGACATTTGTCTGTTTTAGCGTCAGTAGATCACCATGGTAACCGTTTTGCGATTACATGCCAACAAATGGAAGCAGATACTTGCACACGATTATTGATCGCACCCATAATCGATCTTACCGTAATGTTCCTTTTGGTGTTCATTCTAGTACGTCAGAATGTCAGGTAATAGGGTGATACTAATTAGTTGCTATGGAAACCGGTACAGAAAAGCACGGTGCTTACTTTGTTTAAATGGTTGACTAAGGATTTACAATAATATTGGCTGAATAATCTGAAACTATTTTAATACTCTTTGAACATGTGTAGCAGCAGCTGGTCGAGCGACATAAGTATAAACAACATCTTTACAGCATTGAGTAAACCACAACATCACCAAACCGAATAAACATCATCATCATCATCATCGTTGTCGTCGTCGTCTTCATCATCATTGCAATCGCCATCATAATCATCATCGTCGTCATAATCATTATCATCATCATCATCATCATCATTGCCATCGCCATCATTATCGTCATCATCATCATCATCATCATCATCATCATCATCACCATCATCATCATCATCATCATCATCATCATCATCATTATCATCATCATCATCATCATCAATATCATCATCACCACTACCACTTCACCGTTTCCAACCTTAACAACAGAGAAACATCACCATAATCATCACCGCTTGAGTCATCATCGCCTCTACAAACGACAGAAGCATGAACAATAGGAATAATTAAACAATAAAACAAAAACGTGTGTGTCCGCGATGCTCATTGTTCATATGAATAAATTCCAAACTCTCTGTTTCCACCTTTAATATAACAACTCATCTAATAGATAGTTTCCACATCAGTGAAAATCCCTTATCTTGGCAGCCATCATTGATGGTAACTTCAAGGGGTTTTCATATGAATTGTATAGAAGGGTAAATTTTATTTTCTTGTAATTTCTTCATTTGTGGTCCGAAAATTAAAAGCTTTACACCATTGGAAAGCTCTTAAAATTCATATTTTTAGAATACAATATTTTTACAATTGATAAATGCACACAGAATTAATACACAGAAATAAATAAAACTATAGGCTCATACTTAAAACAAAATGAACATTGAATCATTTTCGGTTGTATTTCTTTAACCTTTTAAAATATCAAAATATTGTTTTGATATTTAAAACACTTTATAAAAGCTGTTAAATTTTATATAAAATTCAGTAAAATAGACTGAAAAATAAAGACACAGTGGTGAGCTTAATACAGCACATATTTCCCGATTTCGGCCTGCATTAGCTTCTGCCCACAAAGATGGTTGCCTTAAACTGTCTTATCAGTGTCGATGACATCACATGGAAACTATCTATATAAGTGGGCATCCGCCTACGCGGAGTTATCGTTCGTTACTCTCCCATCAACCACCTGCAACATGCTCGTGGTCATTTACGTCAATATTCTTGACGTACAAGGATAATGAGGTTTAAATTATGTGTTTTTAGCACTTGTATAAATTAGCAATAACTATAGAATTATTTTCTGTACTTTTTTACTCACGGCAGATTAGTACGCGAATAAACAAAAAAACACAGTTTATTTAAATTATGGCTGCAATTGATTCAGTGGATATCGCTGTATCTTTAATAGTTTTGGCCGATCGATTATCAATACACATATTAGACTGTCGATATTTTTGGAAAGGGTGAGGTGGGTGGGGTGTGTGTGTGTGTGTGGGGTGGGTGGGGTGGGGGGGAATAACATAAAAAGAACGTATTTTCGTCCAGATTTTCAAATTATTTGCGATAGTGATAATAACCTTTTATACAGAACTAGTTGGCAATGCGGAAGGACAAATCCCTTAAATCGGCTAGGTGTGAAGCGTCATAGATGATGAAAAATCGAGCTACGTAACCGTTGCTGTATAGAAAGTCTAACTGGAAGAAGTGGCTGTGGTTCTCCTAATGGCGTTAACGATGATTCTATGTTGGGTTTATCGTCCCACCAACATCATTTGATTTATCTCGAGACAGTGTTCCCTTCAAGTAGATGCATTGCTGTCTTCACTGTGTATGGCATGCCATGAACACTTGGCATGATACCGCAGTAAGTCACATGATCCTGACGCCGGGCCAACCAGTCGTGGAACTACCCTTTTATATTTGATTGAGCGTAAACAAGTGAGCTATACCACTACCATGTTAACGATATTGTATGTTGCGACCCGGGATTGAACCTGGAACCTACAGCACCCGGAGCCGACGTTCTATCAGGTCCGGTATTGTTAAGATGTTGATACCTTAAATACGGCGAATACTTATCCCGGTATAAATACCGGTCTAAACTGACATCACAGATACCCGTACATGTGTGTTTTCTGTCAAGAAAGCAAAACACTACTTCATTTATATCTAAGTAAACTTCTTTTTGTTTTTGTTTTTCAAGCAGAAACTTACACAAATTACTTTTTTTCTCTGAAACAAACAAACAGAACAGGGCTTGGAAATTACAAGAGTTCCCTTAGCCCTGGGAGGTCGCTTAAAGAACAATGTTCTATGTCGCTGACACGATCTAGTCAGTGACTTATTTAGTGTAAAGCAAATGTAATGCTGCACCTCAAATGGAAGGAATTAATGAATAGTCTCCCCTGAATAATCCCTAAATGCAAGTAGGTCCTTTCATTGGTTTTACTCGGTTTTTATGCTTGTGCTATACGGAGTGTGTGTTGACTTTTCTGCCTTTTTTGTAATACCCAGGTTAGCCAACATGAACAAGCACTTCCGTTTTCTTTTTTAAATAACAGATCTCTGTAAGTATCCGAATGAATTATAAGTTTATTTTTTTCAAATTTAAGAAATTTCACTGTTTGTAATTGCAATATCTGCAAAAGAACTGGCAATAAAGTCCAAGAATTTCAACTAAAAGAACCTACCAACGGTTTGGAATACCTAGGATATTATCTAACAGGGGAGACAATATCGTTTTCACCAATGTTCCCCATTGAAGAGTTTTGAAATTAGGGTTAAAATATTTCAAAACTGGTGGTTGTGTGTTCGAATCCCGGTATGGGCACGAATGGTAAACTTTTTTCTACCTATTTTTTCATTTTGAATTTTTGTTTCTGCATCACACTACCAGATGAAGGATAAAACATGTGTTGTTGTTATTTTTTTTATTTTAAAATAAATTTTAATATAATGCTTTGTGCTAAATTTGATTATAAAGTCTAAAAAATGAAAACCATGTGGTGAAATTATATGATATTTTACAGCATCAACGAAAATACTTTATAGAACATTTGGGGCAACCCTGAAATAAATCGTTTGCCTATCAGCAGCTCGTTGATTTTTTTTAATAAAGCACAGTCAGCAGGAAAAAATGGGAAAATCAGCCTAAAAAGTGTTGAATTTGTAAACAATTCGTTAAATATTTGGGATAGTTTGAGTCAAACCAATCAAGTAACATGTTTCGCTGATTTGTTTAAGGATATAGTTTGTTTCCAAACGATACTCAATAGCAAATCACTTCTCTTAAAAAGAATATAACATTAAATTTGGAAATATTTTATTTCGAAAAAGGAGACACATTCAATATTTAAATTTAAAAAAAACTATCCATCAATTTAAAACTGGATGGACAATTTTCTTACAATTTGGCAAACGCATCAACGTCAAAGTATCCCTTTTTCTGCATGTATACGCCATTTTACGCCTTTACAAACCATTCACAATCATTAGCAGAATATGTTGTGTTTATATATAGACTGTTTCAGCCTTAAATATATTATTACAGTTAAACATATATTTATTGAAATCCTTTTATCACTTTTAAAGAAAACCAACAAAGTCAAGTGAATATTCAAAATTATAGATGAACTATGAATGAATGATCTATCTTCTATTACACTTGCTTTACCATAATTCCAACGCCCAAACTATTCACATTAAGCTCAAATTCCAGCAAACACTGACAACGGTAAATCAGTTCGTTTCTTACACTCGTACACATCAGCCAATCAAAGTAGTGGTACTTAAAGGTGGTACCCGAATGTTTGGACCAAACTTCTTTTTAATTATACATCTTGGTAAACCATTGTTATCTGAACAGATCTCGTTAAATGCTGTTTATAGATGTCCTACGCCTGTCGGAAAAGTGAACCATACCGTCACACTCGTCGTTACTTTATTATTTCCTATCTGAACCACGCGGCACAGTCAGCTATTTTTAAACCAAGAATACCATATGACCACTAATGTTTTAGTTATTTCACGTCATCCGCTGTGACGTCGATGTCTATTTTTGGCAGGAATTCCAGTCGTTCTTATTTACACATATTGGTACATATATTAAATGTAGGCAAACTGTCGGATACCACCTTTAAATCTAAGTGTGCTTTCAGATGGCTGCGCGAAATTCATACTTTATAGTTACTCAAAATCGTATGTTTAATCTGTAAGACTTTTCGCCAAAATTCCAACTGACCTGTACAGCCAACCGTAATGTATCTTCTTTGAGTTTTCGACAATCAAACGTGACCGTGGGTTATATCTAATCACGTTCGGACGCCTTTAATCATTAAAACAAATTATGTTTAGGTAGGCATCAGATTTTGTTTTTCTTACATCCTCTTGACGTCATCCGAATAAAACTATTTTAAGGCAGTCATATCTTACATATACAAAATTACGAAAGCTTAGAAAAATACCGCTTCTGACCTGTTTTCCTTTACGTATAAAAAATCCAATATTCCGAAGTCGCTCACTTTGTCTCACAAAACTATGGAGAATTTACCATTCTAGAGTTCAAATCGTAAATTTCAGTTAGTCCTTGGTGCTCTGTTACCACTTAGTCCTAATTTCCTTTTTTTCTGTACTACTCTGTCAAGTTCTTACTTTGTTAATCCCGCCTGTCGTAGAGCTCAGAGCAGATGTTTACAATGAATCCTTGTGGATACAGCTTATGTTCTAGTTTATGTGTGTGTGTCAGATAAAAGACTAATAGAAAGTCGATTCCTTTCCCATAGGCGCTGACAGTATGTCAGATCAAATAGTTCTCTAGTCAGATGCTGCATTTGTATTTAATCTCTGCGTTAGATTTAATGTCTCTGCGTTAGATTAAATGTCTCTGCGTTACATTAAATGTCTCTGTTTTAGATCAGATGTCTCTGCGTTAGAACAGATGTCTCTGCGTTACATTAAATGTCTCTGCGTTACATTAAATGTCTCTGCATTAGATTAAATGTCTCCGCGTCAGATTAATTGTCTCTGCGTTAGATTGAATGTCCTTGCATTAGATTTATTGCCTATGCGTTATATCAAATGTCTCCGCGATCAAATGTCTCCGCGTTAGATTAAATGTCTCCGCGTTAAATCAAATGTCTCCGAGTTTGATCAAATGTCCGCATTAGATCAAATGTCTCTTTGTTAGATCAACTGTCTCCGCGTTAGATCAAATGTCTCCGCGTTAGATCAAATGTGTATGCGTTATATCAAATGTCTCCGCGTTAGATCAAATGTCTCCGCGTAAGATCAGATGTCTCCGCGTTATATTAGATGTCTCGCGTTATATCAGATCACTCCGCGTTAGATCAAATGTCTCCGCGATCAGATGTCTCTTTGTTAGATTACATGTCTCCGCGTTATATCAAATGTCTCCGCGTTAGATCAAATGTCTCCGCGTAAGATCAAATGTCACCGCGTTAGATCACATGTCTCCGCGTTAGATCACATGTCTCCGCGTTAGATCAAATGTCACCGCGTTAAATCACATGTCTCCGCGCTAGATCACATGTCTCCGCGTTAAATCACATGTCTCCGCGTTAGATCACATGTCTCCGCGTTATATCACATGTCTCCGCGTTAGATCACATGTCTCCGCGTTAGATCACATGTCTCCGCGTTAGATTACATGTCTCCGCGTTAGATCAAATGTCTCCGCGTTAGATCACATGTCTCCGCGTTAGATCACATGTCTCCGCGTTAGATCAAATGTCACCGCGTTATATAAATTGTCTCCGCGTTATATCAAATGTCTCCGCGTTATATAAATTGTCTCCGCGTTATATCAAATGTCTCCGCGTTAGATCACATGTCTCCGCGTTAGATCACATGTCTCCGCGTTAGATTACATGTCTCCGCGTTAGATCAAATGTCTCCGCGTTAGATCACATGTCTCCGCGTTAGATCACATGTCTCCGCGTCAGATCAAATGTCTCCGCGTTAGATCACATGTCTCCGCGTTAGATCAAATGTCTCCGCGTTAGATCACATGTCTCCGCGTTATATCATGTCTCCGCGTTAGATCACATGTCTCCGCGTTAGATCACATGTCTCCGTGTTATATCAAATGTCACCGCGTTATATCAAATGTCTATGCGTTAGATCACATGTCTCCGCGTTAGATCAAATGTCACCGCGTTAGATCACATGTCTCCGCGTTTGATCACATGTCTTCGCGTTATATCAAATGTCTCCGCGTTATATCAAATGTCTCCGCGTTATATCAAATGTCTCTGCGTTAGATCACATGTCTCCGCGTTAGATCAAATGTCTCCGCGTTAGATCAAATGTCTCTTTGTTAGATCAAATGTCTATGCGTTATATCAAATGTCTCCGCGTTAGATCAAATGTCTCCGCGATCAAATGTCTCTTTGTTGGATCAAATGTCTCCGCGATCAAATGTCTCTTTGTTAGATCAAATGTCTCCGCGTTAGATCACATGTCTCCGCGTAAAATCAAATGTCTCCGCGTTAGATCACATGTCTCCGCGTTATATCACATGTCTCCGCGTTAGATCACATGTCTCCGCGTTAGATCACATGTCTCCGCGTTAGATTACATGTCTCCGCGTTAGATCAAATGTCTCCGCGTTAGATCACATGTCTCCGCGTTAGATCACATGTCTCCGCGTCAGATCAAATGTCTCCGCGTTAGATCACATGTCTCCGCGTTAGATCAAATGTCTCCGCGTTAGATCACATGTCTCCGCGTTATATCATGTCTCCGCGTTAGATCACATGTCTCCGCGTTAGATCACATATCTCCGCGTTAGATCACATGTCTCCGCGTCAGATCAAATGTCTCCGCGTTAGATCACATGTCTCCGCGTTAGATCAAATGTCTCCACGTTAGATCACATGTCTCCGCGTTATATCATGTCTCCGCGTTAGATCAAATGTCTCCGCGTTAGATCAAATGTCTATGCGTTATATCAAATGTCTCCGCGTTAGATCAAATGTCTCCGCGTAAGATCAAATGTCACCGCGTTAGATCACATGTCTCCGCGTTAGATCACATGTCTCCGCGTTAGATCAAATGTCACCGCGTTAAATCACATGTCTCCGCGTTAGATCAAATGTCACCGCGTTAAATCACATGTCTCCGCGTTAGATCAAATGTCACCGCGTTAAATCACATGTCTCCGCGTTAGATCAAATGTCTCCGCGTTAGATCACATGTCTCCGCGTTAGATCACATGTCTCCGCGTCAGATCAAATGTCTCCGCGTTAGATCACATGTCTCCGCGTTAGATAAAATGTCTCCGCGTTAGATCACATGTCTCCGCGTTATATCATGTCTCCGCGTTAGATCACATGTCTCCGCGTTAGATCACATATCTCCGCGTTAGATCACATATCTCCGCGTTAGATCACATGTCTCCGCGTCAGATCAAATGTCTCCGCGTTAGATCACATGTCTCCGCGTTAGATCAAATGTCTCCACGTTAGATCACATGTCTCCGCGTTATATCATGTCTCCGCGTTAGATCAAATGTCTCCGCGTTAGATGAAATATAGATTAAAAGTCCGCGTTAGATCAAATGTTAGATCAAATGTCTCCGCGTTAGATCAAATGTCTCCGCGATCAAATGTCTCCGCGATCAAATGTCTCTTCGTTAGATCAAATGTCTCCGCGTTAGATCAAATGTCTCTGCCTTGGATCAAATGTTAGATCAAATGTCCGCGTTAGATCAAATGTCTCCTCGATCAAATGTCGCCTCGTTAGATCTAATGTCTATGCGTAAGTTCAAATGTATCTGCGTTATGTCCTGTGTTTAGAAAGGGGGCTTTATCATGTGCAAACCGTGCCTTTTTAGGAAGCTCTTATTAAGAGATATAAAATAATACATTCATTTGCACCTCTCTGGAGAGCGGTGACTCTTATGAACTGCATTTTTCATGGGGACGATAGTGTAGCCGGCACAAACAGGACATCGCAGCAGTTCTGTGAGACTTCTTTATCTTCAAACGCAGCTTGCAACAATTATGTGTAGCTTGCAATTAAAAAACAAACTGGCATTTATAGGAATTCGCACCTGTTGGCGAAGTACTGTTTAAGAAAAATACCGAGTATACCGATGCTAGCACTGCATCTGGTAATAACAAATGTAGCAGGTTCAAAGGTAACAAACAAAGTAGCAAATACTCTAGTTTCCGTCAGAGTTACTGTCAAATGTTTATGTAATTAATCAACAGTTTAGGAGGGTGTTTAGTTCCCAGGATGGGGATAGTCATCTTCTTGTTAAGGGCGTATGCACGGCGCCTCGGATGCATCACAACCCTACTGTTTCTTGTATATTCTTAATAAATAGTTTCCACTGATAAGACAGTTAAGGCAGCCATCTTTGAAGGCAGAAGCTAATGCAGGCGGAAATCGGGAAATGTGTGCTGTGTTTAATTCAGCACTGCGGTTTTTTTTTCAGTCTTTTTTTTACTGAATTTTATATAATATTTAACAGCTTTTATTAAATTTAAAAAAACTATATTTTTATAGTTTAAAAGGTAAAAAAAAAAAAAAAAAATACATCCAAAACAGATATACTGTTCATTTTGTTTAAGGAAGTGTCAATAATTTTATTTATTTCTGTGTATTAATTCTTTGTGCATTTATCAATTTTAAAAATATTGTACGCTCTTTCTTGTTTGTTTGTTTGTTTTTTAATGTTTATTTTTGGCGTTTCAGTTTTCTCGGTTTAAGCCTGTTTTTAGAAAAGTGTTTTGGCACGTGCATACCGTACCTCTCTACTATCCACTAATTAAGATATATAAAATAAAAATTCATATTTAGATGGATATTCGTTTGTAAACACGCCGAGAAATAAACTATAAGAAAACAACTCGATGGAAACAATATATTTCAGTTTTACCATAGTTGCCTCCCTTCAACCAAACTGACAATAAATAAACAATCTAGTGTTAGCTTTGAGATCGATATGATCTGAAGCAAGAACACGTCAGCTGTGTCCTTAACATCACAACATCAGGTAAGAGTATTTATAAAATAATGTTTAAATGACTTTCTGAACGTTTACCAGTCGTGTAAACGATGCATCTTGTACAGGTTCGCGTATGTCATGTAGATATTTGGTACATGTTTATTTGTCATATGTTTTCGCGATATCTGCATTCGTTATTGTTGTGTATGTACATTTCATCCGATACACAATCCATATTGCTATACCCAGCACCGCAAATTATTGTCAGAATCAATGTAAAATCCGGTTCTGTATGGAGTATATTATACCCATTTTTTTCATGGTGAATACGTAAGTCTTTGTTTTGTCGGATGTCGGAGACCTCGTACCACTTCGATCTCGTACCACTACAATGTCGTGCCATTCTTAGAGACTTCGTACCACCTATAGGATATATAGGGATTTATTTTCGCACCTATTAAGTACCTGCTATCGATGTCATTAATATCACAATAGACATGTAATTGGTGATTATGCGTTGATGATTGATGTTTTCGCACATATTAAGTACCCATTAATAGGCGAGTAATTGATGAGTAATTACAGGAGATTGGTGTGAAAAATAGGACAAACACTTGGTAAAGCTTAATAATATTTATTTCAAACATCAATAATATTTTAATAAAATATAAAGCACATTTTGTGATTTATATCACAAGAAACAATACATATTGCGCTGCATTTAACGTAACTTATATACACAAACTAATATACACAAGTTGTCTAATCACACACATACTCACACTCTGCATAAATATTGAGCTGCATTTAACATAATAATGCTAATAAGCGCTAATAAGCGAAAAACATCTTTCTTTTTTATTTATTTATTTTTTTCAAAATTATGGCAAACATGAACATAAAGACACATTAGCATAGAACATTTATTGAATCAAATACTAAAAAACAAATTCATTTCATTGTTCAATAAAAATATTACAAAAACATTGTTAATAGTAATTTAAGCATTAACTTTGGAAAAGAAAATCGTTCAAAAAGTTTCATTGATATTTTCTTCTTTATTTATATATGTGGTACGAAGTCTCCAGGAAAGTGGCACAAAGTCTCCTGGCACGTATCGTAGTGGTACGAAGTCACCCTAATTCCCTGGAAATCACCAACTATTATCATTTCATTTTCTTCAAAGCCATGTTTTATTGGTTATCCTAAAATCAATTTGAGAAACACAAGTGTGTAACAAGGAGTTTTCACACTAATGCACTGAGTATGAGAAAGCACATTCATATTGTAAACACAACACTCTGTCAACAGACCAGGTAGCATAGTCAGTAAAGCCTCAGCTTCATGTACACTCGAACCCCACGGTACCGGTGTAAATACAGTATCACATGTTTTTTTCGCCAAAGCGCCACCTCAAGAGATCAGTTATTAGGTCGTGTTATTAACAGTTTCATTGTTAAAGTTCACTTTTCTATGTCAGAAAATAGCATTTAACTGTTCATATAAGCTTAGTGTGACTGTTGGCATATTTAAATTGGTGATTCTGGCATCCTGTAGTTTGGATAGTTTTACCAAATACCGATCACATTGAGTGGCCTAGATTACTAATATTCAATATGGCTGCCATTGTTTACATCCACAAACAATAAATTTTAAAAGTAATAGAATTTTTTTTGAAAGTAATTAGAAGATGAGATGTTGGTAAATAAGTCGACTTCAAGTTTTCATCAGGTGAGTTTTAGTTCTTATGATTTATTTACATATTTATTAACTGCACTAGTATTGTGGGGGATCAAGCTACAGGATGGCCCTGGTTTGATCCTGGGCCTCGGTATACCAAAGTCATTCAGAGGGGTAGTGGTATAGCTAGCTTGCTGATGCTCAAGCAAATATAAGGGAAGTTTCATGACTGGTCTGCCCAGTGTCAGGATAATGCAACTGGGTCTCGTATCATGCCTGGTGTTCACGGCATGCTTTAACAGAACTTATTTCCCAATTGCCTTTAAAAAATGGCATGTTTTTATTCTGTCATCTGATTACATCACTTCCGTGGAAACTTGTAACGCAATAGGATTCTTGAAGCACTTACTTACTTCAACTGTGGAGTTCCATTTTAAGATGTGTGTTAAGCAAATCAGTGATGTTACAGGGTATTTTCTTTATATCAGAGGGTAATATTAAAATTTTTCTACCACATCGTCTATGGGAACTGAGTATGGGAACAGTACATGAGGTATTATAAAAAAAATTGATGGTTTGATGCTGCATTATAATATTAAAGACCTACAGATATAGCTTAATGAATAAATAGATATTGAAAGAATGGTTTGGTAGACAGGATTCGTACAGGACCTGAACAGAAAATTAGTTCCCCTCTTGAAAAATACTTGAATTCAGTGTTGCCTTGAAAAACACCCCAAAAAGTACTTGAATTCATAGTTGCCTTGAAAAACACCCCAAAAAGTTCTTGAATTCAGTGTTGCCTTGAAAAACACCCCAAAAAAGTATATGAATTTCAACTGGTATCCTGCTTTTAACCAACCGTATGACATCATCAATAAAGGCGCCGCCCATGTTACAGGCTTGTGGACTTTTAAAATGTGAAAAACGGGAAAGAAATGTTATTTTCAGCAAGTGTGGCTTACAAAATACAATTGGGTGAAGTGTTCAAGAGTTTCACACAAAGCCTCATGCTGCGTGTGTATGATAGCAATGCCTGAGCATGAAAACTATATTCAAACATTATATTTGATGTCCAACATGACCTAGAAAAATGATGTTTTTCTTTGAAAGGTCCTTAAATTTTAAATTGAATTTTCTGTGTGAACAATGTTAGAGCATAGATATAGTAAATACAAGAATTTACATATACCTTAGACACTTGTTGGATGTTTTAAACCTATAAATGTCTAAAGTGATTTTGCACAAGTGGTACAAGATAACTTTACAATAAGTTAGAATTTCTTCATGGACCATTAAAAAATTTCACTCCAGTTTAGTGTTAGTTGGTCTCTTTATACAAAGGCCAAATTGTATAACTATGTTCTATTCCATACTGCGACGTTCCATTTTCTTCTTGGTTGTCATAAATACAGTTTAACATGTAATGATTTTTTAAAACCATGTTTTTTTTGCTTTTTTTAATAAATTAAACAATGTCAAAATAAAAAATATGCACAAAATTGGGAAATATCTATTTGTATCATTCAAAATCAGAATATACCTATAACTATTAGTGCCTCTAAAGCTCGTCCATGTAAATGTTAATCTGCTACAAAACTTTTTCCTATTGATCACTGTCTATTGTAGTTATATATGTCTATATGTGTAGTAAATTGGTTATAAATGTGTTAAGTCTTCTCATTGTCATAATAAAAATAAGTTTTGTTTTCGCTCCCATTTCCTACCCTATGTATTTTGTGGGTTCTCTGCAGGTCTTTTGATGGCCAGTTAAATGTCAGGATAATAAGACTGGTGTTGGGATCATATCAGGTGCTTGCAGCATGATTATACCATAAGGGCAGCACTATATTTGATTAAAATAACCGGAACACTGTTGGTGGAACATTCAATAAACTCCAGAATAGAACCCAGACAATTTTAAGCAGATTGACTCTGAACTTTTTTTTTTCATGATGAAGACCCTGTTTCTATATGTATCAGTGGGAGCCTGTGGCCGAATGGTTTGAGTCTGCAATTTGTAATTCCGCAGCCCTTTATCACATGGGTTCGAGTCCCAGTCTGGGTGAGAAATTTCATGTGGGGAGGTTTTCCAGCTGACCTGCTGTGCACCAGTGGTTCTACCCAGACATAAGTCTGGGGGCCTTCCAGCACCATTAATTAGCTGAACGTCGTCAATATGACCATTGCGTTGGTGTGATGTAGCGATGTAATAAACGTACATGTATCAAGACCAGTGTCAAAAATCTTATTGATGTATCTAGTTTAGCAGTCCTGCCATTATTATCCTATATCCCAATACAGTGGGTGTCATGTCCTTGTTTATAGTCATCAGCTTATGTCCACATTTCCTCTCTATGGCCTTGCAACATATGGAGCTATAACGACAATAGCTGTACAATAAAGTAGACTGTCAAAATGTCATCATCATACATCGCTGATTTCATGTCTAATTATATTTTTTTTAGTAGTCTATAGTTGCACTAAGCATTAGATTTTATTGCTATTCTTGCTCTTTTTAGACTTTCCAGCTGTTGCCCTGGGGACATGTACAAAACTAACCATTCAGATATAATGTTACCTAGTATTTTGCTATGGCAGTAGGTAGAATCTCAGGGTTCAATCCCCAGATACAAATGTATGCACCAGACATGGTAGTCCAATTAATAAAACGCAGACTCCAGGTATAGGAGGCCTTGGGTTGATTCTGGGCCAAAGTTGTTAAAAATTATAGTGGTAAGGCACTCTTGCATACTCTCAAGCATATAAGGGTAGTTCCCCATCTGTTTGGCCTGGTGTGACTGGGTGTGGTATCTTGCCATGTGTCCAGGGCATGCTATACACAGACAAACCAGTGCTATAAGTGGACTATGTCTCTAAGTAATAAAAAAAAAAGTTGATGGAACAATAAACCCAATAAACAATAAACAAATTAAGGAAGTTTCCTTTTCTAGCTCTCATTTTTAAGAAATTGTTCTGTTATTGGTTGGCCCATTGTTAGGTTAATATTACTGGATACCATAGCCTGTCACATATTCACAATACATGAATGATTCTATCTTATTGAAGACAGCACTTAAAAAGTATCTTAATGTTATAGACTAAGTCTAGTGAAAGTATCTTCATATTACTGAAAATGTGTTAGTTCGCTGTTAAAGACAAAAACTAAATATCAGGAATACTACAATCTTCCTTTAAGACCATGTTGCCATTTAATTTACAAGAGGAATATCAGTCTTCTAATTGATGATGATAATGGCTTATTTTTTTTATTATTTTTGTTGTAACACCCCAACTCACTCCCTTCATAGTTTGTCAAGTGGAGACATACTAAAATCTGGTTGTCCGTTTATCTGTCCATCTACCTGTCCATCCATCCATCCATCCATCCATCAATTCATCCATCCATCCACCCTTCCATCTTCCCACCCATCCATCCATCCATCCACCTGTCCATCTTCCTATCCATCCATCCATCCTTCCCATCCATCCATCTATCTTCCTTTCCATTCATCTGTCTGTCTGAAAAACACAATCTTCTCTGGGCTTTTTCTCCTACAGTTTTGTCTCCATTTTGATTAAATTTCAGTTATCTTTAGTACCAATGTGAACCTGTGCACCAGTTTCTTTTGTTGAGATCTGCTTAAAATTTAAAGGTGGTATCTGGCAGTTTGGACCAAAATGTCTTTTCTCAACCAAATACGTCAATGTTATCTGAAAAAGTCATGCAAAATGTTGTTCATTGCTGTCTTAGATCTGTGTGAACAGTCAAACATAAATCACCACTTGTCATTGCAAACAGGTGTTTTCAAGCCCAGCCACACTGCAGAGATGGCTATTTTTTAACTTAGAAAACCGTGTGACGACTTAACTTCACCTTAGTCATCCAGGTTATACGCTCTGATGTCAATATTTAATTTTTAGCAAAGACCACCATTGAGATTTTATACAGTTGGGACAGAATACACATTCAGAGAGATGGGACCTGGTAGCGAAATTTGTAAAGCGTCGGCTCCTGGTTCCTAGCGGCATAGCTCTCTTGCTATCACTCAAGGAAATACAATTAAATATCCACTACTGGTTGGACCGGTGTCAGGATAATGTGACTTGGTGTGGTATCATGCCAGGGGTTCATGGCATGCTAATCATAGTGAAGGCAGCACTATATCTGCTTTAAGTGGACACTGTCTTCAGATTACTGAAATACTGTTGGTGGGATGATAAACCCAATAAACACATTGAGAGTGATTTTTTTTTGCAATTAGTTCTGTCTAACAATTCAGTCAGAATTCAAAAATCATATTTATTAAGACTAAAGTATAGGTTTATACAAACACTATGCCCAAATTTCCCAATGCATTGGTTTGATATTGTTATATGTATTTCATATAGGCAAGCTGTTGGATATCACCTTTAAGGAGTTATTTCCCCTTTTAATGATATTTCCAACGCTAGAGGGATGCTTGAGAGAGATTTATAAACATTGGGCATACAAGTGAACTACTACTTTGGGAGGGAGACACCCACTTTTAAGGTTTAAAATTACTTGAAAATGAGTAGTATTTTACTTATTTTCAGAAATCTCCCTAATTGGAAACAGCTAACTTTCTTCTTTGTTTTTATGAAAATAACAAATCTCCCACTTTGCAAGTGAAAATCTCCCACTTTGGCCTCAGAAAAAGATTACATGTACATGTATGAGTGAGGGTATTTGTAAATTATCTGATAACAGCTCTAGTTTATATCAGGCTCTGCAGTATTGCGGAGAGATGTCACATTCTTGTTCATTAAAATGGTATCCAACATTTTGCCTATATTAAATAAATACAACAAAATCTTATCCCTATTTTGGAAATTTGTGCGTAAATACTCTATAAACTTCTACTTAAGTAAAGGCTGTTTATGATATTGCCTCAAATGTAAGGCATTACAAACTGTGAAATATGTCACTTTATATGTCCATTATTTTAAAATTATGAAAAAACATGATTGGGATTTCAGGTAAAAATAGATGTCAACATCAGTGCTGATTACCTGAATAATAATGTAACCTGATGTTAAACGTTAGTGGTCACATGGTTTTCTTAATTTAAAAATAGCTACATGTATCTGTGTAGCATGGCTCGGATAGGAAATGCATTATTTGGGATGAAAAATGGTGTGTTGTGCTTTGTAATTCATGCATGGAAATGGGAGATCATGGTGAAAAAGGGTGGAGTCATTAAAAACTGGGGCGATGTATGGGCGGACATAAACGATCCGGTGGATAAATAGTGGGCTATACCCCTGTGTTTGGGGAAAGTGCAATCTGTGTTGATGGATGTTACCCCTGCATTTGTGTGTGTTTCTTTGCATTTATACCAATAAACAGCAGTTAAAGGGTGTGTTTTTTTACCCAGGTAATTATTTTTTGGCTGCATGAGGGAGAACTGTGGTCCTAACTGTAGGACACCTTCTTCAATTTTTTCATCTGCCAATATCTACATGTCATCTCTACGGCTTGTAACAACCTAAGCATGCTGACCAAGGGCCCAGTAAATTGTTAAAAAATCATCGTCATATATTTCTGATTTCATGTCAATTTACATTTGTCTGCTTGTAGCACTGAAGAGTGGATTGGATTTGGGCTGTTGTCATTGATGATCATATTCTGAAGCTATTTTATGTCATTTTATATGATTCAGTAATGGTTTAATGTTTTTCTGTCTTGCATTGAGACAGCACATTGTATATATCTGACTAAGTAACTAGATATATCATAGTGATAGAGTTCTTATACTCAAGGCATTTGGTTTGTTTCTTCAGAATTTTTGATGACATCATGTCGCCTTTATTCGCAGACTGCTATTTCTATATGAATTGAGAGTAGTGAGACTTATTTAGTTCCTACAAGTGTCCTAGTCTTGTACAAGAGAACACTGTTGTTATACTTTTGACATTGTGAAATGTTTGTATTAGTCAAACAAATAAACAACAAACAAATAAAACGAAGCTAATCAAAACTAAACAAACTAAAAAATTACCAGGAATATGTTATGTAACTATGATAAAATACTTGTTACTAAGACCATAATGCAATGCACTTTTTGCAGCCACTGTCTCTGCATGATTGATTACCATAATAAGACCACTTTTATTTTCGTTTATGTTATATTGCTGCTGTGGTTTGGTGTCTTGTCCTTGTTTATAGTCATCATCCAGCATCCACATTTCCTCTCTATGGGTTTACAGCATATGGAGCTATAACAACCAAGGCTATAAACATGTATGATGAAGTAGAATGTCCAAATGTCATCATCTTACATTGTTGATTTCATGTCAAATTACATTTGTCTACTGGTAGCACTGAGTGGTGGGATTGGATTTGGCTGCTGTTGTCATTGTTGATTAAGTCAGACACAAGCTTAATTTAGTTTTTATATTTTTAGATGGTGCAATAATGGCTTTATGCTTTCTTACTCTTGGAACCAAAGACTTTAAAGTTGGTAATAGTGGCTTCCCTCCTTACGCTCAGGGCTAAGGGGACAGCATTACGCCTGACTAGTCGGTGTCAGTATAATGGACCGGCCAGGTTCAGTCCCTGGGCACCTTATAAGTGTCCCTGTGCTATAATGATAGAAATGTCGCTGCACAGTGTCGGCAAAAATGCCAGCAAATCCCATCCCATCCCATCCTATACATTTTATGTATCTTACTAAGTAACTACAGTAAAACTTATCTAAGAGGGACAACTGTGGTTCTTTTTCAAGGTGTTCCACTTAGCAAGGTGGTCCTCTTGGTGAGTTTATACCAATCATTTCATTATACTGCTGCTTGTATCTGAGTTTTAATATTATATTGTCTTTATATTGTATTAATATTTAAGTGTACTTATTGTGTTTTATTTTATTTGTTTTAACTTCTGTTTTTATGTTTTACAGTATATTTTATAATGTTAGAATTGTTCACAAGAATTTAATTAATTAGAAAAAATAAAGTAGGTTTCAATATTTATTATTTGCTGTAGAAGAAATTTAACTTAAAAGAATGTTTTCTTAAAATGTTATGCACCCTAAAAAGAATTGAGAAATGAAACAAAATCCATAATGATGCTATGATGATACTTAAAGATTCTTACTAACAACTTATGATCTGGTATAAGTTTGTTAACATTAAACCAATTGCCGACTTCTTTGCAATTACCTTAAATGAATAGGCAATGTGGTAATTGCAAGTCTTAAGTGCGCAAACAATCTTGTTCACCCAAGCAGTGTTTGCAGGCATAATAAACTGATTAATGACACTTGGATAACTAGACTACCTAGTGATGTACAGCATAGCGATGTTTAAGAAATGTGAATTTGTAAATTGGTTTTGAAATAACTGTCCCAGGTAGCAGGGTGCCCTGCTTTCCGAGGTTGTTGGACATTAAAATAAATGGAAAAAAAAAAACGGCTCTTGAAAAAAGTGTCGCACATAGTGGGTTGCTCTGCTAAGCGGGTTGGTCCTTTAGCGGGGTGGTCCTTTAGCGGGGTGGTCCTTTAGCGGGGTGGTCCTTTAGCGGGTTGGTCCTTTAAAGGGTTGGTCCTTTAAAGGGTTGGTCCTTTAGCAGGGTGGTCCTTTAGCAGGGTGGTCCTTTAGCGGGGTGGTCCTTTAGCGGGTCGGTCCTTTAGCGGGGTGGTCCTTTGGCAGGGTGGTCCTTTAGCAGGATGGTCCTTTAGCAGGTTGGTCCTTTAGTCGGGTGGTCCTTTAGCGGGGTGGCCCTTTAGCGAGGTTTTACTGTATATGCATTATAGTAATAGAGAGTTCTTGTACTCAAGGCATTTAGTTTGTTTCCCCAGGGTTTATTTATGATATTATGTCACCTTCATCAGCAGTCTGATATTCCTAGATGAATCTAGAGCAGAGAAACCTCTTCATTCGTAAATGTATCATAGTCTTATTTAAGTGAACATTGTTTTTCATCTTGCTGACACTCTGAGATGTTTAACAAACCACCCAACCAACAGACTGACCAACCAATCAATTGACTGACCGACCAACCAACTAATCAACCAAACAACTGACTAACCTATCAAACAAGTGACCAACCAAACAACAGACCAGCCAACAAAACAAACAACTGACCAACCAACCAAACAGCCGACCAACCAAACACCCAACTGACCAACCTATCAAATAACTGACTAACCAAACAACCAATCAACTAGCAGACCAAGCAAACAACTGACCAACCAACCAAACAGCTAACCAACCAAACACCCAACTGACCAACCTACCAACCAAACATCTGACCAACCAATTACCCAACCAACCAACCAAACAGCTGACCAACCAACCGACCAACCAAACAAACAAATGAAACAAACAAAATAATTATCAATAATTATTAGGAGTATGTGACTTTGATGATTCATTTATAATTAAGACCAAAATGCACTGCCCTATTTTGAGCCATATTACATGCAAACTTGATGACTATAATAAGTTGTCTACCATTATTTTGGTTTATATAAGACACTGTCGTGGGCGAGTGTCACATGATTGTTTATAATTAACAGTCATTTCCACATTGGATCTCTATGGCCTTGCAGCATATGGAGGTTTAATGACCAGGGCTATATGTAATAAATTAGGTTGTCTAAATGTCTTTGTCCTACATCTTTGACTTCATGTCCCCTAATTATGCTTTGGTGTGGATTAGATTTTTGTGTTGTTGTGGTGGTGGTTTTATTGCTGATTTACTCATAAAATCATAGAACAGAGCTCAGGGCTAAGGGGACAGCACTACGCCTGACTCGTTGATGTCAGTGTAATGGACCGGCTGGGTTCAGTCCCTGGCCATCTCATAAGTGCCCCTGTGCTATAATGATAGAAATGTCACTGCACAGTATTGGCAAAAATGCCAGCTAATACCATCCCTCATTGAACAGATGTTGGTTGTGGGATACAAAACTGTCCTCATGTACATACTGTCCAGGTTCAACTATGGTATGCTTGGTACATAGATACTGTGGTTCAGGGTTCGATCTCACTTTGATTAGCAGCAGGTTTTTAGTTTGGGTTTTGGGTTTTTATACATTGCTTCAAATCATCGATAGACCTCTGACCACTGTCTGGGTAGAACCACTGTCACACTAAATACCAGCTGGAAGACGTACACACATATGTCTTAGTTCTTACCCAGGGGACTTGATCTCAGGTGGTAAGGCGCTTAGACGTTACATGTTGGTAACTTTGTATCATAAATAAATTATTTTTTTAAGCAGTTTCAACACAGTAGGTCAAACTTGCATTTTCATACGCCTGTCTAAGACGGGACAAATTATGGGATCACCCATGGCGGGCAGGCTGGCAGCGTCCAGATGTTTGTCCAGAGCATAACTCCAACACTGTCAAACTTCAAACTTGACTTGAAACTTCATAGGTGTGCACAAGAACCATCACTCTACATGTCATGATGTTGGAGTTATTGCCCTTTGTTTAATCTTCTTGTTTAGATTTGTGATCTAATAAGGAAAAATTTTCTTAACCACAATGACTAATAGATTGATGTATAATTTCTTACCCTTCGCTTATTTGTGAATGAATATTGTCACAAATAGTCCACTGATTGGCTCAATAGTGATGTAATAATATGAATGGGCATCTGCACCAGATTTTGGTCACATGGTTAGTTAAATAGAGGATCTGATATGAGTGTTCATAGAAAATATTAAACAAGTTAGATGAAATGACTCAAAATGACACCCTCTTCGCGTGAGTTCGAGTCCTGCTGGGGTGATACCTTTGATGTAAGGAGGTTTTCCTGCCAACCTGTGGTGCGCTGGGGGTTCTACCTAGCCTTAGGGGGGGGGGGGGGGGGGGGGGGGGGGGGGGGGGGGCTTCCTCCACCAATAATTAACTGGACGAGATGTAGCAATGTAACAAATTTACATGTATCAAGACCAGTGTCAAGAATCTCAATGAATCTCATTAGCAGTCCTGCCATGATTTCCCTATGAACCCAATAATACAGTGGGTGTCACATGCTTGTTTATAGTGATCAGCTAATGCCCACATTTCCTCTCTATGGCCTTGCAACATATGGAGCTATAACGACAATAGCTGTACAATAAAGTAGACTGTCAAAATGTCATCATCATAAATTGTTGATTTCATGTCAATTTTTTGCTTTTAGTAGAACCTGGTTTAGGTTTTTAGTAGTCCTTTTTGTATTATTAAAGGTGGTATTTGACAGTTTAAACCAAACATTTTTTTTCTCAAATAAGGAATTAACTCATTGTTTCCTTTAAAAAAGTCCTAAAAATGCTGTTCATTGATGCCCTAAATTTGTGTGAACAATAAAGCATTAATTCACACTGGTGCTTGCAATTTCCTGTCTGAGCCACATTGCAAAGATTGCTGTTTTTAAACTTCTTGTATCCTATTGTTATTGTCGATGCGCTGAAGCGCGGAGTCTACTGTAATTACGTTTGCTGATTGCCACTGGAGAGTCATGTGACCAGGATGTTTACCGACAGGATCTAAGCGGCAATCAGAAATACGGTTCATCATCAAGCAATAATCTTAATAGAAATGTCTTTAAATGTCACATAAAAATGTCTTGATTGTCACAATAAAAGACTTTTATCAGATAATGATAGTCAAATATATTTAATTTTGATTATATTCAACTTATGTACAATTAAACATTCTTCCTATACATTAATGACACTGTTGATGCTTTTCATCAATGTTCTTCTTGTAGACTTTCAGTAGTTCCTTATAGAGACCCATTCCTGTAAACAGTTGGAGGTCCTTCTCATTTAAAAGTTTTTGTCTTGTTTGTTGTAGGCACTAATGAAGATTATAGAAATTGTGCTCAAATGTTTGTGTATGTTTGTTTGTTGTGTTCACATTTATTGACCTAAATATATGTCTTTTCTAATCATTTCTTTGTCAAGATCTTTTTGTTTTTATTTTAAAAATGGGGATAATGGAAAATGTTAAAATCAGTTTTTGTTTTAACACATTATTGACCTTAATTGTCTTTGTTTATTTCAGTTTTTTTTTTTTTTTTTTTATAAGTTTAGTCAAGATGTTTTTCTTCACATTTAGATGCTAACAGTCACATGGTCAGCTTCACATTTAGATGCTAACAGTCACATGATCAGCTTCACATTTAGATGCTAACAGTCACATGATCAGCTTCACATTTAGATGCTAACAGTTACATGATCAGCTTCACATTTAGATGCTAACAGTCACATGGTCAGCTTCACATTTAGATGCTAACAGTCACATGGTCAGCTTCACATTTAGATGCTAACAGTTACATGATCAGCTTCACATTTAGATGCTAACAGTTACATGATCAGCTTCACATTTAGATGCTAACAGTCACATGGTCAGCTTCACATTTAGATGCTAACAGTCACATGATCAGCTTCACATTTAGATGCTAACAGTCACATGATCAGCTTCACATTTAGATGCTAACAGTCACATGATCAGCTTTACATTTAGATGCTAACAGTCACATGATCAGCTTCACATTTAGATGCTAACAGTTACATGATCAGCTTCACATTTAGATGCTAACAGTCACATGATCAGCTTCACATTTAGATGCTAACAGTCACATGATCAGCTTCACATTTAGATGCTAACAGTTACATGATCAGCTTCACATTTAGATGCTAACAGTCACATGGTCAGCTTCACATTTAGATGCTAACAGTCACATGGTCAGTTTCACATTTAGATGCTAAAAGTCACATGGTCAGCTTCACATTTAGATGCTAACAGTCACATGGTCAGCTTCACATTTAGATGCTGACAGTCACATGGTCAGCTTCACATTTAGATGCTAACAGTCACATGGTCAGCTTCACATTTAGATGCTAACAGTCACATGATCAGCTTCACATTTAGATGCTAACAGTCACATGATCAGCTTCACATTTAGATGCTAACAGTCACATGGTCAGCTTCACATTTAGATGCTAACAGTCACATGGTCAGCTTCACATTTAGATGCTAACAGTCACATGGTCAGCTTCACATTTAGATGCTAACAGTCACATGGTCAGCTTCACATTTAGATGCTAACAGTCACATGGTCAGCTTCACATTTAGATGCTAACAGTCACATGATCAGCTTCACATTTAGATGCTAACAGTCACATGATCAGCTTCACATTTAGATGCTAACAGTCACATGATCAGCTTCACATTTAGATGCTAACAGTTACATGATCAGCTTCACATTTAGATGCTAACAGTCACATGATCAGCTTCACATTTAGATGCTAACAGTCACATGATCAGCTTCACATTTAGATGCTAACAGTCACATGGTCAGCTTCACATTTAGATGCTAACAGTTACATGATCAGCTTCACATTTAGATGCTAACAGTTACATGATCAGCTTCACATTTAGATGCTAACAGTCACATGGTCAGCTTCACATTTAGATGCTAACAGTCACATGATCAGCTTCACATTTAGATGCTAACAGTCACATGATCAGCTTCACATTTAGATGCTAACAGTCACATGATCAGCTTCACATTTAGATGCTAACAGTCACATGATCAGCTTCACATTTAGATGCTAACAGTTACATGATCAGCTTCACATTTAGATGCTAACAGTCACATGGTCAGCTTCACATTTAGATGCTAACAGTCACATGGTCAGCTTCACATTTAGATGCTAACAGTCACATGATCAGCTTCACATTTAGATGCTAACAGTCACATGATCAGCTTCACATTTAGATGCTAACAGTCACATGATCAGCTTCACATTTAGATGCTAACAGTCACATGATCAGCTTCACATTTAGATGCTAACAGTCACATGATCAGCTTCACATTTAGATGCTAACAGTCACATGATCAGCTTCACATTTAGATGCTAACAGTCACATGATCAGCTTCACATTTAGATGCTAACAGTCACATGGTCAGCTTCACATTTAGATGCTAACAGTCACATGGTCAGCTTCACATTTAGATGCTAACAGTCACATGATCAGCTTCATATTTAGATTGCTAACAGTCACATGGTCAGCTTCACATTTAGATGCTAACAGTCACATGATCAGCTTCACATTTAGATGCTAACAGTCACATGGTCAGCTTCACATTTAGATGCTAACAGTCACAGGTCAGCTTCACATTTAGATGCTAACAGTCACATGGTCAGCTTCACATTTAGATGCTAACAGTCACATGGTCAGCTTCACATTTAGATGCTAACAGTCACATGATCAGGCTTTAACAGATAGTTTTTACAGCAATTTGTATCGTTTGTTTTGTTTTTGAAATACATTGCAGCAACCAATTATGATCATTATAGCAATGTCCAGCTGTTTGATGGAGGAAGACCCCGGACCCATGTCTGGGTAGAACCACCGGCACACCGCACGTCAGCTGGAAGACCCTCTCACATCAAGTCCTTCACCCCGAAAGGGACTCGAAGCCACACGCTGAGTGGCTAAGCAGTCAGAGGAGTTACAAATCGGCAACTCTACCACTACGCCATGGGCATCCCCGCAATTTGTATCATCTTTGCAGAACTTATTGATCAGGGTCTGCACATTAAGCTGCTCAGTCTCAAGCAGAAACTGTTAATGTATATAATGATGACCTTTCATGTTGCTGATAACAAAATTAATAACAAGGAGGCTGTTGTTATTAACAGCTATAGTGGCTTAAAGGTCTTGTAATAATTGTTTTCCAGGTAAATTGACATTTAACTGTTGGTCTCAGAGGAGGTGGTTGTTTTTTTGCACAATCTGTTGTTTTTGTTATCTTAACCTGCTATTTGTGTATTTATCAGGCTTAAGCAAATAGTTAGGAGTCATCTGATCAGGGTCTACACTATTTGCTGCTCGGTCTCTGTTGAAACGTATATCAACCCAGACATGTTACATATATAATATTAAAGCCCCCCCAAAAATAGAAGAGAATTTGACATGGACTTTTTACAAAATGTAGCAAGCTAAGGGGTAAAGGTTATACATATTTATCAGTTGTCATGGTTTCTGCTAAGACAGACCCAGTGGGGATTTGTGGAGGTTTCAAAGATTGTGTGCTTAGTTTATTTACACTTGTCATGCTATAGATTTAAATTATTTGTGTTTCTGCTGGCAACTGCATGGATATGAAACTGATTATTTCAATCTCATGGGTGACAGATTGAGAAATATCAGTTAAAGGGGGGTATTTGACAGTTTTGACCAAAACTATTTTCATTAAACATCTTAGTCAACCATTGCTATTTCAACAGATCTCGAAACATTCTGCTTATCGATGTCTGAAAAGTGAACCATAATGCCACAATAGTCATTACAAACATGTATTTCCTATCTGAGCCATAGTGCACCATTAGCTTTTTTTAAACCAAGAAAACCATGTGACCAGTTATGTAATAACTCGTCCACATCATCAGCTGTGATGTGGATGTATAATTTTTAGCAGGATTCCCAATTGTTTTTACTTACAGAGCTGAAAAGAATGGTCATTTTAAGTGATGACTTCCAAGTTTTACTGCCCTAAAATTGAGATAATGTTGAAAATCATCAAAGCTTAGACTAAAGCATGATTTATTACTTAAGAAATTATGCACAAATACCCCAAACAGAGGTCAGATATTGTTATACGTGTAAGATATAGACAAAACCGTCAGAGACCGCCTTTAGGGAAAATCTTATCATTTCACTCTGGCCTACAGTAAAATGATCAGGTTATCATATTCCATCTGGCCAACAGTGAAATGATCAGGTTATCATCTTCACTCTGGCCAACAGTGAAATGATCAGGTTATCATATTCCATCTGGCCTACAGTGAAATGATCATGTTATCATCTTCACTCTGGCCCATGGTGAAATGATCAGGTTATCATCTTCACTCTGGCCCACGGTGAAATGATCAGGTTATCATCTTCACTCTGGCCCACAGTGAAATGATCAGGTTATCATATTCCATCTGGCCAACAGTGAAATGATCAGGTTATCATCTTCACTCTGGCCTTCAGTGAAATGATCATGTTATCATATTCACTCTGGACCACAGTGAAATGATCAGGTTATCATATTCACTCTGGCCCATAGTGAAATGATCAAATTATCATATTCACTCTGGCCCATGGTGAAATGATCAGGTTATCATATTCCATCTGGCCCACAGTGAAATTATCAGGTTATCATCTTCACTCTGGCCCACGGTGAAATGATCAGGTTATCATATTCCATCTGGCCCACAGTGAAATGAACAGGTTATCATCTTCACTCTGGCCCACAGTGAAATGATCAGGTTATCATATTCACTCTGGCCCACAGTGAAATGATCAGGTTATCATATTCACTCTGGCCCACAGTGAAATGATCAGGTTATCATATTCACTCTGGCCCACAGTGAAATGATCAGGTTATCATATCCACTCTGGCCCACGGTGAAATGATCAGGTTATCATATTCCATCTGGCCCACAGTGCAATGATCAGGTTATCATATTTACTCTGGCCCACAGTGAAATGATCAGGTTATCATATTCACTCTGGCCCACAGTGAAATGATCAGGTTATCATCTTTACTCTGGCCCACAGTGCAATGATCAGGTTATCATATTCACTCTGGCCCACAGTGAAATGATCAGGTTATCATATTCACTCTGGCCCACAGTGAAATGATCAGGTTATCATATTCCATCTGGCCCACGGTGAAATGATCAGGTTATCATATTCACTCTGGCCCACAGTGAAATGATCAGGTTATCATATTTACTCTGGCCCACAGTGAAATGATCAGGTCATCATATTCCATCTGGCCCACAGTGAAATGATCAGGTTATCATATTCCATCTGGCCCATGGTGAAATGATCAGGTTATCATATTCACTCTGGCCCACAGTGAAATGATCAGGTTATCATATTCACTCTGGCCCACAGTGAAATGATCAGATTATCATATTCACTCTGGCCCACAGTGAAATGATCAGGTTATCATATTCACTCTGGCCCACAGTGAAATGATCAGGTTATCATATTCCATCTGGCCCACGGTAAACTGATCAGGTTATCATAGTCACTCTGGCCCACAGTGAAATGATCAGGTTATCATCTTCACTCTGGCCCACAGTGAAATGATCAGGTTATCATATTCACTCTGGCCCATGGTGAAATAATCAGGTTATCATCTTCACTCTAGCCCACAGTGAAATGATCAGGCTATAATATTCACCCTGGCCCACAGTGAAATGATCAGGTTATCATATTTCATCTGGCCCACAATGAAATGATCAGGTTATCATATTCACTCTGGCCCACAGTGAAATGATTAGGCTATCATCTTCACTCTGGCCCACAGTGAAATGATCAGGCTATAATATTCACCCTGGCCCACAGTGAAATGATCAGATTATCATCTTCACTCTGGCCCACAGTGAAATGATCAGGTTATCATATTCACTCTGGCCCACAGTGAAATGATCAGGTTATCATATTCCATCTGGCCCAGGGTGAAATGATCAGGTTATCATATTCACTCTGGCCCACAGTGAAATGATCAGGTTATCATATTCTATCTGGCCCACAGTGAAATGATCAGGTTATCATATTCCATCTGGCCCACAGTGAAATGATCAGGTTATCATATTCCATCTGGCCCACAGTGAAATGATCAGGTTATCATCTTCACTCTGACCCACAGTGAAATGATCAGGTTATCATATTCACTCTGGCCCACAGCGAAATGATCAGGTTATCATATTCACTCTGGCCCACAGTGAAATAATCAGGTTATCATCTTCACTCTGGCCCACAGTGCAATGATCAGGTTATCATATCCACTCTGGCCCACGGTGAAATGATCAGGTTATCATCTTCACTCTGGCCCATGGTGAAATGATCAGGTTATCATATTCACTCTGGCCCATGGTGAAATGATCAGGTTATCATATTCACTCTGGCCCATGGTGAAATGATCAGGTTATCATCTTCACTCTGGCCCACAGTGAAATGATCAGGTTATCATCTTCACTCTGGCCCACAGTGAAATGATCAGGTTATCATATTCCATCTGGCCCACAGTAAAATGATCAGGTTATCATATTCCATCTGGCCCACAGTGAAATGATCAGGTTATCATATTCCATCTGGCCCACAGTAAAATGATCAGGTTATCATCTTCACTCTGGCCCATGGTGAAATGATCAGGTTATCATCTTCACTCTGGCCCACGGTGAAATGATCAGGTTATCATCTTCACTCTGGCCCACAGTGAAATGATCAGGTTATCATGTTTACTCTGGCCCACAGTGAAATGATCAGGTTATCATATTTACTCTGGCCCACAGTGCAATGATCAGATTATCATATTCACTCTGGCCCACAGTGCAATGATCAGGTTATCATCTTCACTCTGGCCCACGGTGAAATGATCAGGTTATCATGTTTACTCTGGCCCACAGTGAAATGATCAGGTTATCATATTCACTCTTGCCCACAGTGAAATGATCAGGTTATCATATTCACTCTGGCCCACAGTAAAATGATTAGGTTATCATATTCACCTTGGCCCACGGTGAAATGATCAGGGTATTATATTTATCCTGGATCCCAAGGGAGGTAATTAGTAATTACTGGAGAATATGGCATAGCAGCTGATTAAAATGAAGTTTAATGATGAAATGATGGTGATGATGAAATAAGCATGAAATTAAAGGGAAATTCCATCCATCAATACATATTATTAAAAAAAAAAATATGTGTTTATTTTTATTTTTTATAAAGAAATTTTAGGATATTAAAAGATCGGATTTGACTAGAAATAAACCATTGTGACATTGCCGGCCAAACAAATCTTCAAATAATTATAGCCTGGCTGATGGAATTTACATGTCCTTTTCCAGTTAATATCAAATGGTCATGATAACTTAATACACATAATATCAAATTATGTTATCAGACTTAATTGTGGTGCTGATAATTTCATAGGAATTACATTTATCTTTGTATATGATGGGACTTAATTATTTATGACACTCTGGAACTTCTCATTAAATGACATGATTTAATGACATGATTTAATGACATGATTGATTAAGCTGTAAATGCACCAATAATTATAAAATGTTTGTCATGAAATGATTTAAACATTTTTTTTTCAATTTCCACATTGTCAAAATTAATGTTAATATAACATTTATTTGATGGGAATTTCGCCTTTTTCAGACCTCATAGTTTTTTTTAAAATTTTATCTTGATTTTTGAAAAGGAAAACTGAGCCTTAAACTATACTAAAAAAGACACATAAGAATAAACAGAAGTTATGATAAGAAAAAATAGGATGGAAAGATTGATAGAAATAACAATGGAAAAAGAAGATTGAAAGACAAAAAGAAAATGAAAAATATTACAGAAATGTGAATTTCAAAAATGAAAACACGTCTGTGTAAGGAAAGTAAGGGGTTAGGAAGCAGTTGGTTGATGATAGGTTAAATCAGAAGAGAACAAAGAAGAGTGGTTAAAAAAGAAGAAAGGGGCCTCTAAGAGACAGGCAAAAAAATGATAGAAAGAACAAAAGTGAAATTTGCAGAGAGAGAAAACTGATTGATACAAAACAACAAAAGAGAATAAAGTATTTACATAAAAGACAATAGCATCTTGAAACAACGAGACAAAACGAAAAACGACAAATAAAAAAAAGATAATGCTGTATTGAAAGGAATATGCTTAAAAACGAAAGGCCAAAAATAAGACAATATAGGAAAAAAGCAGATACAATGGAGACATGTTCCAAACAATGAAAGAATTGTACTTCTGGGAGTTTGTGGCATGGATAAAGAAGGAAGAAAGAAAATTCAAGGGAATGGCTGTTGCTGTGACAAGTTCTAAAAGAAAAAAATTGTGGTACCATTTATACTTTAAAAAAAGTTAACTACATGAAATGGGTCTGAAGATTCTAGACAAAGAAGTGAAAAAAAAATGAAATGAATCAAAGAGAAGTATGAAAGACATAAACCTTTGGAAAAATAGAGCAAGATTGTGAGAGAGGAGAGATAGATTGACAGAGAGATTTGTGAGAGAGGAGAGATAGATTGACAGAGAGATTTGTGAGAGAGGAGAGATAAATTGACAGAGAGATTGACAGAAAAAATGTTTATAAGGTTCTGAAATACAAAACAGTGACATGTGTGATGGCAAATAAAAGATAAAACACTGGATAGATGGGTGAAAACAGTGAAAGAATCATAGAAAAAAAACAACAGTGTGTAATGTTTTGTAAAAGGAAGGAAGGAAATAAAAAGAAAGAAAATCATAAAGTGAAGCATGATTAAAAAAATAGATGAAATGGCTTTGGTTAGGAAAAAAAAAGTAAAAAGGAAAGAATGATAATATATAGCAACAAAAAGTAGATAGAGAATCGGGTAGGGAAGAAAACAAAAACTGGGACAGAAAAGTGGAGAGTTGTAGAAATAATGGTTGATAAAAGTCTGTAAAGATAAGGAAATAATTGAGAGAAGGGAGGAGGATGATAAAAAAGAGAGAAAGACAAAACAATAGACAAATAGACTGAAGAGAAAGTGACAACAATACAAATTAGAAAACAATAGGTTCAAACAAAAGTTAGTAGAGGAACAAACAACAACAAAAAGACATTAAGCATAGTGCCAAGACACTTAACAAATAGAGCAGCAATAAAAAAGGAACAGTGACAACAGACTGAGAGTGTGGATTGCTGGGAATAATGGTGGAAAAAATAAATTTGTGAAGAATTCCCATGACACAAGACAAAAAGAGTGATAACAAACAACTAAGTAACAATGGAAAAAGACGCAACTGGGAAACGGTGAAAGAGGAAGAGAGAGGGGATAGAAGTCTAGAGCGGAAAGGATGGTAGACACTAGAAAGTGGTTTCGGCATACAGGTTTTCCGCTTCGCCAGTGGCTGGTTATTGGTAAATGACGAGTATTGATCCCACAATTCTTTGGCCACTGTATAGAGATATGAGAGTCTGTATTAGTCAGAGGCAGTCTAGGCGACAACTTCTACGACAACTCCTACCTCCGTGTCGATTCCAGATCTATACCAGTTGCACTGGTCTAATAGATTTTTATTTTGGATATGTCACAGTTCTACCGATAATCACAGGGATAATGGCCTGATCCAAAATGATCCAAGTGTTACACGCACAAGCAATGTAAGTCTGTTTTACTAGGAAGTTTTGTTAATGCATTCTGCTGCATTGTTTTAGGGGCTGGCATTATATTGAGTGTTTCTGCTGCATTGTTTTAGGGGCTGGCATTATATTGAGTGTTTTTTAAGTGAATAAAGATTATGAGTGTTGTAGTTATCTCTTATCATTGCTGGTCTTCAAAGGAAATTGTCTTCTAATTTACTGTTGTAATAATTGAGTGGATAGTTTTATATTTAATGAAAATATTTACGTTATCTTCACCTCATGTAAATATATGATTAGATATTATAAACTTAAGAATTTTTTTTTTTCAATCTATATAGATCTGTAGTATAATGTATCTTTAGCACATAATATGTGGATAGTTTTAACATGTAAAATGTGTAGATATTTCAATACCTATTCATCACATTGGGTGGTAATATTCATCAATTGGGTGGTTATATTAACCATATTGGGTGGTTATTTTCATCATATTATGTGGTTATGTTAATCATTTTAGGTGGTTATATTAAGCATTTTGGGTGGTGATATTGATCATATTGGGTGGTTGTATTAAATATATTGGATAGTTATAATTACCATATTGGGTGGTTGTTTTAATCATGTTGGGTGGTTATTGTCACCATATTGGGTGGTTATATTAATCATGTTGGGTGGTTATTGTCACCATATTGGGTGGTTATATTAATCATGTTGGGTGGTTATTGTCACCATATTGGGTGGTTATATTAATCATGTTGGGTGGTTGTATTCATCAGATTGGACAGTTGTCATTAGATGGTTAAATAAATCATATAGGGTGGTTATATTAATCATATTGGGTGGTTATTAATCACATTTGGTAGTAATATTCAGCATATTGGGTGGTTATGTTCATCATATTGGATGGTTATAAACATTTTAGGTGGTTTATTTTGTCATGTCGATTGGTAATATTGATTGGTAATATTCATTATATTGGATGGTTGTATTAATCATATTGGGTGGTTGTAGTCATACTGGGTGGTAATATTGATCATATTGGGTGGTTGTAGTTATCATGTTGGATGGTTATATTAATCATATTGGGTGGTTATATTCATCATATTAGGTGGTTATATTAATCATTTTGGGTGTTTTAGTTATAGCCACCATATAGGGTGGTTATATTAATTATTTTGGGTGGTTATAGTCACAATATTAGGTGGTTATATTAATCATATTGGTGGTTATAATCACAATATTGGGTGGTTATATTAATCATGTTAGGTAGTTATAGTCACCATATTGGGCAGTTATATTAATCATGTTGGGTGGTTGTATTCATCATATTGGGCAGTTGCCATTGGATGGTTATATTAATCAAATTGGGTGGTAATATTCAACATATAAGGTGGTTATATTCATTTTATTGGAATGGATGGTTATACATATCATTTTAGGTGGTTTAATTCATCATGTCGATTGGTAATAGACTGCCTTCAGATGTCTTCAGTGTATTTTTTTACCTACGTTAATACATGTACATAGATACCAGTTTGTTTTTATTAAATCTGATCCCAAATGTCATTATACATCTTAGTCATCAGTGCTTTATGATTTATGTGGTCTGTGTGTGATATTGACGACAAGGTTTTCACAGTTTTGTGGTGTTTGCTTTAAATTTCTGCTAATAACTTGTCCGCTAATTTAGAATTGATAAACGACAGTGGTTTTTAGTTCAAATCAAGTTCGTAGCTTAACAGTTTACTGTACTGAAATTTTCTTGTATCAGAAGATATTGTTTGATAGCACTGCATTATTATACATTGCCATGTTAGGTATATTTGACAATTTGGCTTATCTTGATACATATTTGTTTGTTTGTTTGTTTGTTTATTGGGTTTATCGTCCCACCAACAGTATTTCAGTTATCTTGAGACGGTGTCCACTTGAAGCAGATATAGTGCTGCCTTCACTGTGTATAGCATGCCGTGAACAACTGGCATGATACCACACCCAGTCACATTATTTTGACACCGGGCCAACCAGTCGTGGAACTTTAAATAGCTCAGAGGGGTTTTAAGTCTACAACTATAGGCACTTTTACTTTAACTTAATTTGAAAAGAAAAATATCTGAAACACATAATATTTATTGTTTTTAACATTATCTGGTCCCAGTTGGGTCCATTATAGCGACCAATAGGCATTGTTGACAAAAGAAGACCTCAGACTTATGACTGGGTAGATTTTTCGGTGTACTGCAGATCAGCTGGAAGACCTCACCAATTGAAAGTTAGCAAACAGACAGGGACTTGAACTCACATGATGAGGGGCTAAGAAGTTACAAGCCAGCAACTCTAACCACTCAACTTTGGTTCTCAAGTCATTTGTACACTCAATGCTTCAGTCATCACTCAACCTTTGATATTTTGGTAAGTTCTCAGCCTCTTTCTGTGGGCTTCGAGTCCCTATCGGGCCAAGAACTTTCATGTGGGGAGGTTTTCCAGCTAACTTGCAGTGTCCTGGTGGTTGTACCCAGGCATAAGTCTGTGGGTCTTCCTCCACCTTATAATTAGCTGGACGTCTCCAATTTGACCATCATAATTGCATCAGTGCAGTGTCAAAAAAACCCAAAGAAACAAACATAGCTTTTTGTGCTTCTGTACCAGCACCTAACAACAGCGTTTGGGAATCAAGTATTTGCTTTTCACTCGATTGGCCTGGGTTTCGATGAATTCCTCACTGTGGTTGAATTTTTTTAATTATGGTTCATTGCCGCTAATGATCATGAGATCAGTGATGATCGACTGAGGTTTTTTTAAAGCTGCAGCTTAACTTTGATGCCAGTTTCTTTGAAATATTCTTTTGAAAAATCCATTCTTAAGGTTAAAATATGGGATAATTTTTATTTGCATATCCCACTGAATTATTTTTTTAAAAGCTGTTTATTTACCCTAAAATTCTTAAATGATATAATAAAAACAATAAAAATAGTAATTGAATTTGCAGATTTTATTGCATATTCTGGTGGAAATAATGGTGTTGGAATGAAGCTTGGATCGAAATTAAATGCAATTCATGAATATTTTGTCAAATAATACCAAAATAAAGAAAGAAAAAAAATTTAAAATTCCCTCGCCTCGCCAGATCTTTTGTTTTTTAAACATAGCCTGCTTATCAAGACAGAACTTTTCTTTTGTTTTTCTTGAATATGAGTGTCTGAAAATTGGTAATAAATTTAGGATTGCTTTTGTATACTCTAATAGAATTCTAATGGGATACATTGGTGAAATTGAAATTGTCTCCCTTGTTAGTAAATATCCTAGGTATTCCACACTGTAGGTAAGTCCTTTTAGTTGAAATTCTTAGACTGTTATCGCCTGTTCTTTGGTAGATATTGCAATTACATGTACAAACAGTGAAATTTCTTACTTTTGCATAAATATAAGCTTAAAATTTATTTAAATACTTATAGAGATATGTAATTGAAAAAATAAATGGAATTGTTTGTTGATGATGGTTAACCTGGGTATCATAAGAATGGCAGAAAAGTCAACATACACTCCATAGTGCACAACCATAAAAAACGAGCAAAACAAATGAAAGGACCTACTTGCATTTAGGGATTATTCAGGGGAGACTATTCATTAATGTCTCTCATTATTGATGCTGTTTTGATGACTTATTAATTAGTCATGCAGTGCTAACTAATGTCAAATTGGTTTCAAATGTATTATGTACTTTTTTCCTGATAACTGGAAAAAATGACGGCCATTACATTTTTGTGCTTAGTTTCAAATCTGTTTGCATAAATTGTATTATTAAGGTATTTTTTTCATAAAAACTGCAAAGATATTGTTTAAAAAAGTATCTTAAAGTTTGACATTTCTGACAAAAAAAAAAATTAGTCAAATGACACATGGTTATATGAAATACCTTATAATTATTATTTATTTTTCTATTAAATATAAAATAAATACAACCAAATCATTGAGTTTATGCAACCAGATTTGAAACTAAGCAAAAAAATTGATGGCCATTATTTTTTGGATTTATCTGAAAAAGTGTCACTTTTGAATGGTTAAATAAAATATAACTGATTAATGTCATACGAAATTATTGATCTAGAAATATGTCATTTATGTCGTGCAGAATTCTCATATAAATTGATTTATGTTGTGTGGAATGCTACAATAAATTATAACCGCATTACCTCGTAAATCTTAAAATACTGTCTAGCACTGACACAAACTTCCTAAAACAATTATGTAAATTCATAAACAGAATTATTTCTACATTCAAAGAAAATTATATTATAACTATATATTAACGTAATATGCCAATACCTCCGGCTTGTACTTCACTACACTGACTTAGATAACTTCGCTCGTACATTTATTATTATTTCATGAGTTTCCACTTTCTCTTGTGTCCCTAAATTACATTGTCAAATAATCCATATCAAATGACTTTCCAGAATTCCATCTTTTATTAAAATTTTCACTGACAAAACAGCACATGCAATCCACTATATCCAATGGTATGTGTAACACTAATCTACCTCACCTGTCTCGCAATGCCCAGTAGCCTTTACATGCACCGGTAAAATCTCGTGCCCCACGTGCCTGTTTACAGCTGATAGCCGACTGTCAAATTCAACACTCCTTTGCACCAGCACACTGGTTATTACTCATGCGTATCAATGCTGTTTGCATGAGCATATTGTGTACATATACTTGCCAAAATTTATTTTTGTCTTAATAATAATCTAAACATTATTTCAACCAATCCTAATTATTGTCATACTACCTTTTACTCCCCTCCCCTCCTACGCACTCCACCACCACCTGTCCCCCCACACATCCACACTCTAGAACACTTGAGCTTTTCAGATGAAATGTACTGATCTTCCATGCCTCATTTCACATCTTCTAGATGACTATAATAGCTTTTGCTATAATACAAATACTATTTTTTTGTACCACTACCTTATTTTTTCTCTCTCGCTCACCATTCTTCAGTTTTTTTATGTAGCTCTACGATATATTCCATTTTGTCTGTTAAATTGTAAAAATATTCACCTATAAGATGCATGGTCTTTAGTGTATATGATAAACTTCTTTCTCTAGCATTTTCTCACACTTGCTACTAGTATTTAAAAGACATATTTGTAAAAAATGTGTTACTTAGCTTGGTACTTATTTGTTTGTTAACTATTTTACTAGAATTGCTATCATGCTCCACTGTAACTTGTATATGAGTTAACAATGAGACATGCACAAGAAACAACAAAATATGTCTAATTAGAAATCATCTATATACATCATATATACATGTATTCAGTTTCTTCCCTCAATCCCCCACTCCATTTTTTTCCTCTCTCTGTCTTTCTTTTGCTCTTTCTCCCTATCTCTCTCTCTCCCATCACCCATTTTACTCTTTTGTACTACGTCACCCCAACTACCGGAACCTCTTGTTACTTCTGCTGCCTCTTCATTGTATATTATTCTTCATGTAGTATACTTTGTATACTTTACAAGAAATAAAGATTTGTTCTGTTCTGTTCAATTATTAAAAAAATACATTAGATGTGTATCATGCTGATTGTTCGAATTATTTATTATTGATTTTGTTTATGCTGAATGTTCGAATAAGTTATCATTGAATTGTCATTGTGAATTTCTAATTACTGTTACTTGATTTATGTGGTGCTCGATATAACTTATTAACAATATGGAGTCAATGATCTTAATGCTGATAATTTAATTTGGCCGTGCAGATAAATGCCTAATGAGAGACATTAATGAATTGTCTCCCCTGAATAATGCCTAAATGCAAGTAGGTCCTTTCATTTGTTTTACTCGGTTTTTATGCTTGTGGTCTTTGGAGTATATGCTGACTTTTCTGCCTTTCTTATGATACCCAGGTTAATCATCACCAATAAACATTTCCATTTTCTTTTTTAAATAACATATCTCTATTAGTATTTAAATAAATTTCAAGCTGACATTTATGCAAAAGTAAGAAATTTCACTATTTGTTATTGCAATATCTACAAAAGAACAGGGGATAAAGTCCAAGAATTTCAGCTACAAGGACCTACCTACTGTTTGGAATACCTCAGATATTAACTACCAGTAACAAGGGAGACAATTTCCATTTCACCAATGTACCCCATTGATTTTGCATTATTTATTTCATGCTGAAGGTTTAAATTGGTAATTAATTATTTATGTAGTGTTGATTGATGTATTTTGGTTGTGCATGGTTAACATGGAAATGGTAATGATTTGCAAAGTGTCCAATATTGTCCGATAGTGTTAAGCAGTTTGCATGATTAACACAGAGCTGAAGGTTAAAAATAACACACACACAAAAATAGAATTATCTAGTGCCGAATGTTGTTTAGTTTGTTTTACATAGTGCCATGTTTTTCTTGATGCCCCAGTATGTATATGAACCTCACCGAACCGGCCACAATAGCTCAAATGGTAGAGCGTTGGCTTGCAGATCCGGAGGTCGCGGGTTTAAACCCCGGCCGGGTCAAACCAAAGACTTTAAAGTTGGTAGTAGTGGCTTCCCTCCTAACGCTCAGGGCTAAGGGGTCAGCATTACGCCTGACTCGTCAGTGTCAGTATGTGGACCAGTTGGGTTCAATCCCTGGGCACCTCATAAAGTGCCCCTGTGCTGTAATGATAGAAATGTCGCTGCATAGTATTTGCAAAAATGTCGGCAGATCCAATAAAATCCCATGCAATCCACACCTAACCAGTCATGCTCAAAATGAATCAGGTATAATCCAATTCAGTGTGTTTTCTTCTTGCAAACAGTACCTACAATATAAATACATTTTCATAACTCTTGTTTTTAATAGATTGTTTCCATATCACTGAAGACATCTTATCTTGGCAGCCATGTTTAATGGCAACTTCATGGGATTTTTAGATGAATTGTATAGAAGTGTAAATTTTATTTTCTTGTAATTTCTTCATTTGTGTTCCAAAAATTAGCTATACTTAGCTCTAGATATTCATATTTTTTAAAAAACAATACAATATTTTTAAAATTGATAAATGTACAAAATATTAAAACACTTAAATAAATAAAATTATTGATTCATCCTTAAACAAAATGAACATTGTATCTTTTTTGGTTGGATTTTGTTTACCTTTTAAACTATCAAAATATAGTTTTGATACATGTATTTAAAATACTTTATAAAAGAAGTTAAATTTGATATAAAATTCAGTAAAATAGACTGAAAAATAAAAACACAGTGGTGAGTTTAATAAAGCTTATATTTCCAGATTTTGGCCTGCATTGGCTTCTGCCTTCAAAGATGGCTGCCTTAAACTGTCTTATTATTGCCTATGACATCACATGGAAACTATCTGTAGGATAGACAAGTTCTTCTTGCATAAAAATCAGACAAAGGTCAGATTTGTGGCTTAATGCCTAACTGATCATAGAGGCAGTATCTGTAAATGTGTAATTATTGCATGCTTAGAGATTATCAGTATTTTTTTTACGCATAGAGATTATCTGATATAACATGTATTTCTTTTATCAATATTTAGGCACACCACCCAAAAACATTATCTATACTTATTTTAACATAGTTTCTGCCTAGAGATTATCTGTATTTTTTTTTTTACTTAGTTTTTTCTTAGAGATTATCTGTACATTTGTTTTACTTAGTTTTTGCTTAGAGATTATTTGTACTTATTTTTTAATTAAGGTAGTTTTTGCGTAGAGATTATCGGTACTTTTTCAATGTAGTTTTTGCTTAGCGAGTATCTATTATTATTTTACTCATCTATATTATCTGTATTTTATACTTTGAGATTTTCTGTGCCTGTTTTCTGCATAGGATTTTCTCAGATGATATCCGAACTCTACATTAGTTGCATTATTCATTGAAGTGCATTCAGACAAGATGACTAGAAAGGGGATGTAAATATCACTTGTTGTTGACAGTAACTTAAGGCATAGAAATATTCAATTCTTACATTGGTAAAATGGAAATTGTCTCTCATGTTAAATAATATCCAAGGTAGTCCAAATGGTATGTAGGGCCTTTTATTTGGAATTCTTGTACTATATTGCCTTTTCTTTTATAGATGGTGCAATTAAAAAATTTGAAATTTCTAAATTTCGCATAAATATAAGCCTGAAATCCATTAAATTACTTATATAAATATGCTATTTAAATCAGAAAATGGACGTGTTTATTGATAATGGTGAACCCTGGTATTGAAAGAAAAGCATAAAAGTCAACATACATGCCAAAAAAGCAGAGTAATCCAAATAAAAGGAAGGACCAACCTGCATTTAGGGATTATTCAGGGGTGACTATCCACTGATGTCTCTTATTAAATAACAACAAAACAGTTTTAAATACTAGTTTATAGTTACCAAATAACACTTTTTAATAGGAAAATAAGTGAAGCTGTTATCAAAAAAGAAACGAGACAAGACTAAAAATGCTGTAGAATTGATACTGTACCATTAATTTTTTGTTGCTTTCAGCCAATTAACACCAGGAAGTCCCCATTATTGTATACTGCCATGGCCCAGTGGCTCTATGTTTGATATATTGTTATACAGTAGCAACAAATCCTGATGAAGAAAGGTTTTCTACATAGACAATATTACTGTGTATTCGCTGGCTCACATTGGGAGCTGTCAGATCAGGATCTTTGCTATTTGCTGCTATTTGTCACTGTTGATGTTTTCTTTATTTTAGCATAATGTAGTTTTTTCACACCTAACCACCAGGTTTTTTTTTCTGAAAAAGGGAACGCTGCCTGTGGCCTTTGAGAAGGGGAAAATTTTGCAGTGTTTTATTAAAAAAGGGGAAAAAGTGCGTGTTTAACTTCTTAGTTGTTATCATACGTTTCTATGTTTTTTGTTTTGTTTTTGAACTCCTCGACTAGATTAGCGTAGTTCAGTTTACTTAAGCTACCTCTGTAGTCATTTACCCGCATCATTGTGTCTTATTTCTGCATTTCGGCAATAAAATGTTGACTTTGGGAATTTTAATTTTTAGGAAAAGAACTAGGCTTATGTCCCGGGGAGACGGATCCTTCAATGTAAGGTTGAAAAACCCTGCCTACCCACACGAAGGATCTGTTTATTTACAAATTTAGCCCATGGATATTAATCCTTCAAAGCAAATATTTTAGTAAGATTTAGCCCAGTATTCACCAACCATTCTTAAGTAAGAATTGCCCAAGTCATGGATTTCAATCCACAATATCTTCATTATGTACTTAGCTGCATGTCTGTATTCCTGCATGACACTGTGCTACATTGAGCTTAAAATCACATTGAAACTTCATAAATAAGCTTAGTCTTGTAAGTATGAAAATTTTGACTTTGGCTTAAGTCATGACGTAGGTTTAGGAATGGTTTGTGAAAACGACCCTTAGACAAGTAATGTTGATCCAGATCAGACAGCTTCATGCAGCGAGCACTCTGATCAGTGTCAACACTGTTTGCATTATGTACAGTAATCTTGTACCTGGAAGAATAAAGTTTTGTTCTGTTCTGTTCTGCTGAAGTGTCTTGACATTCATTAAAATTGGTACTTCAATTCCATCACAAATGGGATGCTACAACCATTAACACTTTTTCTGTAAGGTTGTCTTTTTTATTGAAATATTTAATTTCTTTTACAATCAAGAATTTGTTTCTTTCTAACAGAGACAATACTTGTCTCCTGACACAAACACAATGTCTTTAACACTTGCAATTACTGCAGGCCATTTATGCTGGGCGCCAATGTAACTTAGGGAGAAAAAAGTTTAGCCAGTCCATGACTCAAACTCGGGACCCTTCGCCAACAGGGCAAATGCTCTACCGACTGAGCTAACCGGGCTGCTTACACATTTTACCCTTTCACCCAGCTACATGTACCCTGAGCAACATGAAATTCGTCTGAAATTTCCACAGACTATATGCTCTACATACATCTCATAAGCTCTTCTTAAACACTTGTAATTACCGCGGGCCATTTATGCTGGGCGCCAATGTAACTTAGGGAGAAAAAAAGTTTAGCCAGTCCGGGACTCAAACCCGGGACCCTTCACCAACAGGGCAAATGCTCTACTAACTGAGCAAAAACCGGGCCGCCTACAGACTTTTCCCTATCACCCAGCTACATGCATCCTGAGCAACTTGAAATTCGTCTGGAATACCACAGACCATATTGTTCTTCATACAGCTCATAAGCACTTCTTAAACACTTGTAATTTCCGCAGGTCATTTATGTTGGGCGCCAATGTAACTTAGGGAGAAAAATGTGCAGCTAGTCCGGGACTCGAACCTGGGACCCTTCGCTAACAGGGCGAATGCTTTACTGACAGTTAACTGGACCGCTTACACATTCTTTCCCTATCACCCGGCTACATACAACCCGATCAACTTGAAATTCGTCTGAAATTTCCACAGACCATATGCTCTATATGCAAATCATAAGCACTTCTTAAACATTTGCGACGCAATGATCACGTGTCATTTATGTTGGGCGCCAATGTAACTTAGGGAGAAAAATGTGCAGCTTGTCTGGGACTCAAACTCTGGACATTACGCTAACAGGGCGACTGAGCTAACTGGACAGCTTACATTCTCTCCCTATCACCCGACTACAACAGTACTCATGGGACATTGTCATATTTTCTTAATGGTTTCCTGCACTTGTAGCAGGCTAAGGTAAAATTATCATTAATGGCTGCCGGCCATCCCTGCTATGATAGTCTTTGATATTCTGACACCATTTATTGATTTATAAATGGCTTTATCATGGAGATACAAGTTAGGACTGTCCGACTATTGTCTTATTGTGAATTGTTTGTTAGCTGTATATTGACACAGTTAAAAATGATTTGTGATCTGGGATCAGGTCAATTTTTGATGTTTCTATCAAAGAACACCAAAAACAATACATTCCTTAATTTGTATAAATTATAATTTATGCTCCGCCCACTCATACAAAAGGGATAGTCAGCTCTGATGTTGAATTTTTTTTGCTTAAAGGTAATGTTATTTATATCTTTTACTTAAAATAAAATATAAGTTTATACAGAAATTGTGCAAAAATTTTTCACTACAGGGGTAAATGTTTGTACTTGTGTTTGATCCAACTTGTCGGATACCCCAGTGGTCGAAATTAGTGCTGGCCCGATACCAAAAAACTAGTAGATTTTTTCTCAGGCTAGTAAAAATTCCTAATTTACTAGCCTGATGGGTTTCTAATTTCCTGATCAGTAAAAATTATTTTACTTTCATTTTTAATTTTTAAACTTTTGAGCTGCTTATTTCATTCGGCAAGCTGTTGCTTGTATCATAAACAGGTTATGCACACTAAACCAATAATGTGTTTACTGTGCAAGAACCACATGGTATTCTGGTGCCCTCATGGTACATAATGTTCTATACCAAATTAAAATCAGCTGGGCCACAGAACAAAATGGCAGAGAAAATTATACTGAAACATGTTTCTTGTGCAAAACCTGGGGAAATAAACATGAAGTTGCCATGCGATTGATACTTAAATGGTGCTTTGTTCCGTATTTATTTTAGTTTTTTGTGTGGCTTTCTTGTAAAATTAAAACAGAATTTAATTCAGGCTTATGAATTTTCTTTCGGGCTAGTGAAAATTGCTTAGTTACTAGCCAAACTTCCTTGTAAATTTCAATCCTAGTTTCTATGACTGATACCACCTTCAAAGGTAACCAGCATTGCAGCATCACTGTACTCATTACTAATCCTTGGCTCAAGATTATTAAACTTTGAACCAATATCTGACCAATCAAATGCTTACAAAGAACACTGTTAGTGTGGTAGGTAGGTAGCTCCAACTACAGGAGGTTCTGGATTCAATCCCCATGCCTAATAATACCCAAATTATGAATAAATATGTTTTGGTTTAGCTTACTGGCTAACACTAAGCAAAAAGTGGAAAAAAACAGGACCAGAGGTTATACAATGTGGAGCTTGAGTATGAGGCCAATCTCAGGCATCTCATTGGTTAAATTTTAATTTCGAACCCAAATCTGGCCAATAAGATGCTTTAGAATGATGTAGTCTGTATGTTTTATAACTTTGACCTTGTTTCCCAGTTTGATTACATGTATAAACAAACAGCTGCACCAGATGTTGAAAATGTATGATTAAACTGAGGAGAACCTGTAGCATCAAATTTCATATCTCTTTTAGAACATTAATAAATCAAACCGCTGGCAGAACGGCAGAGAGAAAAGCCTTTTTACATTTAGATGAAATAACAATAAATATTGTTACAGAAAATAAAGCAGTCTGCAAGTAGACATATTTATGACTCTTGCATAGCGTGCAGTTATAGAGTAAGTGAAGTAATTAGCTAAACATAATTATAGAACAAGATAAAAAAAAATACTAAGGAGAGAGAAGATATCTTGGAATTTTTTTCTTTTTGCTGCAAAACTCAAAGGTCCTCAGTGAATCTTTGCATACAACTGACATTTGCTGTCAGTCTGTCTGTCACATGGTAGACAGTAAGTTCCAGGTGATAACAAGAGATTGTTTAAACTCACAGTTCTCAAACTCTTTTATTGAGGCCAGTGATGCAAAGTTCAAGGTCACGGCAAAGGTCACAGCAACCTTGAACATGATATTTGTTTCCAATATATACTTTGAAAGTGCACAGGACAGCAATACTGTAAGTAGGTAGGGTCGTTGGTCAAGGCAAGTAGTTTCCCCTTACTATTTGTCGTATCAGCTGGGCAAGGTCAATGTCATAGTGACCTTCACAGAGATGACTTTAAAGGTCACAATTATCTTTAATGTGATTATAGTTTCTGATTGATATCTAGAGATTGTCTGAGTCCGAATTCTTCAGACTTGGTACTGTTCATGAAACCACTAGATGGCAACTTTCGGTTTTGGGTACTGATCCCCACAAAACAAGTAATGTCACACATAATTAAAAAGCTTACAAAATGCAAGATGAACTGTATAAACCACCCATTGCCTTTGAATGCACTGAAATCATAAATTTCTAAAATTGTCGACATTATGTTTTTCCCCAGTACTACCACTCCTGTTTCCCTCCTACTCTTTCATGACAATATTTTCTGACAATATTTTCTGCATCCGACATAACTCACTTCAATTTCTTGAGGCATCTTGGCATTAACGGTCATTTCTCTCTGATCAAATTATTTGTGATCAATACAGCTGTATAAGGACTTAGCCTTGTCTTCAAAACCTGCTAACATTGACTAATTTATTTCAATTAGAAGACCTCTGCAGACTTCATTGGGCTGTCAGTGGAAGTTGCCTTGCAATAACATGACAATTAATGTTTTTTATTGCCCTCTTTCTGTTGTTGTTTATGTCGCTTGATTGTAAATCGTTTGTATTATTAATGCGTTCCTGGTGCATCAAGATTGGCCTTGAGTTGGTAAGTTTAAAGGTTTGTGATTTTTTATTCCAAGACATGGTGTTTGTGAAGTAACTGATGATGCTACCAGAAGGGTGTCATTTTATCTAAACTGTCATCCTCTGGAGCAGACTGGTTTAGTTTGAATGCCAGAACTGAAATTACCAGTCTATAAATGGCACTTGAGGATATTTTGGGTCAATTGTATTGCCATTATTGGGTACTATTCCAAAAGAGAAATGGTACATGTATACCTTTTCCCACATTTTATAGAAAAGAAAACTCAAATGAGACGATATTGTGAATTATTTCAATCCAAAATTTGAAAAATACTTAGTTACTTTATTGAAGACATGTATAAAGAAAAACAATCTGCATCATGAATCCTTTGAAAATTTATTATTCATTATTCTTTACATGAATATTCCCATATGTTGGTCCACTCTTTAGTTTAGCTTCATTTGTTCAGGATCCTGTTTAAGTTACCAGGCGATGGATACTTAAATTGTGCTTTTTTTCCATATTTATCTTAGTTTTTTGTGTGGCTTTCTTGTAAAATTAAAACAGAATTTAATTCAGGCTTATGAATCTTTCGGGCTAGTGAAAATTGCTTAGTTACTAGCCCAACTTCCTTGTATATTTCAATCCTAATTTCTATGACTTATACCACCTTCAAAGGCAACCAGCATTGCAGCATCACTGTACTCATTACTAATCCTTGGCTCAAGATTATTAAACTTTGAGCTTGAGTCTGAGAAATTTGAACCAATATCTGACCAATCAAATGCTTACGAATGAACACAAGATCAAAGTTTATTTAACTCTTTGTACTGTTAGTGTAGTAGGTAGGGAGTTAGCTCCAGCTACAGGAGGTTCTGGATTCAATCCCCATTCCTAATAATACCCAAATTATGAATAAATATGTTTTGGTTTAGCTTACTGGCTAACACTAAGCAAAAAGTGGAAAAAAAACAGGACCAGAGGTTATACAATGTGGAGCTTGAGTATGAGGCCAATCTCAGGCATCTCATTGGTTAGATTTTAATTTTGAACCCAAATCTGGCCAATCAGATGCTTTAGAATGATGTAGTCTGTATGTTTTATAACTTTGACCTTGTTTCCCAGTTTGATTACATGTATAAACAAACAGCTGCACCAGATGTTGAAAATGTATGATTAAACTGAGGAGAACCTGTAGCATCAAATTTCATATCTCTTTTAGAACATTAATAAATCAAACCGCTGGCAGAACGGCAGAGAGAAAAGCCTTTTTACATTTAGATGAAATAACAATAAATATTGTTACAGAAAATAAAGCAGTCTGCAAGTAGACATATTTATGACTCTTGCATAGCGTGCAGTTATAGAGTAAGTGAAGTAATTAGCTAAACATAATTATAGAACAAGATAAAAAAAAATACTAAGGAGAGAGAAGATATCTTGGAATTTTTTTCTTTTTGCTGCAAAACTCAAAGGTCCTCAGTGAATCTTTGCATACAACTGACATTTGCTGTCAGTCTGTCTGTCACATGGTAGACAGTAAGTTCCAGGTGATAACAAGAGATTGTTTAAACTCACAGTTCTCAAACTCTTTTATTGAGGCCAGTGATGCAAAGTTCAAGGTCACGGCAAAGGTCACAGCAACCTTGAACATGATATTTGTTTCCAATATATACTTTGAAAGTGCACAGGACAGCAATACTGTAAGTAGGTAGGGTCGTTGGTCAAGGCAAGTAGTTTCCCCTTACTATTAGTCGTATCAGCTGGGCAAGGTCAATGTCATAGTGACCTTCACAGAGATGACTTTAAAGGTCACAATTATCTTTAATGTGATTATAGTTTCTGATTGAGAGATTGCCTTAGTCCAAATTATTCAGACTTGGTACTGTTCATGAAACCACTAGATGGCAACTTTCGGTTTTGGGTACTGATCCCCACAAAACAAGTAATGTCACACATATTAAAAAGCTTACAAAATGCAAAATGAACTGTATAAACCACCCATTGCCTTTGAATGCACTTAAGTCATAAATTTCTAAAATTGTCGACATTATGTTTTTCCCCAGTACTACCACTCCTGTATCCCTCCTACTCTTTCATGACAATATTTTCTGACAATATTTTCTGCATCCGACATAACTCACTTCAATTTCTTGAGGCATCTTGGCATTAACGGTCATTTCTCTCTGATCAAATTATTTGTGATCAATACAGCTGTATAAGGACTTAGCCTTGTCTTCAAAACCTGCTAACATTGACTAATTTATTTCAATTAGAAGACCTCTGCAGACTTCATTGGGCTGTCAGTGGAAGTTGGCTTACAATAACATGACAATTAATGTTTTTTATTGCCCTCTTTCTGTTGTTGTTTATGTCGCTTGATTGTAAATCGTTTGTATTATTAATGCGTTCCTGGTGCATCAAGATTGGCCTTGAGTTGGTAAGTTTAAAGGTTTGTGATTTTTTATTCCAAGACATGGTGTTTGTGAAGTAACTGATGATGCTACCAGAAGGGTGTCATTGTATCTAAACTGTCATCCTCTGGAGCAGACTGGTTTAGTTTAAATGCCAGAACTGAAATTACCAGTCTATAAATGGCACTTGAGGATTTTTTGGGTCAATTGTATTGCCATTATTGGGTACTATTCCAAAAGAGAAATGGTACATGTATACCTTTTCCCACATTTTATAGAAAAGAAAACTCAAATGAGACTTGATAATGTGAATTATTTCAATCCAAAATTTGAAAAATACTCAGTTACTTTATTGAAGACAATGTATAAAGAAAAACAATCTGCATTATGAATCCTTTGAAAATTTATTATTCATTATTCTTTACATGAATATTCCCATATGTTGGTCCACTCTTTAGTTTAGCTTCACTTGTTCAGGATCCTGTTTAAGGTATTAGATGTGTAATCAATCTCATAAATATACGTATAATGTCGGCATTTAGCATTTTACGATGTTACATGTTTGATCATTTATGTCAATTCTCAGCATTCCGAGAATAAAATCACACGATTTTAGTTTTCCAATTTTATCCAATGTAATCGTGTCAATGTCTTCACTCCAAAATGGCGACAAGGAATCGCAGTCAGCGCGGAAGATTTGTCAAAAAAAGCAAAATTAAAGCAAAGAAAAAAAGAAGTGTGTTTTTTTACATGTTTTTGGAGTAGGTATTTTTATTTAGAAAAGTATACTCTTATAAAAATGTAGAAAACAAATGACATTACTGTGTTTTCTTTATTTTTGATACATTCTAAATTTACCTCTATGAGATTATTTAAAGGTCAGATTTGAGGACGTTGACCTTGTACATAGAAGTTCGCAAAACTCAAGTTAGCTGAGGTGAAAAGTTGTTAAAATTATAAATCAATCCAAAATACAATGCTGCGTAATGTGATACATCTTTTGTCAGGATTCAATTTAGTCACTTCTACACATCTGATACCTTAAGTAGAGTTGATAAAAGATGACTGTTTTGATGTTAGAATAATGTGACTTTCTATCTTGCCATGTGATTACTGCACTGTGTTCTTGCTTGCAGTTAATTAATGAATGTTTAAGCACTGGGATGGGCCTTGAGTGTGTAAGGTTACATGATGTTTTATTCTGTGACAAACATCGAGTCATCAGATAAGACAGTGCAACAGACTCTAGTGGTGCAAAAGCTTACACATCAGCCACAGGAGTGAGAGGAACCAGGTTTGATCTCCAGGATTGGCCTTGGATGAGTAACATTATAAAGGTTGGGATTTTGGCTCCAGACAATCATAAATTTTGTATTTATTTGCTCCTTAGCCCATGTAGTTGAGTTGCCTCAGTTTTAGGGAACTGGTTTGATTTTTATTCCAGACTTAAACAAGAAAGAGTATGGATGTGAGACATCCAAGGCGCCGTAGAGAGCATGATCTGTAGACAGGATTATGCTATCCTCTACACACTTTAATTTTACTGTTGATTCATTACATAAATATTTATTGAGTAACTATCTGCTACTTTGAATTCTTCCTTGTTGTCTGCTACATCTGTAATTACAAGCTGCACTGCTTACATCGGCATACTTTTTTTTTTTTTTGTTAAGACCTCGCCAAACGGCTGCGAATTAATGCCTGCTACTTTGTATAATTGCAAGCTAAGATTTATTGTTGCAAGCTGCACTGTTAAAAAGCCAGAACACTTGGTTCCTTTCTCTAAAAAGGGCATCAAAGAACACCAGTGACATGTGTTATTGACTGCTACACTGTCCTGCCGATAAAAAAAATGCATTCTATAAGAGGCGCCGCTCTCAAGAGTGGCGCCAATTACCAGTCTATAAAGATGGCACTTTAATTGGCACTGCACTGGAAAGTGGTGCTTGTGATGGGATTCAATTTTTTATGAGGGCAATAGTGTAGTAGACAATTAAATGAATCACAGCTGTTTAATAAGATCTTTTTACTAGAAAGGATCTAGTATGCTGTGTTTGAAAGTGTAGCTTGCACTTATAAACAGAGAAGCAGGCATTAATAGTTATTCACAACTGTTTGCGAAGTCTTGTTTAAGTGAAGTATGCCAATGTTTACATGTACACTGCAGCTTGTAACAACAAAAATATGTAGCAGACAGCAAGAAAGTAAGCAAGGTTATACATCCATGTGAACTCTCTCAGAGGCCAAAGTTGGAGATTTTCACTTGCAAAGTGGGAGATTTTCACTTGCAAAGTGGGAGATTTTCACTTGCAAAGTGGGAGATTTTCACTTGCAAAGTTGGAGATTTTCACTTGCAAAGTGGGAGATTTTCACTTGCAAAGTTGGAGATTTTTTACTTGCAAAGTTGGAGATTTTCACTTGCAAAGTGGGAGATTTTCACTTGCAAAGTGGGAGATTTTTTACTTGCAAAGTGGGAGATTTTCACTTGCAAAGTGGGAGATTTTTTACTTGCAAAGTTGGAGATTTTTTACTTGCAAAGTGGGAGATTTTCACTTGCAAAGTGGGAGATTTTCACTTGCAAAGTGGGAGATTTTCACTTGCAAAGTGGGAGATTTGTTATTTTCATATAAACGAAGAAGGAAGTTACCTGTTTCCAAGCAGGGAGATTTCTGAAAATGTGTAAACACCCCTTATTTTCAAATAATTTTGAACCTTAAAAGTGGGAGTCTCCCTCCAAAAGTGAGACGGTGCATATGTATGGTGATAGTCTTGTTCTCATCAAAGTTATGGTTCGTTACTCTCAGATATTTACTCAGATATTTATGTAATGAAATGACACTGTAAGAGAGTGTTTAATTTCCCGGCTATTCACCTTTACATTTGTAGCCAATCAGAAGCTATGAAAATTCAAAATCCTCATCGAATTTATTTCAATAGAATTCCTTTCTATTTCCTATTTTACAATGAACAAAAATAGATCGATTAATTTTACTAAATGGTTTTATTTTCAACTGCACATGTGCAACAAACCACGCATTCTGGCTTGACTCCTCTGCTTGTGATGACCAGTTTAAACACATCAAGACGTTTGACAGTTTGATTGACAGTTTTATGGGGTGGATTAAACGTCATTTTGGTAGAACAGATAGAAGTGAGGTTTTATAGAAACGTCTTAATTGACTTTATCCTATACAAAGAAAGCTATGACAGGTTAACTTGATATCTGGATAAAGTGGCTTGATATAATACCTTGTGGTCACAGCCCTGTACTTGTTTGGAAATATTGAATGGTTTAGGCATGCAAATAAATGGTTGCTTATGAAAGCTGTTTGGGATTGGTAATAATGCCTGAATCATATAAATGTATCTGCATATGGCACCATGATTGATTTTGACAAGGCATGTTATCCCAATAAAGATAACACAGCATTTTGATACCATGCCATGTCATAGTACCACACACATGTGAACTTTTTCAGAGGCCAAATTAGGAGATTTCCATTTGCAAAATGGGAGTTTTGTTATTTGTTATTTTAATTTAAATAAACAAAGAAGGAAGTTACCTGTTTCCAAGTAAAGAGTTTTCTGAAAATATGCGAGACACCCCTTATTTTTGAATAATTTTCAACCTTAAAATCGGGACTCTCCCTCCAAAAGTGGGAGAGTCCACATGTATGCAGCACCAAGCTGCATTTTCTGGTTGATCGACCAACCTGTCTTGAAACGACTCTGTCAAGCTAAGGGTAGGATAAGATCAACCTCATTTATTTTCAGTTCATGATCAATTGTTAATTACATTTCAGGCCTTGGCTTGAGAACAAAACCATAACTTTATTTAAAGGTGGTATGCAACAGTTTGGACCTAAAAATATTTTCATTAAATAGCTTAATAAACTATTGCTACCTGAACAGATCTCACACAATGATGTTTATTGATGACCTACACCTGTCTGAAAAGTGAACCGAAACATCACAATCATCATTACAAACATGTATTTCCTATCAGAACCACGCCGCACAGTGAGCTATTTTTAAACTAAGACAACCACGTCACCACGTATATTTCGTATCTGACCCACACTGCAGACATAGCAATTTAAAACCTTATGTGTTAGCTTGTCAGCTGTAACATTGTTGTCTACTTTTAGCAGAAGTCCCAATCATTCTTATTTATAGATTTAAAAAAAAATAATATTTTTACTGATAATTAATAAGTTTTATTGCCTTGGAGATACTGTAGAAACTTGTCACAGCTTAGACGAAAGTATGAACTTTATAATCTTCACAACATAAATGCTGTAAAGAGTTATCTTTCGCCACACAAACTTGAATACACAATTCTACCCTAAAATGAAAATCGTCTAAGCTTAAACTAAAGTTTGATCTTTTTCTACAGAAATTATGCTTAAATACCACAGGTCAGATATTGTTATATAAGTTAGATATAGGCATACGTCCTTTAAAAGGAGACAATGATCTACCAGTGCAAGTGCTCCTATGTCTTTCTCTGAATTGATTGTGATGTGACGAGTGCAGGAAACTGTGTTTTTGTATTGAATGAGGGATGTTAATGAAGTTTAAAGGTGGCATCTGACAGTTTGCCTATATATATAATGTATGTAACAATATCTGACTTCTGTTTGTGAGGTTTGTACATAATTTCTACAGAAAATATTAATACTTAGTCTAAGCTTTGACGATTTTCAGTAGCATCTCAATTTTGTGGCAGTAAAACTGGTTAATCAACACTTAAATGCTCATTTTTTTCAAATCTATAAATAAGATCGATTGGGATTCCTGCTAAAAATAGACATCGATGTCACAGCAGCTGACGATGACGTGCTATAACGTAAGTAGTGACATGGTTTTCTTCGTTTAAAAATAGCTAACTGTGCAGTGTGGCTCAGATAAGAAAAACCTGTTTGAAATGACGATTGTTGCGTTATGGTTGACTTTTCGGACAGGTGTAGGACATAAATGAGCATTTCCTGGGATCTGTTTAGGTAACAGCGGTTTATTTTGTTAAATGAAAATAATTTTGGTCCAAACTGTCACTTACCACCTTTAAGACAGCAAATAACAAGTGAATGCTCAAACTAATATATATTCTCAAGTTTTTCAAATAATTGCAATTATATATATAATTAATATGCAGTGGACCATCATTAAAATTACACATTATTGATATCTTAATTAGGTCCCTCAGTACCCCTTACGTGCAACAAAAGTATACAAAATAACAGATATTGCAGATATAAAAGGTAAAGTATACATACACGAATCAAGCTAAGTACACTATAAAATTTTATTGACAATCTCCCTAGTGTAAACATCGATGTAGGGGCGCCCATGGCGTAGTGGTAGATTCGCCAGTTTGTAAGTCCTCTGACTGCTAAGCCTCTCACCGCGTGGGTTCGAGTCCCGTTCGGGGCCAAGGACTTAATGTGGGATGGTCTTCCAGCTGACTTGCGGTGCGCTGGCGCTTCTACCCAGACATGTGTCTGGGTTCTTCCTCCTCCAAAAAGCCGGTCGATGCTATAATGATCATAAATATACAAGTTATATAAACTAGTCATTACATTTAGTTAAACTTCCGTTAGAGAGCGCCCGTTTTTTCCAGCGGTTAGAATCGCTGACTTGTCACACCTCAGGCCCTCATCTGGTGGGTTTGAGTCCCGGTCAGGGTGAGAACTTTCTTCTTTGGGAAGTTTTTATGCTGACCTGCAGTGCAATGGTACTCCTACCCAGATTTTAGTCTGGGGTCTTCCTTTGCTAAAAAAAAGCTAAAAATTAGTATGACCATAATTGTGTTGGGGTGATGTAACACACAAAACCCCACTACTTCACAGACAATCCCTTTTCTGACTTAACCAATTTTATACACACTATGTGTCACTTGTTTTTTTAACAAGTCCCATCTCCTTATATTGAATTATATTGAGACTTCTAACTTCAAGACATAAAAAAGATGTAGAATTATTGCTGTTACTTATATTGAGACTTATAACTTCAAGTCATAAAAAAGTTGTAGAATTATTGCTGTTACTTATATCGAGACTTCTAACTTCAAAACATAAAAAAGGTGTAGAATTATTGCTGTTACTTATATTGAGACTTCTAACTTCAAGACATAAAAAAGTTGTAGAATTATAGCTGTTACTTATATCGAGACTTCTAACTTCAAGACATAAAAAAGATGTAGAATTATTGCTGTTACTTAAATTGAGACTTCTAACTTCAAAACATAAAAAAGATGTAGAATTATTGCTGTTACTTATATTGAGACATAACTTCAAGACATAAAAAAGATGTAGAATTATTGCTGTTACTTATATTGAGACTTCTAACTTCAAGACATAAAAAAGATGTAGAATTATTGCTGTTACTTATATTGAGACTTCTAACTTCAAGACATAAAAAAGATGTAGAATTATTGCTGTTACTTATATTGAGACTTATAACTTCAGGACATAAAAAAGATGTAAAATTATTGCTTTTACATAAAAGTCTGGTACTAATTGATCTAACTTGATCATGTCTGACTTCACTTGATACAATTCCTGGCACCCTTGCCATTTCTAGACAGCTAGCGTCAGACACTGGAATTACATCAAAGGAATTGCATCACACCTCGCTTGGCCGGGTGCCAGAATAATGCGACTGGGTGTGGTATCATGCCAGGTGTTCATGGCATGCTATACACAGTGAAGGCAGCAATATATCTAGCAGCACTATGTCTGCTTCTAATGAACACTATCACCAGATAACTGAAATACTGCTGGTGGGACGATAAACCAAACAAATAAATTTAAATTTTTAAGTTTCATGACTGTGGGTTAAATGAGTCATCTTATGCATTTTTCCAATCTGCTTTTTTTGAATATATATATATTTTCAAAATGTATGTAGTGATTTAATTGTTTTTAATTGTTTCAGTGTTATTTCAGTCATATTTTACATGTACAAAGACATTATGCCAACATGTACTGACACTGCAGTTGCTTAATGTTTAAATAAATGAATAATTAATAAACATCAATTTTTGTAATTAATTATTTAACTATTACTCATATCTTTGTGTTCTAAATCACAACTAAAGAAACACAACAAAATCTGAACATTTCGTAGCTATTATTATTGTTCGATGTATTTATGACGGTTCCCTTGAAATCGAATTACCGAGTATGATTATACAATCTTAATGTATGATTGGCTTTGTTAGCAAGTTACAATTTAATCAACACTCCTTTTGATAATAAGACCATTTACTGCACTAGACAGAAGGTATATTTGTAGAATAACAACAAAAGGAAAGAAGCAGAAGGATTTGGAAATAATTGGTCTTATTTGATCATATCCAAGTTCGCTTTGGCACAACTGCTGGCACCCTTGCCTTATAAAGACATTTTGTGTCAGACAGACAGTTACAATGCATTATTTTTCATTTTCCCTCGTTCAGGGTTAAAAGTGTTTTATCTCCACAGCAGTCTTTTGTATTTGTTTATTGATGCTTGCAAAAAAAATGTCTACAGGGGCTATGTGATGTATAATATGTTTGTTTGTAGACATTTAATGTTATTTTTTGACTGGTCCAATTTGATTTATGATATATTCGTCTACAGTAAGGTTGAATTTTTAATAGACTTGTCGATTTGAACAATTTGATTTATTTTAAGATTGCTGAAAATTGTGGTTAAAATTAAAATATAAATCTTGATAAGTTCCTACTCTAAAGGTGGTATCTGACAGTTTGGACCAAAAATATTTTCATTAAACACCTAAATAAAGTATTGTTACCTGAACAGATCTCACAAAATGCTGTTTATTGATGTCCTACACCTGGCTGAAATGTGTACCATAATGCCACAATTGTCATTACAACCATGTATTTCCTATCCGAGCCATGCTGTAGCCTTGGCCATTTTTAAACTAAGAAAACCATGTGACCACTTATGTTTTAGCTTATCCACGTCATCCGCTGTGATGACGATGCCTATTTTTAGCAGAAATCCCAATTGTTCTTATTTATAGATTTGAAAAGAATGAACATTTTAAGTGTTTATTACAGAGTTTTACTACCCCACAATTGAGATATTGTTGAAAATCGTCAAAGCCTAGATGAAACTATGATGTTTTTCTTCAGAACTATACACAAATATCTTAAAAAGAGGTCGGAAATTGTTACATATATAAGATAAACGGCAAACTGTCTGATACCACCTTTAATAAACAGTTGAAAGGGAGGTTCAAGGTTTGAACATCCTAATTTTCAATAGATTATGTGCTTCATTGAGAGGCCTTATTATTTTGTGGGAATGGGGCCATGTAAGCTGGGTGGGTGTAATGCACATTTTTTTTATTTTGACTAAAAGTCAGTACATTTGTGAACTTGTCAATAAATTAGACTGCTTTTCACTTTCTTGCATTAAAGTAAATGTAACATCATGCCTAGGTCAGTTTTAGTAAATGTTAACAAAGGGAATCAACACACATTTCTTACTGTTATGGTCAACAGGGCAACAGAAAGTACAAGCCAGCCAACAAGGTTTACAACACAATATATATCACTAAGTACACATTACAAATTATTAAAGCACAAATATTTTTTACAAACTATAAACAATAAATCATGTATCTTAAATAAAGTCACAGCTAATCCAAGTCCTAATAAAATTATTTACCTAGTGTATGGAAGTCCAAGTTTATTTTAAAATCCAATATAATGACTGGAGATGGTGATGTTTTTAATATAAATCCATCAATACGCTAACTGTAATCCAAAAGTATATTTTCATGCTGCTGTAATAATCAAGTCAAGTGAAAAAGTTTATTGGCATAAGCCACATTTTGGCCATCGCCAAGTAAACATAGATACATCACAAAAGATAGCGATGCTACAATATAACAAAAAGATAACCATGAAAACAACATACACAGATTAACAGAAAATATAATAAAATAATAAAACAGTTGTTGTAAACATGTATTCATAAGTTGTTTTTTTAAGCCATGTAGGTCTAATCAAACTCCAATCAAGGTCCAATAAAAGTCCAATCAAAGTCTAATCATGGTCTAATTAAGGCCAAAATCATGGCCTAATCGTGGTCTAATCAAGGTCCAATCAAAGTTTAATAAAGGTCTGATCAAGGTCTAATCAAGGCACAATCAAGGCACAATCAAGGCCTACTCAAGTAATCAAGGTCTAATCAAGGTCTAATCAAGGTCTGATCAAAGGCTAAAGTAAAATAAGATAACTGTCCTATTTATAACAGCTAATAATATTTGCGAAAGCACCATCCATTAAACACATTCCAGAATCATTACAAGCATCTACAAATCAATATTAGGTGATTGGGAACATTCTATCAATTAGCGCCGTAGACAGCAAGGTAAGCAGTGTCCCATAATGGGACCGCGACAAGGTCAAATACTACAGGATGAGAGACACTTCTGTATCAATACAGAAAAATGAAGAGTAAACTTTTACTCATTCGGATAGGGCCAGACTGACAGGCAGACCAACTAACGGATAGACAAACACGCGCGGAAACAATCGGAACTCCTCGTGTAATTCTGTCCTCAGGATAATCATCCCTCGGATGTATCTGGTGCAATGATACTTATAGAATAAGAATTGTTTTGTTCATCAGAAAAAGAATACGCCATAAAAAAAGTTCTATAAAAAAAACATGTGTGGTGTATAGGATTATTTCATCATATAAACTGTCATTTATCTACTGCTCACATCTTGTTAAACATACAACTGCATTTTCAGTAGAGATAACAAAACATATATCTTTGTAGTTGTAATGATGTCATAGGCACCGACTTTTTTATTTTCCCGGGGCTCTCCTGTCATAGACCAGCCACAAAAGCTCATGTGGTAGAGAGTCAACTTGCGGATCGGGAGGTAGCGGGTTCAAACCCCAGCCAGGTCAAACCAAAGACTTTAAAGTTGGTAGTAGTGGCTTCCCTCCTAACGCTCGGGGCTAAGGGGACAGCATCACGCCTGACTCGTCGGTGTCAGTATAATGGACCGCCCGGGTTCGTCCTTGGGCACCTCATAAGTGCCCCTGTGCTATAATGATAGAAATGTTGCAAACAGTATCGGCAAAAATGCCGGCAAATCCCATCCCATCCTCTCCTGTCATACATTCGAGAGATGATTCTTGAATTATATCCGAGGCATTCCGCTTGATCTTTAGTATGATGCTATAAGTTTAGAATTGTCTGTTGCTTGGAAAAAAATGTTGTCTTCAGTAAAAAACTTATGTCCTTCAGTCATCTACAGATACATAAGTAAAGCAAAAAACACGAGATTTGTGTATTCTTTGATATGTCATAACCACCAGGGCTTTTAGGCTGGAAATATTGTTTTGCAGCTCATTGCTTATTCTATTCACCACTTCTTGCAAGCCTGGGCTAAATGGATAAACAGTGTCCTATGTAAATATGCCAAGATAACTAGATTATGTCCTGAGACGGTCCCTGACTACCATTATTTAGGAACTAATTCAGCACAAGTACGATTGATAAGGAGCAGTTCTCTGCTAAAACGTCTGTTTCTCTATTTGTCTATTTATCGGATGCTTTTTTATAATAAGAGTATGTAGCATTAATGATTATTTAGTTTTTGCAAGGAAATACTTAAATATCATTATCATTATAATATAATTTCCTTATTTTAAAATCCGTTATGAATGTTTATGATGATTTATATCAAAATGATTGTTTTAAAATATAGATTTCTAATATTTTGCTTTTATTTTAGTTATGAGAAGTCTCGAACAAAGAAGTTAATTTTAATATACTGTATAACTAAATAGTTTGAAGCCTTTACATTCAGATTTCAAAGTTTACAAAAAGGTCTCAGTCCTGACATAGTTTGATGTATTATTCTACTACTGTTGTCAAGTTATTCCCCGTGGCTGACATTTGACAGCTCAAACCTATTAGGAAAGGACATCCCAGATTGACACTTGGTTTATCTTGTATTGACATCTTTTGATGTTTCATACCTTTGTTTTCATGGCAACACAGAGATTTAAAAAAGCAGTTGCTGCTTCAGTCCAGGTATCTGAACTACCTTGGAATAAATAAATAGTAACAACTTGTCTTCTGTGTTTGCAGGTATGTTATTTTACGATACTGTTCAAGTAAGTTTATAATTTCTGCTTTGTACCTAGGCCAGATAATATAAATTAAGTTCTTTATGCTAAAATAAATCTATAACTAGCAATTCAAATATAATTAATGTTATAAGTATAAAGTAATCCGCTTATTATTTCCTTTCAGACAACATGTTTAATTATGAAATATTGTTAATTGAGCAATTTACATATAAATTTTTTATATGCCATGTGAGATTTCCCCAGGGAATGTAAATTGCGATTGGTTAAACAATTGTTTCTTATATTTTGCATGTATACATTTGGATTATATCAGAACTACATTGGACAGAATAAACAGTGACAGTGCAGACGCAGGCATCCTGGAGTTGTACTCATAAAGATTCTTACCTTTTCTTTTTACTTAAACTAAGAAATGTCTACAGGACCTGGAAGCGCAATCGCTAGATTGTCGGCTCCAGGAATGGGAGGCCTTGGGTTGCTCAATGCTAACGCTCAAGCAAATATAAGAATATTTCCACAACTGTTTGGCCCAGTGTCAGGATAATGTGACTGGGTGTGGTATCATGCCTGGTGTTTACGACATGCTTTACACAGTGAAGGCAGCACTATATCTGCTTAAAGTGGACACCATCTCCAGAAAACTGAACTACTGTTGGTGGGATGATAAACCCAATAAACAAACTAATAAATTTTCTTAAAATGCATTAAAGTACATATATTATAATAATATGTATGAAACTTCAGACACATCATTCTGAAGATAATAATACATAGCTTATTTAAAATAGATTTAATGCCTTTAATGAGTAAGCTGAGAAAAAGAACCTAAACTAGTTCCATTATACCATTGTAGGACTTTTGCCTGTCTCTGCATGTTATCATGTCACCCCATTTCTTCCCCCTCCCCTCAAGTTGCACCCCAATCGGAACACCTCGGATAATTCACGAATCATCTCTCGGATGTATGTAGGTAGTCGGATTACCTTGGCCATTTCCCTAAATGGGACTATTTTAAGATGCCTGTAAAACTCCACTTTGCAGCTGCTTCAAATTTAAATCATTCAAGTTTAATTTACCCAGTGCAGCAAAGACACAGCTGTCAAACGATGCCATTGAAAACTTATGTTTTGTGCGAACTACATTTTAAGCATATTCTTCCGACTTCCGGCGAACAAAACGATCGTGATTTATGTTACTTAACTTATTATGACTGCAATATTGTTGATTTTTGTATAATTAATTAAGTACAAATGGCTTACAGGTGTTTTTACCTTTATATATTGTACCAGGAAACTTAAAATAATGAACTTTTTAAGCCAAAATCTCTCAAATATAAAATTAATTTGTACAAAACTGTTCAAAACAATACATATATGGCACAGAAGATCGACAAACAATTACAATTAAACCCAAATTGGGCCTGACTTTATTCCACATAAACTAATCGCCATACAAAATGTCTCGATTTCGAATCCTACAAAAAAAACCAAAAAACTATTTAAGATTATAACCGTTTTTGTCAGCTACTGAGTTTTATTTACAAACTAGTCTCGAAATAATATATGTACTTATAAAAACCACAGACTATTTAAAATTGTTTTGGATTATGAAGTTAAACAATATGCCTGTCTGAGTTATTATGTCTTTAATATTAGTTATTTATAAATATATTAGAAATGTAGCTGAAAATAAGCAGACATCATGTAATATTGTTTAGAGAAACATGTTTCCCTTATTGATTCTGAATTGATTCTGGAATGTTTAGTATGCTAATGTTTATTGATATGTTCACATACACTGTGAGCCAGACCAAGAATTTCTGCACATTTTGCCTTATATTGATGTTTGGCTGTTTCCTGCAATTATAGCATAACTTTATAACAACTGCTGCCAAAAACCAGGAACTTTTTTATGATGGAATCAAAGTGCTAAAAGCCCTGCCAAACATGTTATGTACAGGTTTATTAATGCAACTTCATTGACTCTTCTACAGTCTAGAATATTTGCAAACTACAAAACATCTACAGTTGTGTTGACATTCTCACATTGTCAACAACATCCTAACACATTTGTTCTTCTTTATCTCATAATTTTACTACTTTTGTATCAACATTTCAGCAGTATGCTTTTTTCATTTTGTCAAATTACTTACTGATCCCCAATTGTTAGTTTACACTTGAGACCACCTGTGTTTGAAGGTTTTGTTGATTTGTGAACTTTTCTTACTAGATCAGTAACTGCATAAAGAATTTAAGAATAAGCCAAACTATATACATATATATAGCTTCGGGATGCCTTGGTGTTTGGATGATTTCATTATTAACAACGCTTATGATTTATCCCACGGCCAACTTGAAAAAAGAAGCAATTTCGGAGGACGTGGGTTCCGACGATAGGTACATAGTAGGCAAAACTTAAATTTCAATATATACTGAGTCCAAATCAATTCTGGGCTGAAAACACATATGTCCGGACAATTGTCTGATATGATAAAGTTTACTACTTTACTACCGACAATTTAGACCAATGCTTTCTCAAATAACCTAATAAGTCATTGCTTCTTGAAAAGGTCCTGCAAAATGCTGTTAATTGGTGCCCTAGATCTGTGTGAATTGCAAAACATAAATCCCCACTCATCATCAAGCTGCAGAGATAGCTATTTTAAAATTAAGATTTCCATGTAACAACTTACTTTTTGAGATCACATTATATCGTCATCCTACTAGTCTGCTCTGACATCAACATGGGATTGGGATTTGTCGGCAAATGCTCTGACATCAACATCAACATAGGATGGGATTAGTGTGCAAGTACATTTCTATCTTTATAGCACAGGGGCACTTATGAGATGCCCAGGGACTGAACCCTGCTGGTTCATTATACTGACACTGACGAGTCAGGCATAATGCTGTCCCCTTAGCCGCGAGCATTAGGAGGGAAGGCACAATTTTGGCAGAGATCATTAGATCATTTATTTGTAGATATAGAAAGAATGAACATTGTGGGTGTACTATTTTATGCTGAATATAAAACAACCTGTTTTTTGATATTTTATTTATTTTCTCAACATTCACTTTGAAGCGTTTTATGAACTTTAAGTGACTGTCATGGACATCTAGACATTGACAAAATATTATTTTTTTTTAAGTTCAAAAGTAACAACAATGTAACATACATTTTCATTGGACCACTGATTGCTATGAATATTCATGAAATGAACTTTTACCATTCTAATATGCCACAGCCGCCATAATGCAGAGTGGTATAGGAGGACGTGGGTTCTGACGATAGGTACATAGTAGGTAATCATTAAATTTCAGTATATACTGAGTTTAAATCATTTCTGGGCTGAAAACATATAAATGTCAGAAAAACTGGGACATCAACATCAACTTTTGGCACAACTGTGTACTTTTTAAAGGGGGTATCAGACAGTTTGGTCAAAAACTTTTTTCTCAAATAACCAAATAAGCAATTGGTACATAAAAAGGTCTTGCAAAATTACTGGCCTCAATAGCTCAGGTGGTAGAGCGTCGGCTTGCGGATCGGGAGGTCGTGGGTTCAATCCCCGGCTGGGTCAATCCAAAGGTAATAATGGCTTCCCTCCTAACGCTCCGGGCAAAGGGGACAGCATTACGTCCAACTCATCGGTGCCAGTATAATGGACCGGCCGGGTTCAGCCCCTGGGCACCTCATAAGTGCCCCTGTGCTATAATGATAGAAATGTTGCTACACAGTATCGGCGAAATTGCAGGCTAATCCCATCCCTCTTGCAAAATGCTTTTCATTGCTACCAAAGATCTCTGTGAACAGTCAAGGATAAATCCCCACCCGTCATTGCAAACAGGCGTTTCCTATCTGAGCCACGCTGCAGAGAAAGCTTTTTTTTAACTAAGAAAACCACGTGACCTCTTACTTTTATATAGTCATTCGGTAATACCGCTTTGATGTCAATATCTATTTTAAGCTGAGACCACTATTGACTATTGTGCTTTTTATTGAGTTGGGTAAGCTGAACGTTTAGAGAGATTTTTTTCGTGATTAGTACAGTCTAACCATCAAGTTATTGTTAAAACTCGGTTTTATAATGACTAAAGTATGGGTTTATGCAAAAAGTATGGCCAAAATTCCCAAAGCAGTGGTTAGATATTGGTTCGTGTATTTAATATCGGCAAACTGCTGGATACCACCTTTAACAATATAGGCAGTGTTCAAAATCATCTTTGCTTAGACAAAAGTATGAGTTTATGCTGAAATTATTCCTAAGATCTCCCAAACAGCGGAAAGGTATTGTTACATGCATTTGATTTAGACAAACTGTCGAATACCACTTAATCAATAACATGCTTGTAGTTTTTCAAAGAGAGTTTGAAAACATAATGCAAAATTTTGCCTAAGGCATTAGTGCTCTGTAGCTCTATTTTTCCTCTTGTCATATTTAATAATTGTTTTTGTTGTTGCAAATGACTTCAAATGACAGCAATGACAGATCGTTTGCCTTCAAGTAAATTTGTGTCTAATATAAAGAACTGAAGAAGATCCCTGACAGGATATATTAGCTGTAATGTTTTATCTTGATTAATGTTGCTAGCTTCCTGCTATATCTAATTGTAAAGCACTGCAAGAAAGGGGAATGTGCACATGGATATATGTTTACACTGCATTTGTCAGTAAACAGTGACTTTTAGTACACGTCATTTAATAAAGGAAAATCGCGCACAAATAATTTTGTTGCTTCAAATATTTCAGTGTTGTTTAAATATTAAATTTAACACCATGCTATTTAAGGACATTGAAGGACAGCCTGCTCACATAATGATCATTTAATCAGATTAACATTTTAATCCATCTTTCGTTGTTCAGCATTTTTAGGAATAAAATATAAAATAGATAATTTAATTTTTCAGAAAAAAGCCTTTTCCAAGAGCAATTCTAGTCTAGGTGTTTTTAGAAAAAATATATTTCATACAGTTCCCCCTGGAACAATGTTTTATTTAACATTGATTAAAATAAGCTGCGAGCAATTTTACAACATCATTTGATGCCTTTAAAACTAAGTTCCTGTACAAATCTCACTCATCTGATATGATGGTCACCCACTATCTGAATTTTAGGATTGTCTGGAATATTGGGGATGTGTTTTGAAATGGGGGTTTTATGTATGGTCCAAATGTTTGTATTTATTATTTTAGTGGAGGAAGTGGTGGTGGTGGGGTGCAACATAGGGGGGGGGGGGGTGGGGTGGGGGGTCGGAGGGGGGAATGGAAGGTGGTATATAACATGCAGAGGCAAAAGTCTTCATGATAGTATAATGGAACTAGTTTATGTTCTCTTGCATTTTCTCTGGCTATAAAGAAAAACATATTCTTGTCAGAAACTACATGATACTTGAGATTTAGAATAAACATGTTGCTTCGGTGGCCCCCCCTCCCCAGAAAGAGTAATCAGAGAGTTTTGATTTGTAAAAAAATTTGAAACTTTGAAAAGTTTTCTTGTGTACATGTATTACAATTGTTCTAGACTGTATAAACATTGCTGATGTTCCTTGCTCACTGTTACTTAATAACTATGGCATTCATGTGAGTTATACAAGGCTATCCTAGCCACCATGGCCCTCTTGTTTAATTAAAAGATCAATCACTTTTCACAAATTTCACTTTTTTTGCAAATACATGGCATAAATTCATAGTTTTGTAACCTTGCCTTCTATATTATTAATATGATTTCGCTTAATCTATTAATTATTAAAAAAGTTTTCTATTGTTGGCTGATAGAAAGTTATTCACTTTGAGAATACTGTTGACTTGAGTTATACAGTCAAACCTGTATTAATAGACCATCAACAGAACAGGACTAAAATGTTCTCTTAAGACAGACAAGTGGTCTCTTAATGCAACATTGTTATTTCTTTGTGAGAACCACAACTAAAATTGGCAAATTGTGTTTGTATCATTGATACATTTACATATATTATCATGATACAATGAAGAAGAAGAAGAAGAAGATGATGAATATTTGTGGTGTAGTGGTGATGATGATGATGATGTTGATGATGATGATTGAAAGTTATTTTAACATGCATTGTACTTGTTTTGTGGAGAAATAACACATTAAAGGAGCAAGATTTTCTCCCCACCAGTCCTTCTTCTGAATGATAAATGTCTTGCTGGTGACATTTTGTCCCCAATGATTTTGTGTTTGCTAGCTCCAATATCTTTTTATCGTCTCTATAATATTGATCTCTCGGTGACCTTTGGGTAATCTATTTTCCATAAAACTTAGGGGGTCCATGGAAAATGTCAATTGTAAATAAACAGTTTACATAACATCCCCCCCCCTTTTCAAACAGGGAAACCTATGTCCTCAGAAGAAATAAACTTAAACATAAAAAGATTCTTGTGCCATTTGTATAGGGTATTATTTTCGCTTAAGGGAAAAAGGAGGAAGATTTGTTTAGCAGACTGAATCTTTTTTCTGGACACATTAGGTTTGTTTTTTTAATAAAATTGTATTTAAAATTGCAAAACCACTAAGACATATAGATAAAATTTGGAGATTATATTAGGTAGTCTTGTAAAAGCAATATTTTATGACAAATGTTAAAGCAAGATATGAACAAAACTAAATATATATCAAGGGCATTTGTGTTTATTTCGATGTCATTTATCCGTAACTAGATATACATCAAGGGCATTTGTGTTTATTTCGATGTCAATTACAAACACAAATGTAGACATGATTCTATCATACAAAACAGTTCTGGTCCACCATTTTGGAGCTTATTAACATAATTTAACCATATACTCTGTATTTTTTCAGTGATGGAATAGTTTCCCCATTGTGTTTTTTTTTTTCTTATTTGAATTTGCATCAGCATACCTGCTTAACCTTGAGACCAGGGTTGATTTTAGCATGTAGTGTCCTAAATAAGCACAGATATGGTTTGGTTAAAAGATGTGAAGAGAAAGTGACACTTCAATCAATGCGGATTACGTGGTCGTATCTGATTGGCGATGATCTTTGAGTGGTTGTCTAACGGTGGTCCAATTAAGACATGATTGACACGTTGTTATGTGGTCTTTTATTACATGACAATTAAAGTGGTCACTGGTAAGGGGCGGTCACATGGTCAGGTTGGACTGTATTTATTCATTTTACGGACCTTTATTAGCATTTTACCTCATAAAAAAATAATAACAACAAAGAAAACCTCATTAGGTTGTCTGATTTGAAGGAAAATAGCCTGCTGAACAATTTTATTTTCAGCCATAAATTAGAAAAATAGTATTTTAAACTATTTCTTTCCAAAATAGTTTATATATTCATATAATTTGTTTTTAATGACCACTTTATGTAAGTATTTCACATATCAATAGACGAGCTGTCTAGAATAGCACCATAGTTTTGGTCCCTTGAGGTACCATGCGTGAGACTTTTATTTAACTAGAGTGAAGAAGTCTCCTTGCAGTGTCTACAAATGCAGTAAAGCATTAGTCATGCCTCAGGCTGCCCTAGTAACTATAACAATGCTGTTGTCATATATATTATTGCATATTAAAACAAACACAAAAGAACATTTTCAGATAATTTCATTATCCAAATGTTTTTTAGTTCGAGTTGAAAAGCTGTAAAGCAAGCCAGCAAACGTTTTAGTCCCTTGAGGTACCTTGCCTGAGTTCACAATTTGACTTAAGGTTAGATATCACATGAAAATTTCTGCATATAAACAGGATACAGCATTTTTGAACCATTTTTTGTTATTTGGTGGTAAGTTTCTGCAGATTTTTTTTTTTTAAATTTAACCAAATTTATTATCCATTATATTCCTAAAGTTTCAGTATAATGGTATGGCGCACATTACCCAGCCGTCTGTCCATAAGATGTCTCTTGTCATTTGTGCGAATAACTCCACCGAATCAGAATTTCTTTATATTTGCATAGATGATTTACATTTTATATTGATGTCAGTGGTTAAGGAAGGTGAGGAAACTTGGATTGCATTGTTAATTTCAAAGCAATTGCCATTTGTTTGTCTTTATCTTGTGCAGACAACTCCTCCTTTATAATTCATCAGTGGTTTTCACACTTGAATTGATGATTAATACATTAATGTGTTATTGATGAACTGACAGACTATTGTTCATTTCTTTTGCCTCATTGCTATTTTTCATGGCAACTTTTCGTGCAGATAACTTCTTCTTTCTCTCAGAAAAATATCTTCACCGATGAATGATATTTACGTGCACTCGTGACTTGACCTTTGGGTGTACAATGTTCTTGTGATGCTCTTGATAAATTTGAGATAAATTTGAGAGAGATGATAAATTTGAGATAAAATTAAGAGTGATGATAAATTTGAAAGAGATGATAAATTTAAGAGAAATGATAAATTTGAGATAAATTTTAGAGATGATAAATTTGAGAGAGATGATAAATTTGAGATAGATGATAAATTTAAGAGAGAAGCAAAGGATTTTAACATAAGAAGGAGCTCTTTTTCATTTGTTGGTGGTATTGTTTTACCAGATATCGTGTTGTTGTTTTTTTCATGTAAGAAAGATAAACAATAATTACAATAATAATAATAATTACAACAACAAAATCAATAATGATAATAATAATAATAATAGGAATTAATAATAATAATTACAATATTTATTGTAATAATTATAGTAATAATAATAGTAATAATAATAAAAAAAAAAATAATCTAATAATAATAATAATAATAATAATAATAATAGCTGTATTAAGTGAAGGTAGCACATAAAGCAATAACAAACATGTTTGCACTATCTTACCTAACATGTGGCCTTCATAGAAAGGTAATCATGAAAATAAACACACAAAAAAACATACTAGTAAATAAAATAAAACCAACTGAAAACAAATTATACAAAATATCAACAATATAAAGAACAAAAATCAATTAATAATATAAATAATACATAATATATAGCTATGTGTCCATGTTGGTATAACAGTATATGAATATGTTTATACTGAACTTTATATGAGTAAAGATTGATGAGCAGACTTAAATACATACAGCTAATATATTATTATGTATGATGACACTAACAATACTGGAATACTTGAAAATAACTCCTTTTTTTTAAATATTTATTACATAACTATTTAACTATATGTTATTAGTCCTATAAAAAAGCACCTGCCACGTTCAATAACATGACGGCCTGCTTTAAAACAGTGACAATATCTATATCTATTTTTCCACCCCAGGCCGAAAATGATATAAAGCCCGCATTTGAAGTAATTTGATTGGCTAATAAGGCAGGGCAGAAGCTCTGGCAGCCATTTTGTTTTAACTCTGTGTAGACGCCGACAGGTTGCATACATTTATGTAATATAATATTCTTAGTTTTCAAACATTCACCGCATGAATTGGAAGTGTTTAACTGAATGTGTTATAAATTTACAACAAGAAGGTTTCACAAAAACACAAGAATTTTCTGACTTGGATTAATGCAAAAACTGTATGAAATGTGAAATGTTATAAGTACATGAAGTTATTTAATAAAATTCAATAAATAAAAGTCAATAAATAAGTGATTTGATATTGGCCCTGTTATTTGTCTTCGGGTCAGTCGTATTGGCCATCGGCCTTCAAATCACTTCCAATGCGGGCTTTATATCAATATCTCCAAGGGTCGAAAAAAGTGATAAAGATATTGGCACTGTTTTAAAGCAGGCCGTCGTGCTATTGAATATGGCAGGTGCTTTATTATAGGACTAATAATGTATAGTTACTTAAAATATTGAATGTTAACAGTAACTATTCATTTTATTCCTTTTATATATATCTTATCTTGACATTGCTATAGAAACCTTTTCATACTGTCAATTTTTCAAGCCACACTTTGTCCAATTAGTTTTGCCCATCTTAACAGCACTAGTGCTATGTTACTTTGTTGCTAAGCAACACTTTCTTTGTCTTGTTATTTGAACCAGAGAGACGTGGGAAATTTCACAAGAATATTGCGATTCAGTTGTTTTAGTTCTCATTTCCTATTAATTCCCAGAAGGGTTGAGAAATGAGAATGTGGCAAACATCATTCCATGAGTTGGAATTTTAAATGTATATTGATAATAAAGATTTGCAAAGAAATCTTAGAGTATTTGAATTTCCTATTTTAATTTATCAGAGAACACTCCTCATTATATTCAGATTTCATTACTTGTCTGTTTGTTTTTATGTTTAACATCACACCAGCAGTATACCACACCCAGTCAGATTATCCTAACACTGGGCCAACCAGTCATGGAACTTCCCTTATATTTACTTGAGCGTCCGCAAGGCAGCAATACCACTACCACACAATGTTTTAGCAGTATAAGTTACCTTGTAAGCGATTTAAGGTATGCAAATAATTGTCAGTTACTTCTTTCTGTGGAAAATAGATTGTGCAATGCATTATAAAGCAGGCAAGTCTTCTGTCCTTTAAGTCACTGAGTGATATTCTTGCACCATGCTGCTCATTAATAAGTTTGCAGTTCAATTCTGAAAATGGAAACAGGGTCTGGGGCTTTTGAGAAGGGGAAAATTACACTTCGTTTTATTAAAAAAGGGGACAGGGCTTGGGTCCTTTGAGAAGGGGAAAATTACACTTCGTTTTATTGAAAAAGGGGACAGGGCTTGGGTCCTTTGAGAAGGGGAAAATTACACTTCGTTTTATTAAAAAAGGGGACAGGGCTTGGGTCCTTTGTGAAGGGGAAAATTACACTTTGTTTTATTAAAAAAGGGGACAGGGCTTGGGTCCTTTGTGAAGGGGAAAATTACACTTTGTTTTATTAAAAAACGGGACAGGGCTTGGGTCCTTTGAGAAGGGGAAAATTACACTTTGCTTTATTAAAAAACGGGACAGGGCTTGGGTCCTTTGTGAAGGGGAAAATTACACTTTGTTTTATTAAAAAAGGGGACAGGGCTTGGGTCCTTTGTGAAGGGGAAAATTACACTTTGTTTTATTAAAAAAGGGGACAGGGCTTGGGTCCTTTGAGAAGGGAAAAATTACACTTTGTTTTATTAAAAAAGGGGACAGGGCTTGGGTCCTTTGAGAAGGGAAAAATTACACTTTGTTTTATTAAAAAAGGGGACAGGGCTTGGGTCCTTTGAGAAGGGAAAAATTACACTTCGTTTTATTAAAAAAGGGGACAGGGCTTGGGTCCTTTGAGAAGGGAAAAATTACACTTTGTTTTATTTAAAAAGGGGACAGGGCTTGGGCCCTTTGTGAAGGGGAAAATTACACTTCGTTTTATTAAAAAAGGGGACAGGGCTTGGGTCCTTTGTGAAGGGGAAAATTTTACTTTGTTTTATTCAAAAAGGGAAAATTTTGTATGTTTAACTTTTATTTGCTATCATACATCTTGTATGTTTATTCCAAGGCTGTCCCTCTATTTTTCTTGTTCTTTATCTCTTCCACTAGATTATCATAGTTCTCTTGAACTTCTACTGTAGTCACTGATCCACATCAACGTGTCTAATTTTCACTTTTCAGCATGGAAATATTGAATTTTATCTGAGGGGTCTTTTTTACGGGAAAAACTTGGCTTATTTTCCGAGGGAAGGGACCTATAAATAGTCCCTTCTATATAAGGTAAACAACGCCTGGCATTACACAACTATATCACTGACGGACAACTGGTTTATTTAAGGGTCAGCTCATACATTCATATTTTATAGTGACCCAAACTAAATCACTTGAGCGTCTCTTAAAAACAGATAACGATAAATAATGTTGGCATTTAAAATCTGTATACAATTGATGCATCTAGTCTCCTTCGACATACATATTTGTTTACACGCACTACTTTTTTCCTGGTATTTGCTGACAAAAGGCCGTCTAGGTCATGCGGGGTCAATCAGTCATGCTTCTAAAGTCCAGCTGTCTCTGGACACTGTCACAATCAACACTGCCAAAAATCAATGTTATCTCCCTTGTTCTTAGTTATATTGTTTATATATGTAGTCAATGTATAAATACGGTATTATAATTTGTCGAATTGTTTTAAAATATTGACAACACTTTAGACTGCAAAGGTGCATATGCACACATATTTTTGAGAACAAGCTAAGCAGTGACTATAATTGAAAAAAAAATAATAAAGTAATCAAATGATGAAATCATTAAGAAAAATAATTTGAGATTTTGTGACTTTTGAGGACTTATTTTTTATATAAACCAAAAGGGAATAGATAGTTTCCATATGATGTCATAGGCACTGATAAGACAGTTTAAGACAGCCATCTTTGATGGCAGAAGCGAACACAGTCTGAAATCGGGAAATATGTGCTCTATTAAACTCAAAACTGTGTTTTTATTTTTCAGTCTATTTTTCTGAATTTTCTTTCACATTAAACATCTTTTATGGAGTATTTTAAATTTTAAAATTATATTTTAATAGTTTAAAAGGTAAAAAAAGATACACTGCTCATTTTGTTTATGGATGAACCAAAAATTTTTTTTTTTCTGTGAATAAATTCTTTGTGTATTTATCAATTTAAAAAAAAATATTCTAAAAATATGAATTTCAAGAGCCTTCCAATGGTGTATAGCATTTAATTTTTGGACTGCAAATTGAGAAATCACAAGAAAATAAAATTTACCCTTCTATACAATTCATCTGAAAATCCCTTGAAGTTACCATCAAAGATGGCTGCCAAGATAAGGGATCTTCACTGATGTGGAAACTATCAATACCGACCTAGGGTAGAGATAACTTACTCATGTAATTTATTTTCAAAATAGAGAATAAATGTTCTACAAATTCTAAATGAACCCTTCTCAGATATATTTATGACAATTTAATGATGCAACTAAAATGCATTAACTTGTTTTCCTCCAGCATGCATTTCCAGTCAGATTCAAATTTCAGCCTAAAAGACATTAAATTAGTACGGATTTAATTTTCTTGTGTAAAGGTCGGGACTTTGAAATTTTAACGTGTTCATGCTTAATGGAATGTCCAGTGTTTATACAATTTTCACTGATGGAACAATCATAGAAATAATTATTTCTAAAACCATTACTGTCTAAGCACAGATTCAGGGCTGACTAGTGCAAGTGATTAAGAACAGATCTGTCAAAAATTGCTGGGGATTCAAAATCATTTTTAGAATCTGAACTATCTAGCCATAGCTCTATTGTTCTGCAGCTGCCTCTTTATGTTGCTGTTGCAAACTATTAAGAATTGTTTTTTGAACATAAATGTTGTGTTAATGTTGTTAATTGTGTAATTATATTTGGGGCCTTTATATAATATAATAGAAGGCCAAAAACAACATATTTTTTTAAATATTGTAATACCCAATGGTATTCTACCATCCAGTCACACCCAGTCACAATACATGTTTCTTATGCAATATTCTACCATCCACTCACACCCAGACACAATACATGTATCTCATGCAATATTCTACCATCCACTCACATTCAGTCACAATACATGTTTCTTATGCAATATTCTACCATCCAGTCTCACCCAGACACAATACATGTATCTCATGCAATATTCTACCATCCACTCACACCCAGTCACAATACATGTTTCTTTATGCCAATATTCTACCATCCAGTCACCACCCAGTCACAATACCATGCATCTTATGCAATATTCTACCATCCAGTCACAACCCAGTCACCAATACCTGTGTTCTTAGCAACTATTCTACCCATTCCAGTCACACCCAGTCACAATACATGTATTCTCATGCAATAGTCTTACCATCCAGTCACACCCAGTCACAATACATGTATCGTATGCATATTCTACCATCCAGTCACAACCTAGTCACAATACATGTATCTCATGCCAATTATTCTACCATCCAGTCACACCCAGTCACAATACATGTAATCTCATGCAATATTCTACCATCCAGTCACACCCAAGACACAATACAGTATCTTATGCAATATTCTAATCCATCCAGTCACACCCAGTCAACAATACATGTATCTTATGCAATATTAACCATCCAGTCACACCCAGACACAATACATGTATCTTATGCAATATTCTACCATCCAGTCACACCCAGTCACAATACATGTATTCTTATGCAATTATGTCTACCATCCAGTCACACCCAGTCACCAATACATGTTTCTCATGCAATAGTCTACCATCCAGTCACACCCAGTCACAATACATGTATCTCATGCAATATTCTACCATCCAGTCCCACACCCCTAGATCAACCAATACATGTATCTCATGCAATATTCTACATCCATGTCACACCCAGTCACAATACATGGTATCTTATGTAATATTCTACCATCCAGTCACACCCAGTCACCAATACATGTATCTATGCATATTCTACCATCCAGTCATACCCAGTTCACAATACATGTATCTTATGCAATATCTAACCATCCCAGTCACACCCAGTACCACAATACATGTATCTCATGCAATATTCTACCATCCAAGTCACACCCAGTCCCACATACATGTTCTTTATGCAATATTCTACCATCCAGTCACACCCAGTCACAATACATGTATCTCATGCAATATTCTACCATCCAGTCACACCCAGTCACAATACATGTATCTTATGCAATATTCTACCATCCAGTCACACCCAGTCACAATACATGTATCTCATGCAATATTCTACCATCCAGTCACCCAGTCACAATACATGTATCTTATGCAATATTCTACCATCCAGTCACACCCAGTCACAATACATGTATCTCATGCAATATTCTACCATCCAGTCACACCCAGTCACAATACATGTATCTTATGCAATATTCTACCATCCAGTCACACCCAGTCACAATACATGTATCTTATGCAATATTCTACCATCCAGTCACACTCAGTCACAATACATGTATCATGCAATATTCTACCATCCAGTCACACAGTCACAATACATGTATCTATGCAATATTTACCATCCAGACACCCAGTCACAATACATGTATCTTATGCAATATTCTACCATCCAGTCACACCCAGTCACAATACATGTATCTTCATGCAATATTCTACCATCCAGTCACACCCAGTCACAATACATGTATCTTCATGCAATATTCTACCATCCAGTCACACTCAGTACACAATACATGTATCTCATGCAATATTCTACCATCCAGTCACACCCAGTCACAATACATGTATCTCATGCAATCTTCTACCATCCAGTCACACCCAGTCACAATACATGTATCTTATGCAATATTCTACCATCCAGTCACACCCAGTCACAATACATGTATTCTTATGCAATATTTCTACCATCCAGTCACACCCAGTCCACAATACATGTATCTTATGCAATATTCTACCATCCAGTCACACCCAGACACAATACATGTATCTCATGCAATATTCTACCATCCAGTCACACTCAGTCACAATACATGTATCTATGCAATATTCTATCCATCCAGTCACACCCAGACACAATACATGTATCTTATGCAATATTCTACCATCCAGTCACACCCAGTCACAATACATGATTTATGCCATATTCTACAATTCCAGTCCAACATCCCATTCACAATAACATGTATCTTATGCAATATTCTACCATCCAGTCACACCCAGTCACAATACATGTATCTCATGCAATATTCTACCATCCAGTCACACCCAGTCACAATACATGTATCTCATGCAATATTCTACCATCCAGTCACACCCAGTCACAATACATATATTATGCAATATTCTACCATCCAGTCACACCCAGTCACAATACATGTATCTCATGCAATATTCTACCATCCAGTCACACCCAGTCACAATACATGTATCTTATGCAATATTCTACCATCCAGTCACACCCAGTCACAATACATGTATCTCATGCAATATTCTACCATCCAGTCACACCCAGTCACAATACATGTATCTATGCAATATTCTACCATCCAGTCACACCCAGTCACAATACATGTATCTTATGCAATATTCTACCATCCAGTCACACCCAGACACAATACATGTATCTCATGCAATATTCTACCATCCAGTCACACCCAGTCACAATACATGTATCTTATGCAATATTCTACCATCCAGTCACACCCAGTCACAATACATGTATCTCATGCAATATTCTACCATCCAGTCACACCCAGTCACAATACATGTATCTTATGCAATATTCTACCATCCAGTCACACCCAGACACAATACATGTATCTTATGCAATATTCTACCATCCAGTCTCACCCAGACACAATACATGTATCTCATGCAATATTCTACCATCCAGTCACACCCAGTCACAATACATGTATCTTATGCAATATTCTACCATCCAGTCACACCCAGTCACAATACATGTATCTCATGCAATATTCTACCATCCAGTCACACCCAGTCACAATACATGTATCTCATGCAATATTCATCCAGTCACACCCAGACACAATACATGTATCTATGCAATATTCTACCATCCAGTCACACCCAGACAATACATGTATATCATGCAATATTCTACCATCCAGTCACACCCAGTCACAATACATGTATCTCATGCAATATTCTACCATCCAGTCACACCCAGTCACAATACATGTATCTTATGCAATATTCTACCATCCAGTCACACCCAGTCACAATACATGTATCTCATGCAATATTCTACCATCCAGTCACACCCAGTCACAATACATGTATCTCATGCAATATTCTACCATCCAGTCACACCCAGTCACAATACATGTATCTCATGCAATATTCTACCATCCAGTCACACCTAGTCACAATACATGTATCTTATGCAATATTCTACCATCCAGTCACACCCAGTCACAATACATGTATTTGCAATATTCTACCATCCAGTCACACCCAGTCACAATACATGTATCTCATGCAATATTCTACCATCCAGTCACACCCAGTCACAATACATGTATCTCATGCAATATTCTACCATCCAGTCACACCCAGTCACAATACATGTTTCTTATGCAATATTCTACCATCCAGTCACACCCAGACACAATACATGTATCTCATGCAATATTCTACCATCCAATGACACCCAGTCACAATACATGTATCTTATGCAATATTCTACCATCCAGTCACACCCAGACACAATACATGTATCTTATGCAATATTCTACCATCCAGTCACACCCAGTCACAATACATGTATCTTATGCAATATTCTACCATCCAGTCACACCCAGTCACAATACATGTATCTCATGCAATATTCTACCATCCAGTCATACCAAGACACAATACATGTACCTTATGCAATATTCTACCATCCAGTCACACCCAGTCACAATACATGTATCTTATGCAATATTCTACCATCCAGTCACACCCAGTCACAATACATGTATCTCATGCAATATTCTACCATCCAGTCACACCAAGACACAATACATGTATCTTATGTAATATTCTACCATCCAGTCACACCCAGACACAATACATGTATCTCATGCAATATTCTACCATCCAGTCACACCAAGACACAATACATGTACCTTATGCAATATTCTACCATCCAGTCACACCCAGTCACAATACATGTATCTTATGCAATATTCTACCATCCAGTCACACCCAGTCACAATACATGTACCTTATGCAATATTCTACCATCCAGTCACACCAAGACACAATACATGTATCTCATGCAATATTCTACCATCCAGTCACACCCAGTCACAATACATGTATCTCATGCAATATTCTACCATCCAGTCACACCTAGTCACAATACATGTATCTCATGCAATATTCTACCATCCAGTCACACCCAGTCACAATACATGTATCTCATACAATATTCTATCATCCAGTCACACCCAGTCACAATACATGTATCTTATGCAATATTCTACCATCCAGTCACACCTAGTCACAATACATGTATCTTATGCAATATTCTACCATCCAGTCACACCAAGACACAATACATGTATCTCATGCAATATTCCACCATCCAGTCACACCCAGTCACAATACATGTACCTTATGCAATATTCTACCATCCAGTCACACCAAGACACAATACATGTATCTCATGCAATATTCTACCATCCAGTCACACTCAGACACAATACATGTATCTTATGCAATATTCTACCATCCAGTCACACCCAGACACAATACATGTATCTCATGCAATATTCTACCATCCAGTCACACCCAGTCACAATACATGTATCTCATGCAATATTCTACCATCCAGTCACACCCAGTCACAATACATGTATCTTATGCAATATTTAACCATCCAGTCACACCCAGTCACAATACATGTACCTTATGCAATATTCTACCATCCAGTCACACCCAGTCACAATACATGTACCTTATGCAATATTCTACCATCCAGTCACACCCAGTCACAATACATGTATCTTATGCAATATTTAACCATCCAGTCACACCCAGTCACAATACATGTACCTTATGCAATATTCTACCATCCAGTCACACCTAGTCACAATACATGTATCTTATGCAATATTCTACCATCCAGTCACACCAAGACACAATACATGTATCTCATGCAATATTCCACCATCCAGTCACACCCAGTCACAATACATGTACCTTATGCAATATTCTACCATCCAGTCACACCAAGACACAATACATGTATCTCATGCAATATTCTACCATCCAGTCACACCCAGTCACAATACATGTATCTCATGCAATATTTAACCATCCAGTCACACCCAGTCACAATACATGTACCTTATGCAATATTCTACCATCCAGTCACACCTAGTCACAATACATGTATCTCATGCAATATTCTACCATCCAGTCACACCCAGTCACAATACATGTATCTTATGCAATATTCTACCATCCAGTCACACCCAGTCACAATACATGTATTTCATGCAATATTCTACCATCCAGTCACACCCAGTCACAATACATGTATCTCATGCAATATTCTACCATCCAGTCACACCCAGACACAATACATGTTTCTTATGCAATATTCTACCATCCAGTCACACCCAGACACAATACATGCATCAGAAGACACTGGCTTAACCAGGTTTTTAACAAACATTTGCATTTTTATTTCAAGTTGAGCTTGAGCAAGCAATGTCATTGTCAGCCTTACTGTTAAGAACTTAAAGTTGGTCTGTTAAATCCACATAACAAACAGACGATGAAGAATGATTAGCACTTTGTTTGCTGAAAGCGGGCAGTAGGCCTTAAGTGATTGACTGATTAGATTTGTGCCCCTGCACTTGAGGACATGAGACAGTGAAAAGTGGATACGGATGTTGAAAAATTGTCTCACATAAGAATGTCTGAGAGGCCAGATTGACGCAGCAGAGCATGGACAGACTTGTTATAGAAGATTAAAAGTGCTTTTGCCCCATGGAACTTAAACAACAATAATTGTAGTCATCATGTGAGGCGTTTTATACCAGTCTGTTTATTGGTATTTATTTGTTTGCGAAAGGATGGCAGACTTGACAATGGGATAAACTGTGCTTAGGTCAAGAGGAATTTAAGAAAATCTTTCATCATCTTTGTCAAAAGGTAAATCATTGAACTATTTTGCTCTGTTTTGTTTCTAAGTGTGTTTATGTGTAAGTATTTGTATGTTTGGGACATTTATTTCTAAGTGTGTATGTGTATGTATTAATGTGTTTGTGACAATTATTTCTAAGTGTGTGGATGTGTAAGTATTTGTGTGTTTGTGACTTTTATTTCTAATTGTGTGTATGTGTAAGTATTTGTGTGTTTGTGACATTTATTTCTAAGTGTGTGTATGTATGTATTAATGTGTTTGTGACACTTGTTTCTAAGTGTGTATGTGTAAGTATTAATGTGTTTGTGACACTTGTTTCTAAGTGTGTGTGTTTATGTATTTGTGTGTTTGTGACACTTGTTTCTAAGTGTGTGTATGTGTAGGTATTTGTGTGTTTGTGACTTTTGAGGACATATTTGTTGTTTAAAGATGATTTTTAAGGTGGTATCCAACAGTTTACCAATATCAAAAACATGTAAAAATGTCTTACCACTACTTTGGAAAATATGGGCATAATTTCTATATGAACTTGTTCTTTAGTGTGAGCTGTTTTTGAACTTTGCTTATATTGTTAGACAGTACAAATTGTTATAAAACAACATTGAAAACTAAAAAAGGTAATTCGCTCTAAATCTATTAATAAGCGCGATTGATATTTCAGCTAAAAATAGAAACCAACATCAGACCTGATTGCCTGGATGATTATGTAACACGATCTCAAAATTTAATAGTCACATGGTTTTCTAAGATTAAAAATAGCTGTGCAACCTGGCTCAAGTTTGAAATATTTTTGTATAATGTTAAGTAGGTTTATTGCTTTACTTTTACCATTAATTTATGGCAACAATTAACACAATTTCACCGGATTTTTTCAGATAAAAATAATTTATTTGGCTGCATTAGAGAAAAGAAAATAGTTTAAACTATTGGATACCACCTTTCAGTTAACAGTGACTTCACTTACTTTATTACTTCAGTTAATTCAGTTACTTCAGCTTACTTCACTAACTTCAGCTTACTTCACTTACTTCAGTTAATTCAGCTTACTTCAGCTTACTTCTCTTACTTCAGCTTACTTCACTTACTTCAGCTCACTTCACTTACTTCGCTTACTTCACTTACTTCAGCTTACTTTAGCTTACTTCAGCTTACTTCAGCTTACTTCGGCTTACTTCACTTACTTCACTTACTTCAGCTTACTTCACTTACTTCAGCTTACTTCACCTCACTTCACTTACTTTGCTTACTTCTCTTATTTCATTTACTTTAGCTTACTTCACTTACTTCAGCTTACTTTAGCTTACTTCAGCTTACTTCAGCTTACTTCACTTACTTCTCTTACTTCAATTACTTCACTTACTTCAGCTTACTTCAGCTTACTTCACTTACTTCCCTTACTTCTCTTACTTCACTTACTTCAGCGTACTTCAGCTTACTTCAGCTTACTTCACTTACTTCACTTACTTTCCTTACTTCAGCTTACTTCACTTACTTCACTTACTTCCCTTACTTCAGCTTACTTCACCTCACTTCACTTACTTCGCTTACTTCTCTTATTTCATTTACTTTAGCTTACTTCACTTACTTCAGCTTACTTTAGCTTACTTCACTTACTTCAGCTTACTTCCCTTACTTCAGCTTACTTCAGCTTACTTCACTTACTTCCCTTACTTCACTTACTTCACTTACTTCACTTACTTCAGCTTACTTCATTTACTTCAGCTTACTTCACTTACTTCACTTACTTCAGCTCACTTCACTTACTTCACTGAGCAAAACACAACTAGTCATAATGCTTTAAATTTCACAAAACAACAAGACAATAACATCTGATTAGTAGGCTGCAGACCGGTGACTGAGGAAGTAATCAAGTGATCGGATTTGTGTCCTTACATTTATGGCCATTAGACAGTAGAAAGTAAATGTGGTTGATAAGAATTTGTCTCGCAGGTTATCAGAGAAGTAAGACCTTGGACAGACTTGTCATAGGGATGGATGTTGCTGAGGACAGTTGGACCAAGACCCTTCTTCCTCTTTTTTTCTTTTTGACCTGACCTGGTAGTGCAATCGGTAGAGTGTCAGCTCCAGTATTGGGAGGCTCCAAGTTGGAACCCGGGCCGCGACATACAAAAGTCATTAAAAATTGTAGTTGTATAGCTCTCTTGCTAACGCTCAAGCAAATTCAAGGGTAGTTCCTTGACTGGTTGGCTCAGTGTCAGGATAATGTGACTGGATTTGGTATCATGCCAGGTGTTTACAGCATGCTATACACAGTGAAGGCAACACTATATCTGCTTCAAGTGCACGCCATCTCCAGATTACTAAAATATTGTTGGTGGGATGATAAACCTAATAAGCAAAAACAAAACAAAAAGTTGTCTTTTTTGTTTAACTGTCTAGTGTTTTTTCTTGTTTTTTAATAGCTTTTTGTCATGTGTGTGGGTGTTTGTTTCTGAGCACATATTTTGAATCACCAATATGTAGTGATGAAGATGTGGACTTTACATGAACTATTATGCTAGTTTATTATAATGATGTTAATAATAATGATGTTATTTGGCTGACATCTATCTCTACTAGAACTACTATTACTATCATGGCAAGTAATGAATACATGTATATGATGTGATCTCACATTTTTTTTATTTATCCAGTCTGTAACTAGCAATAGATAGTTCCCACATCAGTGAAGATCCCTTATCATGGCAGCCATCTTTGATGGCAACTTCAAAGGATTTTCAGATGAATTGTATAGAAGCATAAACTTTATTTTCTTGTAATTTTTTTTTATTTGTGGTCCAAAAAATAACAGCTATACACCATTGGAAAGCTCTTAAAATTAGAATACAATATTTTTAAAATTGATAAATGCACTAAGAATTTATTCACAGAAATAAATAAAATTATTGGCACATCCTTAAACAAAATGAACAGTGTATCTTTTTTGGTTGTATTTCTTTTACCTTTTAAACTACCAAAATATAGATTGATATTTTAAATACTTCATAAAAACTGTTAAATTTGACATATTATTCCGTGAAGTTAACTGAAAAATAAAAACACAGCAGTGAGTTTAATAGAGCACATTTTTCCAGATTTCGCTTGTATTGGCTTCTGCCTTCCAAGATGGCTGCCTTACACTGTCTTTTTTAGTGCCTATGGCATTATATGGAAACTATCTATTTAAGTATTAATTAGTTACAAGATTTTTTATTTGCCATGACTTGTGGTATTGTCATAGGGCAATCTTTTGACATATAACAACATCTATCTGAATGCATAGAACTAATTGGGATGCCTGTGGCCAAGCAGGTATTGCATTGTCATCAAGTCCTCAGCCCCTTACCATATGGGTTGGCATCCCATTCAGGGCGAGGACTTTCAGAGGTTTTCTGAATAAACTGCGATACACTTTTGGTGCTACCCAGTCTTGAGTATGGGTTCTTCCTCCACCAATAATTAGCTGGACATTGCCAACAATATGATCATAATTGTGTTGGTGCGATGTAATAAAAAAAGAAGAAAACAAAAAAAGAACTAACTTTGTTTTCTTTTAGTGCATGTTCAAACATGACCATATTCTGTTATTTGAGTTAATTTCCTATAGGTGTGTGCATGCATGTATGCATTTCTCTGTGTTTAGTGTATACAAAGTGTTGTTGAAACTTGTTTTCCATGCAGCATTTACAGCAACTGGGGAATCAAAGGACTTTTGTTAAACACTGTCTACTTAGTCATTAAGACTTCTTATTATTTGCGAAACTGGAAAGCTATTATTTGGTCCCTAGGACTGTTATTTGCATGACACGTGATAAACTACACTGTCTTGTGGAAATCAAGTTTGAGAATTATTTGGAATTGCCACCATCACTGTCTGTTGAGATAATTGCAAGCTTGCCTGACAGACTGCCATACTTGCATTTTGATTTTTCGCCTTTTTATTGATCAGCGTGGATGTAGTCTAGCGGATAGAATGTGTTTTTTTAGAAAATAAAATTGTAATGTCATATTTTAATAAAATAAAGTTGTGTTTCAGTTGTGTTGATTTTTTATTGCCTATGGATCTTCCTTTTTTTTTTCTTTTGATAGGAATAAATGGGATGTAGACACCAAGTAAAATCATCCCAGATCGTTTGAAGGTCATTTTTATAAAACTGTTTAACACTTACTTTAATCTGGTTCATTCACTTAGTTTGCAATGCCATTAGTTTTTAGAGATACCTGCATTTTTTCTTTTATGAAATAATTTTTATTGTAGATTGAAGCCTACTAACGATCATTGCAAGATGTTTTTTCTTTGAATGTATACTTTTTGTGTTTGTTTGTTTGTTTTTTTAGTTTAAAAGCAGCCATCTGTGCAGCATGGCTCAGATAGGAAATACATGTTTGTAATGACGATTGTGGCGTTATGGTTCACTTTTCAGACACGTGTAGGACATCAATAAATAGTAGTTTGTGAGATCTGTTCAGGTAAAAATAATTAAATTTAGATGTTTAATGAAAATATATTTGGTCCAAACTGTCAGATACCACATTTCAGCTTAAATAATTGACACAAATGGAAAACTATCTTTTTGCCCCCTAGGACTATCATTTGCTTGGCATGTGATTAATTTAACTGTCTTGCCGTAATCAAATTTGAGAACCCTTGAAAATTGCCAACATTACTGTCTGCTGAGAAAATTGCAAGCTTGCTAGACCAACTGCCATGAAGCTTGCTAGACCAACTGCCATCATTGCAGTTTGATTGGGTGTAGGATAAAATCCCTCAGGACAAAATCCCTTCTATTCATTTAAGCAAAGGCAGACAGAATTCCTCCTGTAAATTAATAAAATTGAACTATCACATGAAATTGCATTTTCATATGAAAAAAACCTTTGTTAATATAATTACATTTATTAGATTGAACTGTCTGAACCAGGTAAAAAATGTTGCAAAGTATGGAAAATGTACAGAGGAAGATTATGTCTTGTCTTTTTGAACTTGTGAAATTTAAAATACATCTTTAAAGTTCAGAGTTGACATTTTTATTCCTCATTATCATTTTTACTCAGGTAAAAAATGAAGCATGAATAAATTTTAAATTGGAAAGCAAATTTGTAGTTTTAAATAGAACATGTGTATGACTCATAGTAATCATTTGAATATTGTTTTTCCATTAAGATGAGATATTATTGACAGTGGAGTATAATGGTTCTAGATAAATTTTATTAAGTGCGATAATTTTTTGTCATTAAACTATATTACAGAATTGACTTACTTTTTTTGGTGGAATTTCCCTTTTATATTTGTGAAATATTTTCTCATAATTGTCAGATTCCGTCATTAAAGAAGCGGAATATTTCATTTTGATATCCCATTTATATCTGTATTGGTACATTTGATTGTCAGGTGTGATTGTGCTTGTGGGAAAAAACTGTACTTTACTTTCCAGTCATGACAAGACTTGAATTATTTTTCAATACTGAAATGCTATTTTCTGCCCCCCTAGGGCTCTAATTTGCATGTATTGTGGTATACAAAACTATTTTGCAGGAATAAAGTTTAAACAATTGTATTTTAACTTCATACAATATTGTCTGTTGAGAGAATTACTAACTTGCATGACTGACTGCCCTCCTTAGATTTTATTTCTCCATCATTCTATTGATTATCTTGGCTTGGTGGCAAGATAAATAGATTTGTGGCTGCAAGGATTACAGCTGGAGCTCACATACTGATAATAATTATATCAATAAAATAAAAGAATGCAATAAAGCATTTGTTGGAGAACACTAATTGGACTGCCTACATGTAATAAACAATGCAGTCAATATTTCAACTTATTATTGGTAATATTTATGTATTGTTTGTAACAAATTACACATAATTAAGCCTAACGTCGGTGCCAGTGTCTCTGCTGCAAAGACAGAAGCTGGGAAGACATAGCTCTTACCTGTTGTCACATTGGACATACTCGATAAACTCGTTCATATCTTTTAAAAAGAGAAGTTCAACCTGTATGTGTTCCTTGCCAGGAACCACTGACAGTCAACCATATTTTATTACAGTGTATTGACACAGACCACATTGGGTCGAAGTATTTTAATGTCAATAACATGTACGAACTGTTTAGAACAGTGTCGGATTCTAAACTTGTTTGCTTCTAGAACGAGATTAGTATTATTAATAAGTTATAAACTTTTAAACTGTTTATTTACCAACCGTACATTTATTAACTGTTTAATATATTCACCTGTTTTCCATTGTAGTTTACATTATTTTAACCTGATAGATTTTTCTATCTATCTATATTTTACTATCATAGTTAAGTTTTTGCCATATTGTTCTCTTTTCACCTTGGGCTTCTTTGTGTGCGGCGCCCTATGACCTGTTAAGAGTCGGTGTGTCATAAAACTCAAATAAATAAATAAATATATTTTCAGGTGGTAGGTGTTGCGATCAGCATCATTTTCCCTGAAGCTTGGACACCTTGCGAAGGCGCTGTTGATGTTAGCTTGAGCATTACCTCTTGAGAATCAGTTTCCAAGGGTACCTGACCAGGCTCACAGGCTGTCAATGGACTAGACCATATGGAAACTTGACCTTGTTGACCTCTAGCTTAGATGACCCATTACCTACAAATCTAGAAGTACAACATATTGACCTCCAAGACAAAGGTTGACTTGACTTGTACATGGCAGAAGAAATTCCAGCATTTTAGGTATGTTTTAGCATGATTTATTTGCAGTTTAAAAAGTTTTATCACATAATTTTTTTTATTTCTGTTTTTATTTATGCTAAGACAGCTAAAAGCGTATCACAATTGGAAATAAGTCAAGCTTGTCCAAAGACTTGAACCTGCCACATCTGTTCTCCATTTGTACAAATAAAATGAACAACAAATAAAAGTCACTCTATTGCCTAATTGTACCATTCTGGAGGAAGTCTTGGAAAGCTTGGAGTCACCTTACTCCCAGAATGTCCGATCAATTTAACTACCAGATCATTGATTTCTGCAGTGAAAATGATATTCAAATAGTTTGCCAATAATGGAAATTATGTGATAATTGGGCTAAAAACTGAGACATTCACAAGGGTTGTTTGCTACCATTTTTAACTTGTTACCTGCCATAGCTGTATTAATTTGGCTTAAGAAAAGAGTTTTGTTTGTTTATTTTGTGGGATAATTATTATGCCAGTATTTCAGTTAGTTAGATACATTGTCCACTTGAAGAAGATATGTTGCTGCCTTTACTTTGTAATGCATGCCATGAACACCTGGCATGACACCACACCAACTAACCTTATCCTGCCATGAACATCTGGCAAGATACTACACACACCGACCTTATCCTGCCATGAACACCTGGCATGATACCACACCCACTCACCTTATCCTGCCATGAACATCTGGTATGATACCACACCTACTCACCTTATCCTGCCATAAACACCTGGCATGAGACCACCCACTTACATTATCCTGCCATAAACACCTGGCATGACACCATACCCACCCACCCTATCATGCCATGAACACCTGGCATGATACCACACCAACTCACCTTATCCTGCCATGAACACCTGGCATGATACCACACCAACTCACCTTATCCTGCCATGAACACCTGGCATGATACCACACCTACTCACCTCATCCTGCCATGAACACCTGGCATGATACCACACCTACTCACCTTATCCTGCCATGAACACCTGCAATGACACAACACCCACTCACCTTATTCTGCCTTGGACACCTGGCATGATACCACCCACTTACATTATTCTGCCATGAACACCTAGCATGACACCACACCCACTTGCCCTATCCTGCCATGAACACCTGGAATGATACCACCCACTTACATTATCCTGCCATGAACACCTTGCATGACACCACACCCACCCAGCCTATCCTGCCATGAACACCTTGCATGATACCACACCCACCCAGCCTATCCTGCCATGAACACCTGGCATGATACCATACCTACTGACCTTATCCTGACATGAACACCTGGCATGACACCACACCCACCCACCCTATCCTGCCATGAACACCTAGCATGATACCACACTTAAAGGCATCTCAAGAGCCTTATATAAGTGACCCCCCCCATTTATTGCCCCACCCAGCATGTGAGGGCATCTGTTTTCTGATAAGCCAGGCTGCCACAGTCTGTAACGATGTGTCTGTCACACAGGTATTGTTCAAGATCCAAGTGTATGTATGCTATATCTGGGGGTTGAACATAGTCATTCACAGTTTGTAAAGGAAACAGTTGTGAATATACCAATTACGCAATCCAATATATATATATATATATATATATATACATATATATATATATATATATATATATATATATATATATATATATATATATATATATATATATATATATATAAATCTTTATTTGTTTTCTTTCTTACTTTGTTGGTTGATTTTGTTATTTCTTTCATTCTTTTGGTTCTCATATATATTTAAAGTTATATTTTATTTTGATTTGTAAAATGTAACGAAACTTTTCTAACAAAAGCAATTTAAAAAGTCATTCATTGTCAGAATAATGTCCTTCAGAATCATTTTGAATACTAAAACTTGTATCTCTCATGTATTTTCAAAATTAAATATTTAGCTATGAAATAAATACATAATCTTGCAGTTACAAAATTGACACCTAGTAATTAATGCAATAAAGAATTTGTAAGGGATCATATAGTAAACAACCCACATTATCACTAACAATAATGTTTGTGGCTTTGTGTAAAACTAGCCTACTGTCTCACATCCATACTAGCAGGTAATTTAGTTTTGCATTAACCCATCAGAGGTATTACTGTGACAGATTAGTACTATGTTGGCTAAAGACTCCCTGCAGTGATGACCAGCAATTAGCAGGTCTGGTCATAGCATGTGGGGGCCTGGCTCAGTGGGATACCACATTCCTTTCGAGATGCCTTTAATCACATTATCCTGACACTGGGTTGACCAGATGTGATGCTACTGTTATATAACGTAAGCAAGGGAGCTATACCACTACCATTTTTATTGACTTTGGTATGTTATATTTGTTACATCAAACTCAGGGGCATTCTGTACCTTGAGCTAATGCTCTTCCGATTGCACTACAAGGTTCAGTGAAAAAAAAGTGAAAAGCTAGATTAGCCCATTCCTGCAGGTAGTTGTCTGATATGGATTTGTACTATTTGCTGCCTAGTCTTTACCATAAATTAATTAGATTTTGTAATTCCATGCAGTTGACAAAAAAAATTGTAGGATCGTCCTTGACCTAATTGGTAGAGTCACGTTATGTTATTTCATTGAATGGGTTCGAGTTCCGGTCAGGATGAGAATTATTTTTATGCTGGGAGGAATTCTAGTTAATGTGTGGTGCCAGCCGGTTCTGGAATTATTTTTATGCTGGATGGAATTCTAGTTAATGTGTGGTGCCAGCCGGTTCTGGAATTATTTTTATGCTGGGAGGAATTCTGGTTAATGTGTGGTGCCAGCCGGTTCTGGAATTATTTTTATGCTGGGAGGAATTCTGGTTAATGTGTGGTGCCAGCCGGTTCTGGGCATACATTTGTCTGGATGTTTTCTTAAATAACTTAATTTTGCTATAATGACCATAATTTGTCACTCCTATGTATCCAATCAAAACTAAAATTTTTGCTGGCAAGTCTCTAGCAATTTATTTATTACGATTACATTCTGAGCTTAAGCAAAGTGACAAATAGCAGCTTAAAAATATTGGAAATGGAGTCACCCACCAAGTTAACACCATGCTTTGAGATTACAGCTGGAGTGTTTCATTTGTGTATTATACACAAGGATGCCATGGCAGAGCAGTTGTCAAAAACAATGCACGGGCTTACTACACTGCCATTGGTCAGCAAACAAATCCCCGCCCTTTTGTTGATACCATTGCAGCCTGAAGCAGTGTTCACCTACCCTACCAGTGCTCCCCATATGCCTAAAGGGTAAATAAAATCATGTGACGATAACCTCCCCGTCCCCCAATACTCTATTCAACCTATTAACCTTCCACTGTGAAGCTAGATAACTCCACATTCCATTTATCAGTGCCTTTAACCGGCCGCAATAGCTTAATTGGCAGAGCGTTGGCTTGCGGATTGGGAGGTCGCGGGTTAAAACCCCGGCCAGGTCAAACAAAAGACTTTAAAGTTACCAGTAGTGGCTTCCCTCCTTACACTAGGGGCGAATGGGACAGCATTACGCCTGACTCGTCGTAGTCAGTAAAATAGACTGGCCGGGTTCAGTCCCTGGGCACCTCATAAGTGCCCATGTGCTATAATTATAGAAATGTCGCTGCACAATATCGGCAAAAATGCCAGCAAATCCCAATCCCAATCCCTCAAGCCTTTAAGTAATTAAATAAGGTAGGACAGGGGCTCTCGTGGCATAGTGGTAGACTCGCTGATTTGTAACTCCTCTGACTGCTTAGCCTCCCATTGCATGGGTTCGAGTCCCATTTGGAGGCGATGAACTTAATGTGGGAAGTTCTTCCGGCTGGCCTGCTGTGCGCAGGTGGTTCCACCCAGACATATTTCTGTGGTCTGGGGAACATACAGCTGGACATCGCTATAATGATCATAATTGGTCACTGTGATGTATCTCATAAATAAAACAATCAAACCTACAGTAGGACGTGAAGGGTTAAGTACAGTCTCTTTTGATCTCACTTATATTTATGAGTCACATAAAGTTTAAAAAACATAATTCTTTCCTCTATTTATTTTAACTAATGTAGAAGTTACTTATCCATGGAGTGTCAGGCTGAATTAAACAGATAACTTTATGATAAAAGCTTGTTCCCACATCAGTGAAGATCCTTTATCTTTGCAGACATTTTGTTTTAAACTTCAAGGGGTTTTCCGATGAACTGTATAGAAGCATAAATTTTATTTTCTTCTAATATCTTTGTTTGTGGTCAAAAAATTGAAAGCTATACACCATTGGAAAGCTCTTGAAATTTATATTTTTATAATACATTTTTTTAAAATTAATAAATGCACAAAGAATTCATACACATAAATAAATAAAATTATTGGCCCATCCTTAAACAAAATGAACAGTGTATCTTTTTTGTTTGTATTTTTTTACCTTTTAAATTCTCAAAATATAGATTTGATATTTAAAATACTTCATAAAAGCTGTTTATTTTCATATAAAATTTGTAAAATAGACTGAAAAGTAAAAACACAGTGGTGAGTTTAATACAGCACATATTTCCAGATTTCAGCCTGCATCAGCTTCTGCCTTTCAAGATGGCTGCCTTAATCTGACTTTTCAGTGCCTATGACATCACTTGGAAACTATCTATAACATTGTCAAATTAAAGTAACCTAGAGGTTGTATAAAGTCTTTAAGCTTTTTTTTGTTTTGTTTAGACTTGCATTCTGAAAGACCCAGTCTAAATTCTTAAGTTTATAACCATAGGCCTCATAGGCTCAAGCTCTAGAATGGATGATCATTTTTCTTTTTTTTTTACCTGTATTATCTTTCATCTCTAGTCTGTCAATGTCTGTAAGTAGTGAAGCTTTATTTCTTGCCGGGCCTATTAGCAGAATCAGTAGAGTGTCAACTCTAGGTATGGAAGACCCTGGGTTTGATCCTGGGATATACTAGACGTTAAAAATGGCTGTGGTAAAGCTCACTTACTAACATTAAGGCAAGTATAAGGGCATTTCCATGATTGTTCGGATAATGTTACGATAATGTGACTGGATTTCATGCCGGGTGTTTACGTCATGCTTTTTACAATGAAGGCAGCATTATGTCTTGTTCAAGCGGACACCATTTTCAGAAATAGAAATGCTGATGGTTGGAGGATAAACCCAGTAAAAACCAATCATAAATCCTTTGATAGCAGTGATTCTTATGTTAAAATCTCATTGGGTCACACATGTTTTACCTTTTTGTCCAAAATCATTATGTAAATGGCCCAGAGACTCAATCTTACAGCTAAAAGGGACAATATACTGGTACCATAACCTTTAAAGTTTTTTCGTATTAACAGCGTGTTCAAACCAATTTGACAAAATCTTCTGTGGACTGTGTCTTTATTTGTACCTGATACAGCAAGATGTTGTCATTCCTGTATGGATGGGATGTGATTTGCCGGCATTTTTGCCGATACTGTGCTGCGACATTTCTATCATTGTAGCACAGGGGCATATAAAGGTGCCCAGGGACTGAACCCAGCCAATCCATTAAACTGACACCGACAAGCCAGGCATAATGCTGTCCCCTTAGCCTCGAGCGTTAGGAGGGAAGCCATTACTACCAACTTTAAAGTTTGACCCGGCCAGGGTTCGAACCCGCGACCTCCCGATCCGCAAGCCGACACTCTACCAGTTGAGCTATTGCGTCATTGAGAAAAGCATTTTTTGTGAAACATGACAATCAGAAAAGTTTTGATGAAAATTGTATAAATATGAGTGAAAGTCTTATGCGGCTACTCCTGATAATGACAAATGCAATTCTTGATCAGACTAATGACAAATAAAGCACTTTTTCCATCCTAAAATACACATCAAAAACATTTTAATGATGATTGATCAGCTATTTCTAACAATAAAGGTCTCCACATTTACATTCCTTTGATGACAACAGCTATTGAATATTCCCCGAAGGATGATGTAACAACAAATCTATAGCAGTTTAATGTGCGTTTTGTATTGGATAACAAAGTTGTAACAAAAACAAGAAATAATCTGCAGTCAACTTTAATGGTTCACAAATTCACGTCTGATGTAAGGACAAAACACAACATTTTAATTCTTAAAAAATAATTTAAATTGATGTAAATTTCTCAACAAACACCTTGCAGTGCTAATACAAACACCGAGTCAGTCTTAAAATATTTGAAAATGTTTACAGCCTTTTTTTAGTCATTTTTATTAGAAGCAGTTAAGTCAATCTTTCCATAGGATGTTAATGTTTTAATATGGAAGCATGCTTTCCACAAAAGAACCTTTCTGTCATTTTTTATTCTTTTTGAAATAGATTAAAAGGACACAACTTGTGGTCATTATAGAAATGTCCCACTGTAAATGGTGGATGAAGACCTTTGATCTTTAGTTTAAAAATGTCTAAAGAAAGGGCCATAACTCCAATAACTTTATGTGGACAGGGAGTGACCTTGACTTTTAGTTTAATTTAATCTACCAACACTACACATATAAATTAAAGCAGTTGTGTCCTTCATTTTTTTTATTTCAGAAACCAAACAAAGGTACGTTGGGAAAATGACAAGATAGGGCCACTTATGATACTTTTTATTAAGTAGACAGCATCCCACACTATTTGATATGCTTTTACACTAAATATGAATTAAAATCCAGCAAGTCTGTCAAATGTTATTAATGGACAATGAAAACACCACAGACTGTGATGGACAGGACTCTATGCCTCTGCCCATTTTCTAATTGATATAAAAACAACCATATCCAGTAACGTGGAACAGAAGGTTTCTGCCGCAGTTGAATGCAGGTATGGGAGTGGTTTGATCCCGGGCCGCAACATACCAAAGTCGTTAAAAATGGTAGTGGTATAGCTCCCTTGCTAACGCTCAAGCAAATATCAGGGCAGTTCCGCTACTGGTGTCAGGATAATGTGACTGGGTGTGGTATCATGCCAGGTGTTCATGGCATGCTATACACAGTGAAGGCAGCACTTTATCTGCTTCAAGTGGACACGGTCTCCAGATAACTGAAATACTGTTAGTGGAACAATATAAACCAAAAATCTCGAGGCAGACATGCTACTCCCAATGCATGAGTTCAGAGATCTGATTGCTACAACTGGAACAAGAATTGTACACTTAATACGTCTAACTCCACACAAGTATGTGTATGGGAAAATCTGCAACTGGTGATTTAGATACTGCATACATTATGAATGAGCCTCATTTGCTTTCTGACAAATATGGTAGTAATAGGGTCGCCCTTGGGAATTCGAAGATTGATAGAAAAATTCAATAATCAGACATTACAAGCAGAGTTAATCTGAACCACCAATAGAGAATCTGGGTCATTGTAACATGTGTGAAAGTAAAACGAAAAAATAATTCAGGGACCAAACCATGGATTTAAACTGTGCTGCTTGTAAAAATAAAAGATAAAGGGTCACCATGACAACCAGCAGCATAATCCTCATTGTTCTAAAATAAAATTAAGCTTCATTAGTTGCAGTAATTGCAATTAAGGTGTACTTGTGATGACATTAAACTCTATGTTTTTGGGTCCCTGGTTTGAACCCCAGTTCAACTAAGATATATTATTCTCCAAGCAAGACTATTAACTATTTCTGTTCCATTTTATTTCAGAATTTGTTTTGTCCTTATTTCTTTAGATTGTTAAAAATTGAAACAAATATTTATGTTAAGCTTAATCTTTATATAGTGGGCGTTCACTTTCTTTAACTCAGACTTATTATAAAAGGTGGTATCCAACCGTTTAGGCCAAAAATTTGTTCCTTCAAACCAAGGGTGGTTATGAATCAAGATCCATTCAACTTTATCGCAGTAAATACTAGATATACATACCCAATTAGGGACCCTAACTTCTCTACCTTAGCAGACAACAGACCCCCCCACCCCATCCCACCCCAGCTTCAAACAATCAAATAATTTATTGTTACCTGCAAAGGTCTTGTAAAATGCTGTGTCATTGTAGCTACAGGAAAAATGGAGCATAGCATCCCACCTGTCCTTACAAACAATTGCCCTATTTTTAAGACTGTAATAATATTTTTGGCCTCTGAGAAACAGTCTATATCTGTTTGTTAAGTATGGCAAAAAAATCACAGGCTTGTATCTAACTTCAGTAAATTATTGTTAGTGTTATTGTATTGACTGATGTCCAATTTTCCTTTATTTCCGCAGGAAATTCCAATCCTTATATCACCTGCAGTAGACATCCACTCCCTGCTGTTGATAGAGATTAATTCATATCCTGGGAGTCGGACGGACAGCCAGGACAGCGACTGTGTTAGTCTCCCCTAGTGGACACCATATGGGGGAGATATCGACAGACAGTGGAATGGATCGCTGGGTCTGCCCTAATGATAGACAGTTAGCTCTCCGGGCCAAGTAAGTTAGTTATTTGGTTTCTATTTTATTATTGCTTATATTTATATGTCAGTTCTGACACGCATCTCATCCCAATATAGATGTTAGTTTTGCATCCACAGTAAGTCAGTTTATTACCATATTAATGCAGTGAGTTTGTTTATTACCGTATGAATACAGTTAGTCTGTTTATTACCATATTAATGTAGTAAGTCTGTTTATGACTGTATTTATGTAGTAAGTCTGTTTATTTCCATATTAATGCAGTAAGTCTGTTTATTTCCATATTAATGCAGTAAGTCTGTTTATGACTGTATTAATGTAGTAAGTATGTTTATTACCATATTAATGTAGTAAGTCTGTTTATTACCATATTAATGTAGTAAGTCTGTTTATTACCGTATTAATGTAGTAAGTCTGTTCATTACCATATTAATGTAGTAAGTCTGTTTATGGCTGTATTAATGTAGTAAGTCTGTTTATGGCTGTATTAATGTAGTAAGTCTGTTTATTTCCATATTAATGTAGTAAGTCTGTTTATGGCTGTATTAATGTAGTAAGTCTGTTTATTACCATATGAATACAGTAAGTCTGTTTATGGCTGTATTAATGTAGTAAGTCTGTTTATTACCGTATGAATACAGTAAGTCTGTTTATGACTGTATTAATGCAGTAAGTCTGTTTATGACTGTATTAATGTAGTAAGTCTGTTTATGGCTGTATTAATTTAGTAAGTCTGTTTATTACCGTATGAATACAGTAAGTCTGTTTATGGCTGTATTAATGTAGTAAGTCTGTTTATTTCCATATTAATGCAGTAAGTCTGTTTATGACTGTATTAATTTAGTAAGTCTGTTTATTACCGTATGAATACAGTAAGTCTGTTTATGGCTGTATTAATGCAGTAAGTCTGTTTATGACTGTATTAATGTAGTAAGTCTGTTTATTACCGTATGAATACAGTAAGTCTGTTTATGACTGTATTAATGCAGTAAGTCTGTTTATGACTGTATTAATGTAGTAAGTCTGTTTATGGCTGTATTAATGTAGTAAGTCTGTTTATTTCCATATTAATGCAGTAAGTCTATTTATGACTGTATTAATGTAGTAAGTCTGTTTATTACCGTATGAATACAGTAAGTCTGTTTATGACTGTAGTAATGCAGTAAGTCTGTTTATTTCCATATTAATGCAGTAAGTCTGTTTATGACTGTATTAATGTAGTAAGTATGTTTATTACCATATTAATGTAGTAAGTCTGTTTATTACCATATTAATGTAGTAAGTCTGTTTATTACCGTATTAATGTAGTAAGTCTGTTCATTACCATATTAATGTAGTAAGTCTGTTTATGGCTGTATTAATGTAGTAAGTCTGTTTATTTCCATATTAATGTAGTAAGTCTGTTTATGGCTGTATTAATGTAGTAAGTCTGTTTATTACCGTATGAATACAGTAAGTCTGTTTATGGCTGTATTAATGTAGTAAGTCTGTTTATTACCGTATGAATACAGTAAGTCTGTTTATGACTGTATTAATGCAGTAAGTCTGTTTATGACTGTATTAATGTAGTAAGTCTGTTTATGGCTGTATTAATTTAGTAAGTCTGTTTATTACCGTATGAATACAGTAAGTCTGTTTATGGCTGTATTAATGTAGTAAGTCTGTTTATTTCCATATTAATGCAGTAAGTCTGTTTATGACTGTATTAATTTAGTAAGTCTGTTTATTACCGTATGAATACAGTAAGTCTGTTTATGGCTGTATTAATACAGTAAGTCTGTTTATGACTGTATTAATGTAGTAAGTCTGTTTATTACCGTATGAATACAGTAAGTCTGTTTATGACTGTATTAATGCAGTAAGTCTGTTTATGACTGTATTAATGTAGTAAGTCTGTTTATGGCTGTATTAATGTAGTAAGTCTGTTTATTTCCATATTAATGCAGTAAGTCTATTTATGACTGTATTAATGTAGTAAGTCTGTTTATTACCGTATGAATACAGTAAGTCTGTTTATGACTGTAGTAATGCAGTAAGTCTGTTTATTACCATATTAATGCAGTAAGTCTGTTTATTACTGTATTAATATAGTTAGTCTGTTTATTACCATATTAATGCAGTAAGTCTGTTTATTACTGTATTAATATAGTAAGTCTGTTTATTACCATATTAAAGCAGTAAGTCTGTTTATTACTGTATGAATACAGTTAGTCTGTTTATTACCGTATTAATGCAGTAAGTCTGTTTATGACTGTATTAATTAAGTAAGTCTGTTTATTACCATATTTATGCAGTAAGTCTGTTTATTACCGTATTAATTCAGTAAGTCTGTTTATTACCGTATTAATGCAGTAAGTCTGTTTATGACTGTATTAATGTAGTAAGTCTGTTTATTACCATATTAATGCAGTAAGTCTGTTTATTACTGTATTAATGTAGTTAGTCTGTTTATTACCATATTAATGTAGTAAGTCTGTTTATTACCATATTAATGCAGTTAGTAGGTTTATTACCATATTAATGCAGTAAGTCTGTTTATTACCGTATTTATGCAGTTTTTTCTGAAATGCACATTCTAACATATACCTAGAGGAGCAGTTGGCCTGCGTTATGTAAGGCCCTGGGTTCAATCCCAGACTGCAGCATACTAAAGTCATAGAAAAAAGAAGTGGTGTATATTAGGATAAGTCCATGACTGGTTGGTTGGTTGTCAGAATAGTGTGACTGTGGTACATGTATCCAGGGCTGGAAAAATACGGTACATGACCCGGACAAGACAAAATGCAGTTTTGGTCTTATGTTCATTGATTATTAAATAAGTCCCGGACAAGTAATAAAATGGCAGTCAAGTGACAAATACTCATTGTTTTCCAATTAGTGATGAAGATAATCAACTTCACACCAGGAGCATTTATCAGCAACATGTACAGTGTACGCACCTGTCCAAAACAGCCAATAATGATGTGCAATGCATATATGACAAATGTGTTGTTGTGTTTGTTAATTGAGAGCTATGGAAATTTTTTGACAAGTCATTTTTGTCTACGTTACTAGTCCGGGACTAGTCAATGAAATGTATTTCTTTTCCAGCCCTCGTATAATGCCAGCTGTTCATGGCATGTTATTACAGTGAAGAGTTAAAGGTAGCACTAAGTCTGCTACAAGTGAACGGTTGTCACTGGATTATGGACTCTGTACCTTTGATGTGGGTAGCACCACTGGTACACCACTGGTCATGTAGAAGATCTGCCCCAACCAGGACACAAACTTTTGTAAGGAGTGGCTGAGCAGTCAGAGAAGTTACAAGTCTGCGACTACTACACGGCCACAAGCACCTCACTCCTTACTTTTCTTAAATACGTGTATTTATTTCAGACTTGGCACAGGATGGTCTGTGCACACCAACAAGTTCAGCTCTTTCCAGCGGTCGCAACACCTTAGTGCCGAGGAGCAGGAGCAGATCATGAACGTTATACAGAAGGCTGACTATCTGGAGACGGTCGAACAGGAACGTATAGGGTAGGTGGTCTTGTGGGTGGTATACAGAAGGCTGACTATCTGGAGATGGACGAACAGGAACGTATAGGGTAGGTGGTCTTGTGGGTGGTATACAGAAGGCTGACTATCTGGAGACGGTTGAACAGGAACGTATAGGGTAGGTGGTCTTGTGGATGGTATACAGAAGGCTGACTATCTGGAGACGGTTGAACAGGAACGTATAGGGTAGGTGGTCTTGTGGGTGGTACATGTATACAGAAGGCTGACTATCTGGAGACGGTTGAACAGGAACGTATAGGGTAGGTGGTCTTGTGGATGATATACAGAAGGCTGACTATCTGGAGACGGTCGAACAGGAACGTATAGGGTAGGTGGTCTTGTGGATGGTATACAGAAGGCTGACTATCTGGAGACGGTTGAACAGGAACGTATAGGGTAGGTGGTCTTGTGGATGATATACAGAAGGCTGACTATCTGGAGACGGTTGAACAGGAACGTATAGGGTAGGTGGACTTGTGGATGGTATACAGAAGGCTGACTATCTGGAGACGGTTGAACAGGAACGTATAGGGTAGGTGGTCTTGTGGATGGTATACAGAAGGCTGACTATCTGGAGACGGTTGAACAGGAACGTATAGGGTAGGTGGACTTGTGGATGGTATACAGAAGGCTGACTATCTGGAGACGGTCGAACAGGAACGTATAGGGTAGGTGGTCTTGTGGATGGTATACAGAAGGCTAACTATCTGGAGACGGTCAAACAGGAACGTATAGGGTAGGTGGATTTGTGGATGGTATACAGAAGGCTGACTATCTGGTGACGGTCGAAAAGGAACGTATAGGGTAGGTGGAATTTTGGATGGTATACAGAAGGCTGACTATCTGGAGACGGTTGAACAGGAACTTATAGGGTAGGTGGTCTTGTGGATGGTATACAGAAGGCTAACTATCTGGAGATGGTTGAACAGGAACGTATAGGGTAGGTGGACTTGTGGATGGTATACAGAAGGCTGACTATCTGGAGACGGTTGAACAGGAACGTATATGGTAGGTGGACTTGTGGATGGTATACAGAAGGCTGACTATCTGGAGACGGTTGAACAGGAACGTATAGGGTAGGTGGACATGTGGATGGTATACAGAAGGCTGACTATCTGGAGACGGTTGAACAGGAACGTATATGGTAGGTGGACTTGTGGATGGTATACAGAAGGCTGACTATCTGGAGACGGTTGAACAGGAACGTATATGGTAGGTGGTCTTGTGGATGGTATACAGAAGGCTAACTATCTGGAGACGGTTGAACAGGAACGTATATGGTAGGTGGACTTGTGGATGGTATACAGAAGGCTGACTATCTGGAGACGGTTGAACAGGAACGTATAGGGTAGGTGGACTTGTGGATGGTATACAGAAGGCTGACTATCTGGAGACGGTTGAACAGGAACGTACAGGGTAGGTGGACTTGTGGATGGTATACAGAAGGCTGACTATCTGGAGACTGTTGAACAGGAACGTATATGGTAGGTGGATTTGTGGATGGTATACAGAAGGCTGACTATCTGGAGACGGTCGAACAGGAACGTATAGGGTAGGTGGATTTGTGGATGGTATACAGAAGGCTAACTATCTGGAGACGGTTGAACAGGAACGTATAGGGTAGGTGGACTTGTGGATGGTATACAAAAGGCTGACTATCTGGAGACGGTTGAACAGGAACGTATAGGGTAGGTGGATTTGTGGATGGTATACAGAAGGCTGACAATCTGGAGATGGTTGAACAGGAACGTATAGGGTAGGTGGTCTTGTGGATGGTATACAGAAGGCTGACTATCTGGAGACGGTTGAACAGGAACGTATATGGTAGGTGGTCTTGTGGATGGTATACAGAAGGCTTACTATCTGGAGACGGTTGAACAGGAACGTATATGGTAGGTGGACTTGTGGATGGTATACAGAAGGCTGACTATCTGGAGACGGTTGAACAGGAACGTATAGGGTAGGTGGACTTGTGGATGGTATACAGAAGGCTGACTATCTGGAGACAGTTGAACAGGAACGTACAGGGTAGGTGGACTTGTGGATGGTATACAGAAGGCTGACTATCTGGAGACTGTTGAACAGGAACGTATATGGTAGGTGGATTTGTGGATGGTATACAGAAGGCTGACTATCTGGAGACGGTCGAACAGGAACGTATAGGGTAGGTGGATTTGTGGATGGTATACAGAAGGCTAACTATCTGGAGACGGTTGAACAGGAACGTATAGGGTAGGTGGACTTGTGGATGGTATACAAAAGGCTGACTATCTGGAGACGGTTGAACAGGAACGTATAGGGTAGGTGGATTTGTGGATGGTATACAGAAGGCTGACAATCTGGAGATGGTTGAACAGGAACGTATAGGGTAGGTGGTCTTGTGGATGGTATACAGAAGGCTGACTCTCTGGAGACGGTTGAACAGGAACGTATAGGGTAGGTGGTCTTGTGGATGGTATACAGAAGGCTGACTATCTAGAGACGGTCGAACAGGAACGTATAAGGTAGGTGGTCTTGTGGATGGTATACAGAAGGCTGACTAATTGGAGACGGTTGAACAGGAACGTATAGGGTAGGTGGTCTTGTGGATGGTATACAGAAGGCTGACTATCTGGAGACGGTCGAACAGGAACGTATAGGGTAGGTGGTCTTGTGGATGGTATACAGAAGGCTGACTATCTGGAGACGGTTGAACAGGAACGTATAGGGTAGGTGGATTTGTGGATGGTATACAGAAGGCTGACTATCTGGAGAGGGTTGAACAGGAACGTATAGGGTAGGTGGATTTGTGGATGGTATACAGAAGACTGACAATCTGGAGATGGTTGAACAAGAACTTAGGTGGGCTTGTAAGTGAATGACATATGCTAACATAAGTTAGATGGTGGTATTTTAAATTGGTGTTTTGAAAAGGTGTATTTGTTTCAAGGGCATGTTTTTGTTTTGAAGTTAGAGAAACATGAAGAGTTAAGACTTATTTTTGTTGCTTGTGGGGTAGTACTGCTTGAGTTATAGATCATACATATCATAGCTGACAATTTTGTGATGGTTAAACAGGAACTGATTGGGTAAATGGGCTCCTGGGTAGTGTTGGTGTTATTTTTGGATGAGTTGGTCAAGGTGATATAGGTGGATCTGTTCAAATTGTGTTGTTCAATTAGAGTGGTGGTAATTAAGGAGGTTGATATTTATTACAGGCGGTGCATTTTCAGGGTATGGAGGTTGTTAAAAAAAAGAAATACTCAAAAAGTGTTTTTTATTGAAAGTACCTTATAGACAATTGGTTGAGGGTGGTGGTCTTTATCCCAGTGCAAGAAGAGGAGAATTTCTTAAGTTAATATCCATATGCCGTTGTGTAATATTTCTCTGTAAATGAGTTTTTTTCATAAATATAAGAAGCCAGGCTGGTCTACAATGTTTTCCAGCAGGGAAGATGAGATCAATTAGAGAAAATTAGATAGTGACACAGTCTGGGTAATGGTTAGGGAATTCTCAGACTAGATTTGATATGTCATTTCTACACTTGATATATCTTCTCTCTTGTCCTGCTTCATTTATTTTTAATCAGTGCAAAATATAGGTTTTCTTTCTAACAATTATATTCAGAGATAACAATATACATTGTTTGAGAATAAGCAGCAAATAGTGTGGGTCCAGGTAAGACTGGTCCTTGCTGAGAGATTGCTGAATTGGATATGCGCTATTTGCCTAATACATATGTATTCTTTTTGATTGATACATTCATTCTTAGCAGGTAAAGGCTTGTTATAGTGTCTTATTGGGATCGTGTTGATAAAATGTAAAAATTTGTAGTGGTATCTTGTTAGGAAAGAAAAAATACAGGCTGAGTGTGATTTTTAAGTTGTGTCTTATTCACAAACTCTGTGTTTTAGTCCCATGGCTTATTCAAAGACTGTTTTAGTCTCCTGGCTCGTGGCTTATTCACAGACACTGTGTTTTAGTCTCATGGCTTATTCAAAGACTGTTTTAGTCTCCTGGCTTGTGGCTTATTCACAGACACTGTGTTTTAGTCCCATGGCTTATTCAAAGACTGTTTTAGTCTCCTGGCTTGTGGCTTATTCACAGACACTGTGTTTTAGTCTCATGGCTTATTCAAAGACTGTTTTAGTCTCCTGGCTTGTGGCTTATTCACAGACACTGTGTTTTAGTCTCATGGCTTATTCAAAGACTGTTTTAGTCTCCTGGCTTGTGGCTTATTCACAGACACTGTGTTTTAGTCTCATGGCTTATTCAAAGACTGTTTTAGTCTCCTGGCTTGTGGCTTATTCACAGACACTGTGTTTTAGTCTCATGGCTTATTCAAAGACTGTTTTAGTCTCCTGGCTCGTGGCTTATTCACAGACACTGTGTTTTAGTCTCATGGCTTATTCAAAGACTGTTTTAGTCTCCTGGCTTGTGGCTTATTCACAGACACTGTGTTTTAGTCTCATAGCTTATTCAAAGACTGTTTTAGTCTCCTGGCTTGTGGCTTATTCACAGACACTGTGTTTTAGTCTCATGGCTTATTCACATACTCTGTGTTTTAGTCTTGTGGCATATTCACATACTCTGTGTTTTAGTCTTGTGGCATATTCACATACTCTGTGTTTTAGTCTCATGGCTTGTGGCATATTCACATACTCTGTGTTTTAGTCTTGTGGCTTATTCACATACTCTGTGTTTTAGTCTTGTGGCTTATTCACATACTCTGTGTTTTAGTCTTGTGGCTTATTCACATACTCTGTGTTTTAGTCTTGTGGCTTATTCACATACTCTGTGTTTTAGTCTTGTGGCTTATTTACATACTCTGTGTTTTAGTCTCATGGCTTATTCACATACTCTGTGTTTTAGTCTTGTGGCATATTCACATACTCTGTGTTTTAGTCTTGTGGCATATTCACATACTCTGTGTTTTAGTCTTGTGGCATATTCACATACTCTGTGTTTTAGTCTCATGGCTTATTTACATACTCTGTGTTTTAGTTTCATGGCTTTTTCACAGACTCTGTGTTTAAGTCTCGTATTAAAAGCCTAAGTCTGTGGCCATTTTTTTAAAGGACCTTATAAAAAAATTTCATGCCTCTTCCATTGAAAGAAGTTAAAGTGACATAATTCAGTTATCTCTGTCTGTCCATCGATCTGTCTGTGTGTCCGTCTATTGATTTTTCTAAACAATACTTTTGAATGACTCAACATATTTTTATCACATTGCATTGTGTCAATTTACTTTTGATACTTTTGGTGTAGTATTTTTGGAGTTAAGGCCCCTTGTTAAGATTGTTCAACAAAATGATGGGATCATCTGTGACCTATTGGCAGAATTTATAGTTAGCAGTTTGTATCTTGATGATCAAATTTGTTGATCAGTTTAAATCAATTACGGTAAAAAAAAAGATTTTTAGCAGTCCCAATGGCATTATTTTTTTTCCTGGCTGCATTATTTGTTTTAATAAGCTAAAATTCTAAAAAAAATTGCAATGTTTGACGATTGTCATGAATGTTCTTGTAAAAGCATTATTTCAATTTTATAACCAATATAAATGCAAGTTATTAACAAAACTGGATCGGTTATTCAACTAACTATTATCAGCATATTGTCTAATAAACAATCACATATATAAAAACTTGTTACAGAATCTATATTTTAATAAAACTCTTATGAACATTTTGTCTTATAAAACAATCAAATAGAACCAAAACAAGCTTGTTTCCACATCTGATTTTTAAGACAATTGTTCACTAAACAAGTGATAATTTGGTTTTATTGAGCTCTGTCTCATAATTCTTATATAATAAATATATTGTATGGAAGCAGCATACATGTGAACATTTTCTGAGGCCAAAGTGGGAGATTTTCACTTGCAAAGTGGGAGATTTTCACTTGCAAAGTGAGAGATTTTCACTCAGGAGATTTTCACTTGCAAAGTGAAGATTTTCACTTGCAAAGTGGGAGATTTTCACTTGCAAAGTGAGAGATTTTCACTTGCAAAGTGGGAGATTTTCACTTGCAAAGTGGTTGATTTGTTATTTTCAAATAAAGAAATTAGAAAGTTATCTCATTCCCAATAGGGAGATGTCTGAAAATGTGTAAAATACCTGTCATTTTCAAGTTACTTTGAACCTTAAAAGAGGGAGTCTCCCTCCAAAAGTAGGAGAGTTCACTTGTTTGTAGCACCTGTTAAAGATGCTAATGAATAGTAACAATTGGATGTATAGTGACAAGCTTGTTCTGAAAGAGAATCGGGTTGAACTGTATGTACATTGTATGTTAAAAGCAAGGAAAAAATTGTGTGTCTTTTGTTTTTATATAATTTTACAATTGAAATCAAACATTGAAATTCAAAGTAAAGTAGGTTTAATTTTATACAGAGAATGTTGTTGCATTTCATAATTATGAAGAAACTTACTCTGTAAGTCACATCTCGAGGGCTTGGTGCAAAACTATTGTAACTAACATTTTTTCAGAAAATCACTTTTTGTAACTGCGATTTTCACTTTTTTACAGGAAAGAATAAAAACTGATTATTTAAACTACTTTTACTTTAATTTCACAAATATCTTCAAATGTTAAGGCAATAAGAAGTCTGTTGTATATTATGTATGATACATTAACAAAAAATAATCAAATATTGACTTTGAAGCAAATAACCCAGTTACAATAGTTTTGCTTCTCAAATTTTAGAAAAATCTACCAAGTGTTTCAGTGCAATACTATTGTAACTGTATTAATAATGTTTTATTTTACACTGACTTTAAGTGTTTTAACGATAACAAACTTCTGCATGATGATGGATACAAAATAAAACAAATTTGCAATAAACTTTCTTTAACTTTATTGAATTAACCCTTTCTTTTCTCAGATAACAGAACTTGCTCAAGAAATTATTTGACATTCACATTGGTGTTCAATATTATAATTCGAGAGGCATACACGTAATAGCAAACATCACAGAAATGTGTTTGCTAAAACATCAACTAAAAAACCCTTAACATCTAGCTTCTTTCTCCTGGTTATTATTTCCATATATGTTACATATCTTGTCAATAGGTACATGTAACATCAACATGGTTTTATTACAAAAATATGTTAAATGCAAATTATTACACATCTGTATCATGATATGTAATGCAATACAAAATACAGTGTATATACAATATTCAGGGGAAAAAAATGTCGGGAAAGCACATTAATTTATATCAATATATCATGACACATATGAAAGTATGTATAGAAGTTTTGTATTAACTTTCATAAAATCATATTTATATAAAGTATACCTTTGACTTTGCTTAAAAAAGTAAGTATAGCACTTAAATTGTGAAAAACAAAACTTAAAACAAGTCTTATCAATGCTGCTAACAAGAGACACAAATTTGAACAGAAGGCCATAAATGTGGAAAACAGAGGAGTATGCATGAAGCAGAGAAAAAAAAAAGGGCAAAATAGAATAACAGACAGAAAGTTGGTCAAAATAGAAAGAATTGACAGAAAAAAGAGTTATACAGAGGAGCTAGTAGAGAGGGGGGGAGGAGAATCTAAATCCCCTTAATGTATGTACATAATGATTTTATTGGAACTTTTTTCTCCATTATGAAAAATGTATGAAATATTTTTCCAAAAGTGGTAAATGTAAATGATACAGAACAGAACAGAACAGGATTTATTCATTAGACTTGTACATACATACTTTGTCTTTATGATACAAAAAACAAACAACCCTGACATACTGACACCGTGATGTAGGCAAAAAACAATTAATATGACTATTAACTTATACATTAATGTTTTCTTTTAAGAGGAGAGTAATGTTACTTTAGAGAGGAAAGTACTAAAATGTAATATCAATCTACAGATTGAGTAAATTACTACAATTACTTCTCACTTTAAATGCATGCTTAACAAACTGAGCAATATTAATAAGAACTTTTCTATTCACTGAGCTCATTATGCAATAAAACTAATGAACTGACGGTCTGCAGTAAATGTTAGATTCTATGAACTTTTTATGTATGTCATTATAAAATGGACAAATAACTACAAAATGATATACATCTCCTGTATTACAGAATGTATATACCCGCTTGTTTCTCGGTAAATAACTATTTGAATATCGACCTGTTTGTATTCTTAAGAATACGTAGACGAGTAATGTAAAAACATAAATCTTAAGGTAATGAATCAGTTGTTCAGATATAACCATTATAGACCATATTGTTATGGTACATTATTTTTCAACCATGTGTTGTAGCATACTGGTATATAGAAATATCGGGACAACCTTAGTGCCTGCTACATGTGTTTATAAATCATTCAAAAATCTTAGTTATTTGCTTACAACTAGCATTGCTATTAAATTTTGCTAACAAGACATATTTAGGGAGACTCACGAGCAAATAGTGCAGATCCTAATCTGATGGCTCCCAGCTTGAGCTCAAGAGCAGACAGTGCAGATCCTGATCAGACAGCTTCCAGCTCTCAGCTTGAGCTCAAGAGCAGGCAGTGCAGATCCTGATCAGACAGCTTCCAGCTTGAGCTCGAGAGCAGACAGTGCAGATCCTGATCAGACAGCTTCCAGCTTGAGCTCGAGAGCAGACAGTGCAGATCCTGATCAGACAGCTTCCAGCTTGAGCTCGAGAGCAGACAGTGCAGATCCTGATCAGACAGCTTCCAGCTCTCAGCTTGAGCTCAAGAGCAGACAGTGCAGATCCTGATCAGACAGCTTCCAGCTCTCGGATTGAGCTCAAAAGCAGATAGTAAGATGCTGATCAGACAACTTCCAGCTCTTAGCTTGAGCTCAAGAGCAGACAGTGCAGATCCTGATCAGACAGCTTCCAGCTCTCAGCTTGAGCTCAAGAGCAAATACTGCAGATCTGATCAGACAGCTTCCAGCTCTCAGCTTGAACTCAAGAGCAGACAGTGCAGATCCTGATCAGACAGCTTCCAGCTCTCAGCTCGAGCTCAAGAGCAAATACTGCAGATCTGATCAGACAGCTTCTAGCTCTCAGCAAGAGCAAATACTGCAGATCCTGATCAGACAGCTTCCAGCTTGAGCTCAAGAGCAGATAGTAAGATGCCGATCATACAGCTCTCAGCTTGAGCTCAAGAGCAGATAGTAAGATGCCGATCATACAGCTCTCAGCTTGAGCTCAAGAGCCGATAGTGCAGATGCTGATCAGACAGCTTCCAAACTTGATCTCAAGAAAAAATAGTGCTGCTCCCCAGCCCCCGATTTGTGTTGTATTTTGTGTGTTTTGCTCTGTGCGTACTTCAGTCGCTTTTTATGTCTTCTCTTAAAATTCTGATCCATGTTCCTTGTCTGTGATTATGGGAGAAAAAAGATCCCCTCTAAATTGGTTTGCAATCACAGGCTAGAAACCAAGCCTTAATCTTATCCCAGCGGAGTCTTTGATAATTGTTTTATGTAATCATCATAATTGAATTCAGGCTTGAAATACCACAGTGCAATTTTGTGTCTTGTAAGGTGTTCAATAAGTCAAGTTTAAAAGCCAATTAAGAAATAACATGTAATTCAAGTGCAGTTGAAATTATTGGATTGGATTTTAAAGGCTGGTAAATGTTTAGGTAATCATCAGGAAGATGTTAATTTTAATGATTGAAAATGATGATGAGGTTATCGTTTTGGTATGGTGATGATAATGATGATGATGCTGATAGATAGATAGATTACAGATGATTATGGGGATGATGATGATGATGTTGGTATTGATGATGATGGATGATGACAGACAGACAGACAGACAGACAGACAGACAGACGACAATGATGACAATGATGATGATGATGATGATTATAGAATAGTTCAATAGGTAATAGATGATTGTGGTGATGATGATAATGAGATGATGACAATAATGCTTTTGCTACTGATAATGATAATATAATGACAGCATTAATGATGCGTCACAATTGTAATTATTCTAATACACAAAACAAATAATTAACTGTTTATTATGACAATATAGTAATGCTACTTTAAAAAAATAAAACTATCCCAAATTAATTAAGTTTTTATGTTATACAATTATGTAAACAGATATTTGGACATAAACTTACATATTCATGTTAATTCTTGTATAGCCGACTGGTCGAGAAGTTGGACAACATGAAGAAAAATGCAATGGGAAATGGAACGTCACAGTGTGTGCTGTGTGGGGATGAGTTTGGGCTCCTGGGGGCCTCGCCCACTTTCTGTGATGACTGTCACAAGGTAATCATCTTCTGGGATTTTCAGACCTGCAATGTTATGATTTTATTACAATTATATTATTTTGCATGTATTTTTTAGTAGCTGTAGTAGTGGTGGTGATGGTGGTGGTAGTGATGGTGGTGGTGATGGTTGTGGTGGAAGTAGTTGTAGTTTAAGGGTGTATTTCATAATAAATCTTAAGATCGATTGAGAAAATGCTCTTAAATTTCGATCTTATGATCACTTCTACATGTGTTTCAACTTACTTTTGTAAGTGCGATTTCCAAAATATTAGTGAAATGCTCTTAAGAAGGAAAACTGTTCTTAAGAGAAAAAGAACGATATTAAGGTTTATGATGAAACACACTCGTAAGCTTTTCTTTTTTGTATTTTGGGTTTAGGTTTAACGGCACACCGACACTTTATAGGTCATACGGCGCCGATTTCTTTTTTGTAATTATCACATTCTGATTGCTATATGTACATAATGACCATGGGGAGTTGTGTAGTAGACAAAGTGGTACTAATACAACTTTCAGGGAAGTTTGTTCTTCCCAGAATGGTAAACATTTGAATACAAAAAAGGATCCACAACCAACCATAATGATTTATGGGTTATATAATGATAAGAACAATAGTCAGTTACCATATTGATGGGTTATATAATGATAAGACCAGTAGTGAGTTACCATATTGATGGGTTATATAATGATAAGACTATTAGTCAGTTACCATATGGATGGGTTATATAATGATAAGACCAATAGTCAGTTACCATATTGATGGGTTATATAATGATAAGACTATTAGTCAGTTACCATATTGATGGGTTATTTAATGATAAGACCAGTAGTGAGTTGCCATATTGATGGGTTATATAATGATAAGACTATAAGTCAGTTACCATATTGATGGGTTATATAATGATAAGACCAATAGTCAGTTATTATATTGATAGGTTATATAATGATAAGACTATTAGTCAGTTACCATATTGATGGGTTATATAATGATAAGACTATTAGTCAGTTACCATATCGATGGGTTATATAATGATAAGACCAATAGTCAGTTACTATATTGATGGGTTATATAATGATAAAACCAATAGTCAGTTACCACATTGATGGGTTATATAATGATAAGACTATAAGTCAGTTACCATATTGATGGGTTATATAATGATAAGGCCAATAGTCAGTTACCATATTGATGGGTTATATAATGATAAGACTATTAGTCAGTTACCATATTGATGGGTTATATAATGATAAGACTATTAGTCAGTTACCATATCGATGGGTTATATAATGATAAGACCAATAGTCAGTTACAATATTGATGGGTTATATAATGATAAGACTATTAGTCAGTTACCATATCGATGGGTTATATAATGATAAGACTATTAGTCAGTTACCATATTGATGGGTTATATAATGATAAGACCAATAGTCAGTTACAATATTGGTGGGTTATATAATGATAAGACTATTAGTCAGTTACAATATTGATGGGTTATATAATGATAAGACCATTAGTCAGTTACCATATCGATGGGTTATATAATGATAAGACCATTAGTCAGTTACAGTATTGGTGGGTTATATAATGATAAGACCAATAGTCAGTTACAATATTGGTGGGTTATATAATGATAAGACTATTAGTCAGTTACAATATTGGTGGGTTATATAATGATAAGACTATTAGTCAGTTACAATATTGATGGGTTATATAATGATAAGACCAATAGTCAGTTACAATATTGGTGGGTTATATAATGATAAGACTATTAGTCAGTTACAATATCGATGGGTTATATAATGATAAGACTATTAGTCAGTTACAATATTGATGGGTTATATAATGATAAGACTATTAGTCAGTTACAATATCGATGGGTTATATAATGATAAGACTATTAGTCAGTTACAATATTGATGGGTTATATAATGATAAGACCAATAGTCAGTTACAATATTGATGGGTTATATAATGATAAGACCAATAGTCAGTTACAATATTGATGGGTTATATAATGATAAGACCAATAGTCAGTTACAATATTGGTGGGTTATATAATGATAAGACTATTAGTCAGTTACAATATTGATGGGTTATATAATGATAAGACTATTAGTCAGTTACAATATTGATGGATTATATAGTGATAAGACCAATAGTCAGTTACCATATTGATGGGTTATATAATGATAAGACCATTAGTCAGTTACAATATTGATGGATTATATAGTGATAAGACCAATAGTCAGTTACCATATTGATGGGTTATATAATGATAAGACTATTAGTCAGTTACCATATTGGTGGGTTATATAATGATAAGACCATTAGTCAGTTACAATATTGATGGATTATATAGTGATAAGACCAATAGTCAGTTACCATATTGATGGGTTATATAATGATAAGACCATTAGTCAGTTACCATATTGATGGGTTATATAATGATAAGACCATTAGTCAGTTACCATATTGATGGGTTATATAATGATAAGACCATTAGTCAGTTACCATATTGATGGGTTATATAATGATAAAACTATTAGTCAGTTACCATATTGATGGGTTATATAATGATAAAACCAATAGTCAGTTACCACATTGATGGGTTATATAATGATAAGACCAGTAGTCAGTTACCATATTGATGGGTTATATAATGATAAGGCCAATAGTCAGTTACCATATTGATGGGTTATAAAATGATAAGACCAATAGTCAGTTACCATATTGATGGGTTATATAATGATAAGACCAATAGTCAGTTACCATATTGATGGGTTATATAATGATAAGACTATTAGTCAGTTACCATATCGATGGGTTATATAATGATAAGACCAATAGTCAGTTACTATATTGATGGGTTATATAATGATAAAACCAATAGTCAGTTACCACATTGATGGGTTATATAATGATAAGACTATAAGTCAGTTACCATATTGATGGGTTATATAATGATAAGGCCAATAGTCAGTTACCATATTGATGGGTTATATAATGATAAGACTATTAGTCAGTTACCATATTGATGGGTTATATAATGATAAGACTATTAGTCAGTTACCATATCGATGGGTTATATAATGATAAGACCAATAGTCAGTTACTATATTGATGGGTTATATAATGATAAAACCAATAGTCAGTTACCACATTGATGGGTTATATAATGATAAGACTATAAGTCAGTTACCATATTGATGGGTTATATAATGATAAGGCCAATAGTCAGTTACCATATTGATGGGTTATATAATGATAAGACTATTAGTCAGTTACCATATTGATGGGTTATATAATGATAAGACTATTAGTCAGTTACCATATCGATGGGTTATATAATGATAAGACCAATAGTCAGTTACCATATTGATGGGTTATATAATGATAAGACCAATAGTCAGTTACAGTATTGATGGGTTATATAATGATAAGACCAATAGTCAGTTACAATATTGATGGGTTATATAATGATAAGGCCAATAGTCAGTTACCATATGATGGGTTATATAATGATAAGACCAATAGTCAGTTACCATATGATGGGTTATATAATGATAAGACAATAGTCAGTTACAGTATTGATGGGTTATATAATGATAAGACCAATAGTCAGTTACATATTGATGGGTTATATAATGATAAGACCAATAGTCAGTTACCATATTGATGGGTTATATAATGATAAGACCAATAGTCAGTTACAGTATTGATGGGTTATATAATGATAAGACCAATAGTCAGTTACAATATTGATGGGTTATATAATGATAAGACTATTAGTCAGTTACCATATCGATGGGTTATATAATGATAAGACTATTAGTCAGTTACCATATTGATGGGTTATATAATGATAAGACCAATAGTCAGTTACAATATTGGTGGGTTATATAATGATAAGACTATTAGTCAGTTACATATTGGATGGGTTATATAATGATAAGACTATTAGTCAGTTACAATATTGATGGGTTATATAATGATAAGACCATTAGTCAGTTACAATATCGATGGGTTATATAATGATAAGACCATTAGTCAGTTACAGTATTGGTGGGTTATATAATGATAAGACTAATTAGTCAGTTACAATATGATGGGTTATATAATGATAAGACTATTAGTCAGTTACAATATTGAGTGGGTTATATAATGATAAGACTATTAGTCAGTTACAATATTGATGGGTTATATAATGATAAGACCAATAGTCAGTTACAATATGGTGGGTTATATAATGATAAGACCTATAGTCAGTTACAATATTCGATGGGTTATATAATGATAAGACTATTAGTCAGTTACAATATTGATGGGTTATATAATGATAAGACTATTAGTCAGTTACAATATCGATGGGTTATATAATGATAAGACTATTAGTCAGTTACAATATTGATGGGTTATATAATGATAAGACCAATTAGTCCAATATTGATGGGTTATATAATGATAAGACCAATAGTCAGTTAATATTGATGGGGTTATATAATGATAAGACAATAGTCAGTTACAATATGATGGGTTATATAATGATAAGACTATTAGTCAGTTACAATATTGATGGGTTATATAATGATAAGACAATAGTCAGTTACATATGATGGGTTATATAATGATAAGACTATTAGTCAGTTACAATATGAGTGGGTTATATAATGATAAGAAATTAGTCAGTTACCATATGATGGGTTATATAATGATAAGACCATAGTCAGTTACCATATTGATGGGTTATATAATGATAAGAATAGTCAGTTACATATTGGTGGGTTATATAATGATAAGACCAATAGTCAGTTACATATTGATGGGTTATATAATGATAAGACCAATAGTCAGTTACATATGGATGGGTTATATAATGATAAGACAATAGTCAGTTACCATATGATGGGTTATATAATGATAAGACCAATAGTCAGTTACCATATTGATGGGTTATATAATGATAAGACCTATAGTCAGTTACCATATGATGGGTTATATAATGATAAGACCATAGTCAGTTACCATATTGATGGGTTATATAATGATAAGACATAGTCAGTTACAATATTGATGGGTTATATAATGATAAGACCATAGTCAGTTACATATTGATGGGTTATATAATGATAAGACCAATAGTCAGTTACCATATCGATGGGTTATATAATGATAAGACCAATAGTCAGTTACAATATTGATGGTTATATAATGATAAGACCAATAGTCAGTACCATATTGAGGGTTATATAATGATAAGACCAATAGTCAGTTACCATATTGATGGGTTATATAATGATAAGACCAATAGTCAGTTACAATATTGATGGGTTATATAATGATAAGACCATTAGTCAGTCCATATTGATGGGTTATATAATGATAAGACCAATAGTCAGTTACTATATTGATGGGTTATATAATGATAAGACTATTAGTCAGTTACCATATCGATGGGTTATATAATGATAAGACCAATAGTCAGTTACCATATTGATGGGTTATATAATGATAAGACCAATAGTCAGTTACAATATCGATGGGTTATATAATGATAAGACCATTAGTCAGTTACAATATTGATGGATTATATAATGATAAGACCAATAGTCAGTTACCATATTGATGGGTTATATAATGATAAAACCAATAGTTAGTTACCACATTGATGGGTTATATAATGATAAGACCAATAGTCAGTTACAATATTGATGGATTATATAATGATAAGACCAATAGTCAGTTACAATATTGATGGATTATATAATGATAAGACCAATAGTCAGTTACCATATTGGTGGGTTATATAATGATAAGACTATTAGTCAGTTACCATATTGATGGGTTATATAATGATAAAACCAATAGTCAGTTACCACATTGATGGGTTATATAATGATAAGACTATAAGTCAGTTACCATATTGATGGGTTATATGCTGATTAGATCAATAGTCAGTTACAATATTGATGGGTTATATAATGATAAGACCATTAGTCAGTTACCATATTGATGGGTTATATAATGATAAGACCATTAGTCAGTTACCACATTGATGGATTATATAATGATAAGACTAATAGTCAGTAACTATATTGATGGGTTATATAATGATAAGACCATTAGTCAGTTACCATATCGATGGGTTATATAATGATAAGACCATTAGTCAGTTACAGTATTGGTGGGTTATATAATGATAAGACCAATAGTCAGTTACAATATTGGTGGGTTATATAATGATAAGACCAATAGTCAGTTACCATATTGATGGGTTATATAATGATAAGACCAATAGTCAGTTACCATATTGGTGGGTTATATAATGATAAGACCAATAGTCAGTTACCATATTGATGGGTTATATAATGATAAGACTATTAGTGAGTTACCATATTGATGGGTTATATAATGATAAGACCATTAGTCAGTTACTATATTGATGGGTTATATAATGATAAGACTATTAGTGAGTTACCATATTGATGGGTTATATAATGATAAGACCATTAGTCAGTTACTATATTGATGGGTTATATAATGATAAGACCAATAGTCAGTTACCATATCGATGGGTTATATAATGATAAGACCATTAGTCAGTTACCATATTGATGGATTATATAATGATAAGACTAATAGTCAGTAACTATATTGATGGGTTATATAATGATAAGACCAATAGTCAGTTACAATATTGGTGGGTTATATAATGATAAGACCAATAGTCAGTTACAGTATTGGTGGGTTATATAATGATAAGACCAATAGTCAGTTACCATATTGATGGTTTATATAATGATAAGACCATTAGTGAGTTACCATATTGATGGATTATATAATGATAAGACCATTAGTCAGTTACAATATTGATGGATTATATAATGATAAGACCATTAGTCAGTTACCATATTGATGGATTATATAATGATAAGACCATTAGTCAGTTACCATATTGATGGATTATATAATGATAAGACCAATAGTCAGTTACTATATTGATGGGTTATATAATGATAAGACCAATAGTCAGTTACCATATTGATGGGTTATATAGTGATAAGACCAATAGTCAGTTACCATATGGATGGGTTATATAATGATAAGACCAATAGTCAGTTACCATATCGATGGGTTATATAATGATAAGACCATTAGTCAGTTACAATATTGGTGGGTTATATAATGATAAGACCAATAGTCAGTTACCATATTGATGGGTTATATAATGATAAGACCAATAGTGAGTTACCATATTGATGGGTTATATAATGATAAGACCAATAGTCAGTTACCATATCGATGGGTTATATAATGATAAGACCAATAGTCAGTTACCATATTGGTGGGGTTATATAATGATAAGACCAATAGTCAGTTACCATATTGGTGGGTTATATAATGATAAGACTATTAGTCAGTTACCATATTGATGGATTATATAATGATAAGACCATTAGTCAGTTACCATATTGATGGGTTATATAATGATAAGACCATTAGTCAGTTACCATATCGATGGGTTATATAATGATAAGACCATTAGTCAGTTACAGTATTGGTGGGTTATATAATGATAAGACCAATAGTCAGTTACCATATGGATGGGTTATATAATGATAAGACCATTAGTCAGTTACCATATCGATGGGTTATATAATGATAAGACCATTAGTCAGTTACAGTATTGGTGGGTTATATAATGTTAAGACCAATAGTCAGTTACAATATTGGTGGGGTTATATAATGATAAGACCAATAGTCAGTTACCATATTGATGGGTTATATAATGATAAGACCAATAGTGAGTTACCATATTGATGGGTTATATAATGATAAGACCAATAGTGAGTTACCATATTGATGGGTTATATAATGATAAGACCAATAGTGAGTTACCATATTGATGGGTTATATAATGATAAGACCATTCATTAGTAAGTTACCATATTGATGGGTTATATAATGATAAGACCAATAGTGAGTTACCATATTGATGGGTTATATAATGATAAGACCAATAGTCAGTTACAGTATTGATGGGTTATATAATGATAAGACCAATAGTCAGTTACCATATCGATGGGTTATATAATGATAAGACCATTAGTCAGTTACAGTATTGGTGGGTTATATAATGATAAGACCAATAGTCAGTTACCATATGGATGGGTTATATAATGATAAGACCAATTGTCAGTTACCATATCGATGGGTTATATAATGATAAGACCAATAGTCAGTTACCATATCGATGGGTTATATAATGATAAGACCAATAGTCAGTTACCATATGGATGGGTTATATAATGATAAGACCAATTGTCAGTTACCATATCGATGGGTTATATAATGATAAGACCAATAGTCAGTTACCATATCGATGGGTTATATAATGATAAGACCAATAGTCAGTTACCATATCGATGGGTTATATAATGATAAGACCAATAGTCAGTTACCATATCGATGGGTTATATAATGATAAGACCAATAGTCAGTTACCATATGGATGGGTTATATAATGATAAGACCAATTGTCAGTTACCATATCGATGGGTTATATAATGATAAGACCAATAGTCAGTTACCATATCGATGGGTTATATAATGATAAGACCAATAGTCAGTTACCATATCGATGGGTTATATAATGATAAGACCAATAGTCAGTTACCATATGGATGGGTTATATAATGATAAGACCAATTGTCAGTTACCATATCGATGGGTTATATAATGATAAGACCAATAGTCAGTTACCATATCGATGGGTTATATAATGATAAGACCAATTGTCAGTTACCATATCGATGGGTTATATAATGATAAGACCAATTGTCAGTTACCATATCGATGGGTTATATAATGATAAGACCAATAGTCAGTTACCATATCGATGGGTTATATAATGATAAGACCAATTGTCAGTTACCATATCGATGGGTTATATAATGATAAGACCAATAGTCAGTTACAATATTGGTGGGTTATATAATGATAAGACCAATAGTCAGTTACCATATGGATGGGTTATATAATGATAAGACCAATTGTCAGTTACCATATCGATGGGTTATATAATGATAAGACCAATAGTCAGTTACAATATTGGTGGGTTATATAATGATAAGACCAATAGTCAGTTACAATATTGATGGGTTATATAATGATACGACCAATAGTCAGATACAATATTGATGGGTTATATAATGATACGACCAATAGTCAGTTACAATATTGATGGGTTATATAATGATAAGACCAATAGTCAGTTACCATATCGATGGGTTATATAATGATACGACCAATAGTCAGTTACAATATTGATGGGTTATATAATGATAAGACCAATAGTCATTAACAATATTTAGGACCTTGAAAGTTGTATTGCTCTATTCAAGGTTACAACACTTTGAGTTGTCTTTGTTAATAAGTCATGAGCATATCACTGTGCACTTTAGGTAATGCACACAATCTGCAGAACAAGCCAGTGGCTGTAGTGCCAGATACAATATGGTGGTTAGTCACATGACATAACAATGGCGACCTGCATTTATTTGAAAATAGCATTATCTGTAAGGTAAGGAAGTAGTAGTAGTAATTGTAGTTGTCATTGTAGAAGTAGAAGTAGTAGTTGTAGTTGTTGTAGTAGTAGTAGTGGTTGTAATAGTAGTTGTAGTTGTAGTAGTAGTTGTAGTTGTAGTAGTAGTAGTAGTTGTTGTAGTAGTAGTTGTTGAAGTAGAAGTAGTAGTTGTAGTAGTCATTGTAGAAGTAGAAGTAGTAGTTGTAGTTGTAGTTGTTGTAGTAGTAATAGTAGTAGTAGTAGCAGTCTTAGTTGTCATAGTAGTAGTAGTTGTAGTTGAAGTAGTAGTTGTAGTAGTAGTAGTAGTAGTAGTAGTAGTAGCTATAGTAGTAGTTGTTGTTGTAGTAGTAGTTGTCGTAGTAGTAGTAGAAGTAGTGGTTGTAGTAGTAGTAGTAGTAGAAATAGTAGAAGAAGTAGAAGTTGTAGTTATAGTAGTAGTAGTTGTAGTAATCATTGTAGAAGTAGAAGTTGTAGTTGTTGTAGCAGTAATAGTAGTCGTAGTACTTGTAGTAGTAATAGTAGTAGTAGTAGTTGTTGTAGTAATAGTAGAAGTAGTAGTAGTAGTAGTAGTTGATGTTGTAGTAGTTGTAGTAGTAGTAGTTTTAGTGATTGTAGTAGTAGTTGTAGTTGTAATAGAAGTCAAAGTTGAAGTAGTTCTAGTAGTAGTAGTAGTTGTTGTTGTAGTAGTAGTTGTAGTTGTATTTATAGTAGTAGTAGTAGTAGTAGTCGTAGTAGTAGTAGTAGTAGCAGTCATAGTTGTAAAAGTAGTAGTAGTTGTAGTTGAAGTAGTAGTTGTAGTAGTAGTAGTAGTAGTAGTAGTAGTAGTTGTTGTAGTAGTACTAGCAGCAGCTGCGGCATTAAAAATAAAATTTGAAGACTGTATTATCTTTATTCTTTCAGTCTGGGTGGGTTTTAATAAACCAATTCTATCAACAACGTAGCAAAGTTTTCAGAAAGTCTGTAAAGTCTTCAAGAACATAAACTGTAATCTATTTGAAATGTTCCAGTACTTCAGCAGAATTGCATGCCAGGAATAACAAACGATTATAACGATGCATTTCACTAATGTTTTTGTAGTCATATAATAAACGTATGATGATAAATCGCTCGTACTAAACAATTTATCCTTGGTAAACTGCTACACTGTTGGTTAAATATCTCACAAAAACTGACAGTGCATTAAGGCCTTAATGAGTGCATGAATAATTTCCCGCACTGGTGCTATACATCTCAATTATCTATGTCAAGGCTGGTGTATAAACTGTTTATTTGTTAATAATGGCAAAGTGCTGGTGCATGCTCTTGCATGCAAGAAAATGAAACATGAAGTAAAATTGTCATCGAGTTAGATAAAAAAATAGTTTGATATTCCAGTCAATTTAAATATATGAATAAGGATTGTCAATGTAAATATATGGAGAAAGATTTTAATTTAGTTCGATTTAAAATAGTTTAAAATTTCAATCTATGTAAAAATATAAAGGAAGATTGTCATTGAATTAGACATAAAATAGTTTAAAATTCCAATCTATGTAAAAATATGAAGTTACATTGTCATTGAATTAGACATAAAATAGTTTAAAATTCCAATCTATGTAAAAATATGAAGTTACATTGTCATTGAATTAGACATAAAATAGTTTAAAATTTCAATCAGTGTAAAAATATGAAGTAAGATTGTCATTGAATTAGACATTAAATAGTTTAAAATTTCAATCAGTGTAAAAATATGAAGTTACATTGTCATTGAATTAGACATAAAATAGTTTAAAATTTCAATCAGTGTAAAAATATGAAGTAAGATTGTCATTGAATTAGACATAAAATAGTTTAAAATTCCAATCAGTGTAAATATATGAAGAAAGATTGCCATTCTCGGTAGGGAATTTTCTCAATAAAACAGTCTCTTTAACTCTTTATTGATGTTTCATCCAAAATAGCGATGAACAAATTCTACATTTTTCTATTTCTTTTACAAACCAACAAGGTGGATTGATTTTAATTCACCTTGTTTGTCTGTAAACGAGAGAAGAAAAACATAAAGTCCTTCATTGCTGTTTTATATCTTGAAATTTTTTTAAAAAGGCCGACTGGGTCGAAACGTCAATAAAGACTTTAAAGAGACTGTAGACTTAAAATAGTTTCAGTATTCCAGTCATGAGACTCACTCCCAGTTAAGTAACAGCAAATTGCACGTGCATAGTTGTTGAGTGAATTATTTATGTCTCAGATGCAATATTTCACAATCAGTATTCATGGAAGTATTGTCGAATTGTAGATAGCATTAAAATAAGGCTGCATGCCTTTAAAGTAAAGTTGTGAGATAAGATATTAAAATGTTAAAATCTCACCTTAAGAGGCTTAACAGAGTAAAAAAGCAAATCACAAGATTTTTGTTGTTGATTGTTTCAATTTGGTGCCTGCCCTTATGTTGTTTTTCTTTTGTATTTTGCTTTTTTGGGTGGGGGTGGGGTAGCTTCTAAGTAGAAAATCACAAGTAGATGTTCCAACAGATAAAGAAGGCAGTTTTATTTGAAAACAGCTATATGCATGTTAAAAAAAACTCAAATCTACTGAAATCCGCTATATACTTCCTATTTACTATAAACCCACCATCAGGTTCTGTGTTAAAGCATGACATATATGAAGACATTCTATTATGCAAAACATTTAAAATGCATCTTGATATAAACTTTTTTATGACAATTTCATTCATCTAAAATGCAAACGACCTTATCTGGGGATTCCAAATGGTGACGTAATCGTATGTTAATCAACCATTCTTAGGTTGTTATCGATATTATTGGTCTTTTGCCAAAGTCATATTTTGAGTCATCATTGATAATAGCAACATTAATGCTTGCGACATAAAATGTGTGTGTTTCCATGCATGTTAGAGGTTTGTAGATACATCTTACTTACATCTGCATTTCAACAAGCAATCAGTCAAGATAAAATGAAATAAAATTTCCAAAAAGTAAAATGATAACAGTAGTATGTTTGTTTGTTTATCGGGTTTATCGTCCCACCAACAGTATTTCAGTTATCTGGAGACGGTGTCCACTTGAAGCAGATATAGTGCTGCCTTCACTGTGTATAGCATGCCATGAACATCTATCATGATACCACACCCAGTCACATTATTCTGACAGCCGGCCAACCATTCTTGGAACAACCATTATATTGGCTTGAGCATCAGCAAGGGAACTATATCACTACCATTTTTAATGACTTTGGTATGACGCAGCCCAGGATCGAACTCGGGGCCTCCTGTACCTGGAGCCGACAGTAGTATGTTTTTTTTTAATTTGACAAGAGATGACTCTTAAAACAAGAGATGTGACATGAGTCAGTCTTGCTTGCCAGAGTGGTAGTTAATAAATATGGTCATCAAATGGCTTATTTGGTTATTTGAGAAAAAAATATTTTAGGCCAAACTGTCGGATACCACCTTCAAGGTGAATTCTTGACTTGAACCTTCAATATGTTTACAATCTATGATCTAACCTTACGAGCAGATAGGCACTTTCTTTCAATTAGAATTTATTTTCTGAAACATGACTGAAAACTACATGGATTGCAAAAGACTCCTGTAAGATACTTTATAAAAGTGAATGCAAAACATAGCTTCATCCAACTTTCCAGATAAACACTTCAGAATGTAATCATTTTGTTTAACATTGGTGTAAAACTACTTGAAAATAATTATTTCCCCATGGCATAGAAGCAGAAAACAATTAAAAACCTGATCTTGCCACTTCTGTTTCTGAAGTTTGCTGTGGAATAATGTAATTGTTCCCTGAGTCATTAACAAGACCAGTCTTGGTTCTGACAATATAATTTAATAAATTCTGTAACTCGACAGACCTGTATCAAAAATATGGAACAGTATTTGTACATAATTTTTTAACATCAGATAAAGACTCGGTGGCCAAGATTTTGAAAAGAATTTAACCTTGACTATGATGCCTTTATCTACAATTAATGACTAGTTATGAGTGTACAATGTCTGCAGCTTAACTAACTGACTGATAACTGGTTTATTTAAAGGTCAGCACATACATTCGTATTTTATCGTGACCCTGCCTATTGTGACGTCTGTCCTTGGATTACTAGTATGTTATTAAATTATGCATCATTTTACTGTTGTTAAAATCAATTCTTACTTTATTTTTTGTACATGTTTTGTTTGTTTCTATTCTGTTATTTCTTTTAGTGTCATAAGGTAAATTTGTATAAATATATATATATATCTCGTACATTAAGAGTTTTCATTCATCATAAAACTTTGATTAAAAAATGTTTTCAGATAGTTTGCAGTCAAATACACAGCAAATACAGAACATGCAGATGAGTCACGAAGCATCTGAGGTGCATGCGTTTGAACTTTCTCTGAGGCCAAAGTGTGAGACTTTCACTTTGCAAAGTGGGAGATTTATTTTATATAAACAAAGAAGGAAGTTGTCTGTTTCCAAGTAGGGAGATTCCTGAAAATGTGTAAAACATCCCTCATTTTCAAATAATTTAAAAGTGGGAGTCTCCCTCCAAAAGTGGAAGTGGGAGAGTTCACATGTATGGAGGTGTTCCTATTGATCTAACCTATCAGATGCTTGGAAACAACCTCAGACTCTAACTCTATTTTTACAGCTCGTTCTGTATGTTTTATACTTCTAGCTTTATGTTGTTATAACTTAGCACTTGGTGTTTGTAACCCTAGCGTTATGTTTTAAAACTCTTAGCCCATGCTTTATAACATTGGGAACAGAACATGCTTCTCTGGCCTCGGAAGTACCAGACATGTTGTTGATCTCGCCAGGTTGAAGTGTGGGATAATGTCGGGGTATCAGAGGCAGATATGAGGAGCCTTGATTCTTCTGTTGTTATCGGATAAATTCTGTAACTTGATATTTGTTCTGCAATATGCAAAGAAATAATTAGCATATTACACAGTTGCTAAGCTACAAGAAAAATGTTTATTTGCAAATACTTTTGTTTATAAGACCTACTGAGGTCAGAGAAGGTTATGTATGAGTCATATTGTCCACATGTCAAGAAATTTGTTCTTCACTACAAAATAGCATAGCACTAGGGGTTTATCACTCAAGATAGAAGGACAGTGGGTGTATATCACCCCCAAAATCAGGGCAGTGAATGTATATCACCCCCAAAATCAGGGCAGTGGGTGTATATCACCCCCAAAATCAGGGCATTGGGTGTATATCACCCCCCCAAAAAATCAGGGCAGTGGGTGTATATCAACCCACAAATGCTGGTCAGTGGATGTATATTACCACCCTATATCTGCATCAAGTGGACACCGTCTCCAGATAACTGAAATACTGTTGGTGGGACAATAAAAACAATAAACATAAGACCTTCCTGCAGTGAGCTTTGTTTGATTTGATTTAAAAAAAAAATAAAAAAAATATATCGTTCTTGTCCAAGTTTAAGGTTTAAAAAAGGACTGTAATTTTATGGATAAATTATATTGTGTTTTTAGCTGAAGTCTTATTTACAAAAATTTTTTGCAGTCTCTTCTAATCAATTGTATTGTGTAACCAATTACTTACCATTGTGTGTTATTTTCAGGCTGTATGCACAAAATGTGGAGTGGATACAGTAAATTGTCATCGTCAGCCTCTATGGTTATGCAAGATCTGCAGTGAAAACAGAGAGGTAAGTATGGCGCCAATGTTGTAATAATATACGCATAATACTCCACATTATAGTAGGTTATAATCAAGGTAATTGGTGAATTGTTTTAATTTCTGTGAAACCATTTATTATTGTTAATATTTTTAGAATTAATAATCTCACAAAATTGTGTTGTTTTTTTTCTCCTCTAAGAAAAATTATTGCTCAGTATGGACTTAAGAATATTTTTGTGTTCAAAGCAAGTCATTTAGTCCACCTTCTTTTTGTTGTTTGTTTGTTTTGCTTTTTGTTACACCACACTGACACAGTTTTGATCATGTTAGTAATGTCCAGCTAATAATTAGTTGAGCAAGGCCCCAGACTTATGTCTGGGCAGAACCACTGGTACATCGAAGGTTAGATGGAAAACCTCCCCACATGAAAGTTCTCGTCCTGACCGGAAGTCAAACCCAAGGGCTGAAGAGTTACTGTTTTGTTTTGAGATTCATTGTAGTAATGGTTATTATACAAAGGGTCCAACTGTAGTAAGGAAAACAGACACACGACAAATGTCTGGGTAAAACCACAGACACTGCAGGTTTGCTGGTCATTATAGCAGAGTTCAGATATTGTTTCTGCAGAGAGACCCACGACAAATGTCTGGGTAGATCCACAGACACCATGCAGGTTTGCTGGTCATTATAGCAGAGTCCAGATATTATTACTGCAGAGAGACCCACGACAAATGTCTGGGTAGATCCACAGACACCATGCAGGTGTGCTGGTCATTATAGCAGAGTCCAGATATTGTTTCTGCAGAGAGACCCACAACAAATGTCTGGGTAGATCCACAGACACCATGCAGGTGTGCTGGTCATTATAGCAGAGTCCAGATATTGTTTCTGCAGAGAGACCCACGACAAATGTCTGGGTAGATCCACAGACACTGCAGGTTTGCTGGTCATTATAGCAGAGTTCAGATATTGTTTCTGCAGAAAGACACATGACAAATGTCTGGGTAGATCCACAGACACCATGCAGGTTTGCTGGTCATTATAGCAGAGTCCAGATATTATTACTGCAGAGAGACCCACGACAAATATCTGGGTAGATCCACAGACACCATGCAGATGTGCTGGTCATTATAGCAGAGTCCAGATATTGTTGTTTCTGCAGAGAGACCCACAACAAATGTCTGGGTAGATCCACAAACACCATGCAGGTGTGCTGGTCATTATAGCAGAGTCCAGATATTGTTACTGCAGAGAGACCCACGACAAATGTCTGGGTAGATCCACAGATACCATGCAGGGTTGCTGGTCATTATAGCAGAGTCCAGATATTGTTACTGCAGAGAGACCCACAACAAATGTCTGGAAAAAAACACAGACACCATGCAGGTTTGCTGGTCATTATAGCAGAGTTCATATATTGTTACTGCAGAGAGACCCACGACAAATATCTGGGTAGATCCACAGACACCATGCAGGTGTGCTGGTCATTATAGCAGAGTCCAGATATTGTTTCTGCAGAGAGACCCACAACAAATGTCTGGGTAGATCCACAGACACCATGCAGGTGTGCTGGTCATTATAGCAGAGTCCAGATATTGTTACTGCAGAGAGACCCATGACAAATGTCTGGGTAGATCCACAGACACCATGCAGGGTTGCTGGTCATTATAGCAGAGTCCAGATATTGTTACTGCAGAGAGACCCACAACAAATGTCTGGAAAAAAACACAGACACCATGCAGGTGTGCTGGTCATTATAGCAGAGTCCAGATATTGTTTCTGCAAAGAGACCCACGACAAATATCTGGGTAGATCCACAGACACCATGCAGGTGTGCTGGTCATTATAGCAGAGTCCATATATTGTTACTGCAGAGAGACCCACGACAAATGTCTGGGTAGATCCACAGACACCATGCAGGTGTGCTGGTCATTATAGCAGAGTCCATATATTGTTACTGCAGAGAGACCCACGACAAATGTCTGGGTAGATCCACAGACACCATGCAGGTGTGCTGGTCATTATAGCAGAGTCCAGATATTGTTTCTGCAGAGAGACCCACGACAAATGTCTGGGTAGATCCACAGACACCATGCAGGGTTGCTGGTCATTATAGCAGAGTCCAGATATTGTTACTGCAGAGAGACCTACAACAAATGTCTGGAAAAAACCACAGACACCATGCAGGTGTGCTGGTCATTATAGCAGAGTCCAGATATTGTTACTGCAGAGAGACCCACGACAAATGTCTGGGTAGAACCACAGACACCATGCAGGTTTGCTGGTTATTATAGCAGGGTCCAGATATTGTTACTGCAGAGAGACCCACGACAAATGTCTGGGTAGAACCACTGACACCATGCAGGTTTGCTGGTCATTATAGCAGAGTCCAGATATTGTTACTGCAGAGAGACCCACGACAAATGTCTGGGTAGAACCACAGACACCATGCAGGTTTGCTGGTTATTATAGCAGGGTCCAGATATTGTTACTGCAGAGAGACCCACGACAAATGTCTGGGTAGAACCACAGACACAATGCAGGTTTGCTGGTCATTATAGCAGAGTCCAGATATTGTTACTGCAGAGAGACCCACGACAAATGTCTGGGTAGAACCACAGACACAATGCAGGTTTGCTGGTCATTATAGCAGAGTCCAGATATTGTTACTGCAGAGAGACCCACGACAAATGTCTGGGTAGAACCACAGACACAATGCAGGTTTGCTGGTCATTATAGCAGGGTCCAGATATGCACATCACCTGGAAGACCTTTTATATGAAAGATTCCACCCAGTTGGGACTTGAACTTTAGCATTTAAGGGCCCAGGGGTCAGAGGAGTAACAAACCACTTATGGTTTTATTATTTGTCCTGACATGATTTTACTATTATTATTATTATTTTTATTATTACTATTATAAGCAATCATCAAATCTGAAGGTGTTCTCTAATGATTAAATTCTGCCATTTTACTTTTGAACATCAGAATCTAACAATATTCTATAGATTAAGTATAAAATTCAACTCTATTTTCAAAAAATTAACATGTCTTACATTAACCTTTTTTATTTTTTTCTGTCGCAAGGATTTGTGTTTATACTGACCTGGTAGTGCGTTATGCTAAGATAAAACTTTATTCTACAATTTTGTTGTTTGGATTAACAGAAGGGAGTACTGTTACAGACAATGAAAGATTTTCCCTGAAGATTTAAAACATTCCTGTTGACAAGAATGTTATTATGGAAATAAAGACTGAGAGACAGTTTGTTTTTTGATATTATCTTGGTAAACAATTTGATTTTTACTTTAACTTTGAATAGTTGTAGTTGAAAGATTTTCTAGCTTACCAATTTAGTACAGGTCGATGTGGGGTATGGATTGGAAATCTGTTATACTTTTGTCTATAGGCTTTTGTCTGTTATACTTTTGCCTGTTGTACTTTTATCTGTTAGGCATGTGTCTGTTATACATGAGTCTGTTATACTTTTTTTCAGTTATACTTTTGTGTATTATACTTTTATCTGTTATACTTTTGTCTGTTATACGTGTCTATTATACTTTTAACCATTGTACTTTTGAAACTTTAATGTTTGATAATGTATTGGTTAGGGTATAAAATGTAATGCTTTACTTGATTGAGTAACAATTGGCATTCTGATCGAGCCACAAATGATTCCATCTGAAAAGTGTTGTCCAGCTGGCATGGTTAAGATTGGCATTCTGATTGGGACAGAAATGATTCTATCTGAAAAGTGTTGTCCAGCTGGCATGGTTAAGATTGGCATTCTGATTGAGGCAGAAATGATTCTATCTGAAAAGTGCTGCCCAGCTGGCATGGTTAAGATTGGCATTCTGATTGAGACAGAAATGATTCCATCTGAAAAGTGCTGTCCAGCTGGCATGGTTAAGATTGGCATTCTGATTGAGACAGAAATGATTCCATCTGAAAAGTGCTGTCCAGCTGGCATGGTTAAGATTGGCATTCTGATTGAGGCAGAAATGATTCCATCTGAAAAGTGCTGTCCAGCTGGCATGGTTAAGATTGGCATTCTGATTGAGGCAGAAATGATTCTATCTGAAAAGTGTTGTCCAGCTGGCATGGCTAAGATTGGCATTCTGATTGAGACAGAAATGATTCCATCTGAAAAGTGCTGTCCAGCTGGCATGGTTAAGATTGGCATTCTGATTGAGGCAGAAATGATTCTATCTGAAAAGTGCTGCCCAGCTGGCATGGTTAAGATTGGCATTCTGATTGAGGCAGAAATGATTCTATCTGAAAAGTGCTGTCCAGCTGGCATGGTTAAGATTGGCATTCTGATTGAGACAGAAATGATTCCATCTGAAAAGTGCTGTCCAGCTGGCATGGCTAAGATTGGCATTCTGATTGAGACAGAAATGATTCCATCTGAAAAGTGCTGCCCAGCTGTCTTGCACAACATCAAGGATTTCTTGGTGAATTTTATGCCTTTGTTAATGATTCATGGCCTGGAGTCTCCTTGTGGCACTGGCTGTTCTGTGTAATTTTAAACTTACTGAAACTCTCATGGTTGATGCATAATACAGTATTAAAGGTGATCTCCCACATTTTGCCAATATCATATTCATGAAAAAAAAAATTCCCAAGGTTTAGGGTAAATATTGCTTTAAGTTTTGCATAAACTCCTACTTCAGTTTAAATAAAGACAATTTTGAAGACAAACTATATTGTAGGACAGTGCAAAATGCCAAAAAAATCCCTCAAATGTTCATTCTTTCCAAAAAAACAAGATAATGATCTCTGCTAAAAATAGATATCAACATCAGTGCAGACTTCTTGGATGACGATATAACGTAATATCAAAAGTTATTTGTCACATGCTTTTCTTAGTTTAAAAATAGTGTCTCTGCATTGTGGCTCAGATAGAAAATATGTGTTTGTAGTGATGTGTAGTGATTTATGTTTCACTGTCCACACAGATCTGGGGCACCCGTGGCGAATTGGTAGAGTCGCCGATTGGTAACTCCTCTGACTGCTTAGCATCCCTTGCATTGGTTTGAATCCAGTTCAGGGCAAAGAACTAAATGTAGGAATGTCTTCCAGCTGATATTATAAAGATTTTCTGAGGTGACTCAGCATCAACGTATCAGGCTACATTCTGCTGATGATGAGACGTTATTTATTGACTGTAATGGTTTTGAACACAATATAACTATTGCAATAATTCATCATATTTGAAGTGGCAGTACTATTTAAAATGGGAAATTAACAGAAGGTGGTCATAATATCTTTAATTTCTTTTTTCCTCAAAATGCTTAAATTTACAATGTGCACTAAACTTAACTTTGTTGATGTTGGCTTGATTCTCTTTTTATTTGAACTTGTTTTACTAACACTTAAGGTAGAAGATCACCATTATCTGATTGCACATTTTCTTTCCTTTGTCCTTTTTTTATTTTACTGTCTGTGACTTGCTACCTGTTTGCACTAAACAATGGCAGGATGACAAATCAATTTCTAGCATATCTCGATAATGTCTGGTTGGTTGTGAAGAAGAAAAAGCAGTTTCAACCATTTTTCCAACAAAATTAAGGAAGAATAATGGAAGCTCCTTTGTTAAGGGATTTTTTCTTTTTTACAAACATTCAGTTTCTCATCTGACAATATTTTCTCAAGGTTAACAATTGCTATTAACTGAAAACATCAAGAGAAGATAACAAATCACAACGTTTTGTAGCGAACTTGGAAGATCTTTTCTGGTGGGAATTTCTCATCAAAAGTTTCTCTTGTGTGCATCAGGAGGTAAAAGATTATTAAAAGATGTTTTGTGGAAGCATTTTTTAAACCTTGTCAATTGTCTCAACACACAATGCAAATCACAATTTCTTGCAAACATAACATGTTTTTGAAGGCTAAAATTACAGTTGAGAGACTCACAGAGAAATCTGTTCTAGACAAATTGCAGGCAAAACTTTGGATGCTGCCATGTGTTTATGAAAAAGGATTAGAAAAATAATGTTTGGTCCTTTGCCTTAGACATTTCTCGAAAATTCTAACTGCATTTTATTTTGAGAGTTTTATTTGTTGTTAAAATATCTTATTTGCACAACTCACAATAAAAAAACAATTAAAATTTTTAGTAACTTATTTAAACAACAGTCCTGTTGTCTAAAGTGGGGTCATTTTTTGGGGGGTCATTATAAATATGAAATGGATTTCAGGCAAAGAATGGATAATTTTTTGTCAGAATTTCTTGCATAGTTTGTCTTTTGACATGATAACACCCTTACTATTGGCAGCGAGATATGGAAGTCACTGTGTCTTTCCATTCTCTGTCCACGATATGGTTTATCACTGTGAAATAGTGGTGGAGGCATATTTGAGTTTAGATAGCCCTGCTTTCTGCAGGGATCAAAAGTGTTGTAAGTGCCCAAGGTCATGTTGTTTTAACAAACTGCTATCAATTGGCATTATTTTTGTCAATAGATTTATAGAGTATGTTTATCGATTTTTGGTGTATAATCATATTTTTATTTTACAAGAGGTCATAAAAAAATATATTTTAACAAGTGGCACACTCACATGTAAAAACAATATTTTTCTATGATTACAAGTGAAATAACATACAATCATACACTTAAATTGATAATTTTTATTCTTTTATTTTATGCTTATTTTGTCTAAACTTTATTTAAATCTGCTGATTTTGCCATACTCCAAGTCATTACTAATTACCTCCCTTGGGCCCAAGAGTAAAAAGGATGACTTTATTATTTTGTTGTGTGCAAGATGAAGTTTTCTTTCACTGGTATTTCTAACTCTTTCACCCAGAAAATACACAAACCACTCTTCTTTGACAATTTCTATTTTGACATTATTTTTATTTTCTGCAATAGCTTAATTGGTAGAGCATCGGCTTGCGGATCGGGCGGGTGGGTCAAACCAAAGACTTTAAAGTTGAAGTAGTGGCTTCCCTCCTAATGCTCAGGGCTAAGTGGACAGCATTACGCCTGACTTGTCGGTGTCCGTATAATGGACCGGCCGGGTTCAGTCCCTGGGCACCTCATAAGTGCCCCTGTGCTATTACGATAGAAATGTCGCTGCACAGTATCAGCAAAAATACTGGAAAATCTCTCTTTTCTAGGTTTAGATTTATAATTGGCATAAAAAACACACAGAAGATATTCAGTCTCATTTTCTTGCAATTTCTCCATCTCACATCAACTTTTGTTCAGACAATATACAAAAAATGAATGCTCCTTTGCCTTTCGAATTTCTCTGCAAACTTCCACAGTTTATCTTTTCATATATTTATGTTCCCCAAGGGTGGCATATAGCACTCAACACTGCCAAGCTGTGTAATGATCATGTCTTAGATATCGGTATAAGTTTGCAATTTTTCACAATTATTCAATCAGACTTTCCATCTAACTGACTTACACTTGGAGGTGTTTTGCATTTACCAATTGTAAGTGCTACATTTAAGGTCAAGGTTTAATTGAAGGTCATTGCATCAAAGGGAGCATTTATAAATTCCCATTACAGTTCTAGGTTCTATTCACACTTATTGTTTAGCTTCTAAATGTACATAATAACAAATCACAACCTCATTAAACAGTTTCTTAGTTGACATTATTTTCTTTATCAGTTATGGAGGTATCCAACAATTTGGATCATATTTTTTCTCTCAAGGAACCAAATTAATTTTTATTTCCTGAATAGATCATGTAAAATGTTGTTTAATGGGCGCGTACATCCATGTTCAAAGAATAATATAACACCCCATTTGTCCAAAATGTATTAACTACGCTACAACGTTAGCTATTTTCAAAACTTAGAAAACCGAGTGATAATTTACTTAGGAGATCACAATACATGGTCATCCAGGTAATCAGCTTTCACATTGATACCCTTTTTAGCTGAAAAATCCTTACCATACTTATTGTTAATACAATATTATTTGGTAATACAGTCAACTTGTGTAAGAGCATTGGCTTGCGGAGCGGGAGGTTGTGGGTTCGAACCCCGGCCGGGTCAAACCAAAGACTTAAAAGTTGGTAGTAGTGGCTTCCCTCCTAATGCTCGGGACTAAGGGGACAGCATTATGCCTGACTCGTCGGTGTCAGTATAATGGAACGGCCGGGTTAAGTCCCTGGGCACCTTATAAGTGCCCCTCCGCTATAATGATAGAAATGTCGCTGCGTAGTATCGGCAAAAATGCCGGCTAATCCCATCCCACCTTGTGTTAGCAGTCACGTGTTAAGAGTGGTTGCCATGCTGGAAGCGGTCAGTTGAGGTCCTCCCAAGCAATTTCTTCTTTAATTGTCATTTAATCAGTGGTCACATGCCTTCTGCGGCCAGCGGTCAGCTTGATTGGACAAAGCCTTCTTTAATTGACTCCTAAATTTAAAGTGGTATGTTTTGTACTATAAGTGACCAAATGAGTTAGTGAGGCACTTCTGATATTCTGAGTCATTAGTTAACATTCCAAAAGCAGTTACGTTGTAGTATTAAATATCTATTCGAACAGTACTTTGCAGTAGATCTACTATTTAAGTAATACTTTTTATAAACATACATGCTCATATTAATAGGTAAACAATCAATATTATCATAATTTGTATTAAACAACCAACTTGTCTTAGATGGCCAATTTTAGACTGTCCCTTGGGTGGCTGCTTAATACAAGTGTGACTGTAATTAATATTTAAAGCTTTTTTATATTTTTCTATATTTTACTCACATAGTTTAGTTTTAACCTGATTACGCTCTATTCACATTAAACTTCTTTGTATTTGGTGCCATATGACCTGTTAAGTGTCGGTGTGCCGTAAAACCCAAACTACAAAATGCAAACACAAATATTTAAAGCAATTTATTTCATGATTTTTACTGTTTGACAACTGAGGTCATGTTATTAAACTTAAACTAACTTTAACTATAATATGAGGTTATGCAGCAATTATGCACAATTTCCCCAGATCAAAGGTAGGAAGATTTACAACTGTAAGATGGAGGCAAACTGTTAGATACCATCTTTAAAGGCTGTTACTTGTACACAATAGATAACATCGGACCTGGTAGCGCAATCGGTAGTGCGTCAGCTCCAGATAGTGGTGGTCCCTGGTTCGATCCCAGGCCCTGACATTCTAAAGTTGTTAAAAATGGTAGTGGTATAGCTCCCTTGCTAATGCTCAAGCAAATATAAGGGTAGTTCCACGACTGATTGGCCCGGTGTCAGGATAATATCTGGGTGTGGTATCATGCCAGGTGTTCATGACATGCTATACACAGTGAAGGCAGCACTATATCTGCTTCAAGCATACACTGTCTCGAGATAACTGAAATACTGTTGGTGGGACGATAAACCCAACAAAGAAACAAATTAATATTGTAGCAACAACATTTTAGGTAAAGATTGAATATTCCATTAGTGCTTAGAATTTCTGTTGTCCCTCTATATAGTGTGTATATAGTGATTATTTTCTTTTTTAAATGCACATAACAGACAAATCACATTTGCATAAATCTCTGCTTTGAGAGATGTGGGGCTACTTTTTCATGGACGTGGATTAAGAGATTTTGTGCAGCACTTAAACATCAGTCTGTATCAACTGAGATCTGCTTAAAATTTGCATTGATTACAAAGTCTCTGGGACATTTCATAGATAAAAATGATTAGTGAATTAGATTTTAGCTGAGATAATAATTTGATAAAATTTACAGCCATATTCATTTTTTACATATTTTTTTCTTCTCTAGATAAGTTCAAAACTCTAACATAATTTCATACTAGTTTATGTTGCAAAAAAAGTAAAACAGTTTTGAAATTTTGTGTCTGAGAAGTTTAACAATTTGACACAGGAAATTGTAAGTTACTCAGAAATGTTGCAATGCTTATAGGACTTTGTCATATATTCTTATTGTTATGAAAAGCTATGAAGATTTCTGCATATCTTCAGTTTACTGCAATGTGGGTGGAGTGGGTGGGGAAGCTAGAAGGACAAGTTAAGGCAGAATAATGTTGAGAACTTGAATTATTTTATAGTTAAATGCACAAAACAGGCAAATTAAATTTGCATAAATCCCTGCTGTGAGAGAGATGAGGTGGTGTGTCTTGCTTATGGATTGGGAGACATTTTGCAACACTTAAAAAAATCAGTTAGCTTTAGTGAAGACTTTCAATTTGCATTTAATTTAAGTCTCTCTGTATTTTTCCCTGATAATGATATTGTGTATGTTCTAGTTTGCTTTGAATACTTTTAACTGTGACTTATGCAGTCTTGATTTTGAAAATGAATTATTGTTTAACACTTACTTGTCACATGGGGCAAGCTAAACTTGTTTTCTTCTTTCCTTTTTTTCGTCTGCTCAAATTCGATGATAACTGCGTCTGATTTACCATACCTCTGAAAACATTTACCCACAAATATCGATTATCTTTATAATTATGTCTGTCTCTTTTTTCTTTCTACATTCCTCTAAACCTTTTCACTACTTCAAATATTATATTGATTTAATAACCATATTTCATTGTCTTATTTATATTATCAATGTTGTTTTATCTGTGCCGCCAATTATGGCAATAAACATGTATATGTTTGTGCCAGTAAAAGGTTAAACTTGAAAAGGTTGAACTTGAAAATGTTGAACTTGAAAAAGTTGAACTTGAAAAGAGTTGACCTTGAAAAAGTTGAACTGAAAAAAAAGTTGAACTTGAAAAAAGTTGAACTTGAAAAAAGTTGAACTTGAAGAAGAAGAAAAAGTTGAACTTGAGAAAAAAAAAAGAGAGTTGAACTTGAAAATGTTGAACTTGAAAAAGTTGAACTTGAAAATGTTGAACTTGAAATTGTTGAACTTGAACATGTTGAACTCGAAAAGGTTGAACTTGAAAAGGTTGAACTTGAAAAGGTTGAACTTGAAAAGGTTGAACTTGAAATATTGAACTTGAAAAGGTTGAACTTGAAATATTGAACTTGAAAAGGTTGAACTTGAAAAGGTTGAACTTGAAAAGGCTGAACTTGAAAAGGCTGAACTTGAAAAGGCTGAACTTGAAAAGGCTGAACTTGAAAAGGCTGAACTTGAAAAGGCTGAACGTGAAAAGGCTGAACTTGAAAATGTTGAACTTGATTAGTTTACAAGGGTTAAAGCCATACTTACCTTTACGAAGACCTTCCCAATAATGATTTTAAATGGGGTGAAGGTTTTAAATAAATAGTTCTAGAAATATATTTGTCCACAAATTATAATTGCAGTAGTAAACATGTTAGACAGTGAAACAGAGTCAAATGACAAAAGTGTCAAGAAACAAAAATATGTTTATTTCTTTGTTATTCAAAACCTGAGTCTTCTTGCATGGTAATGTATTTGACAAAAAATATAGAAAGAAACAACAATAAAATATGTTGTTTTTGTTTGTTTGTTTTTATAGTCAAACCTGGGATCTCTTTCATGGCAATGTATTTGATAAAATGTGAAGAAACAACAATAAAAAATGTTTATTTCTTGTTATTCAAACCTTGGATCTCTTGCATGGCCATGTATTTGATAAAAATGTAAAGAAACAACAATAAAATAGGTTTATTGTTTTGTTAATCAAACCTGGGATCTCTTGCATTGCAATGTATTTAACAAAAAAGTAAAGAAACAAAAATAAAATAGGTTTATTGTTTTGTTAATCAAACCTGGGATCTCTTGCATTGCAATGTATTTAACAAAAAAGTAAAGAAACAAAAATAAAATATGTTTATTGTTTTGTTAAGCAAACCTGGGATCTCTTGCATTGCAATGTATTTAACAAAAAAGTAAAGAAACAAAAATAAAATATGTTTATTGTTTTGTTAATCAAACCTGGGATCTCTTGCATTGCAATGTATTTAACAAAAAAGTAAAGAAACAAAAATAAAATAGGTTTATTGTTTTGTTAATCAAACCTGGGATCTCTTGCATTGCAATGTATTTAACAAAAAAGTAAAGAAACAAAAATAAAATAGGTTTATTTTTGTAAGACCTGGGATTTCTTGCATTGCAATGTATTTAACAAAAAAGTAAAGAAACAAAAATAAAATATGTTTATTTTTGTAAGACCTTGGATTTCTTGCATTGCAATGTATTTAACAAAAAAGTAAAGAAACAAAAATAAAATATGTTTATTTTTGTAAGACCTGGAATTTCTTGCAATGCAATGTATTTAACAAAAAAGTAAAGAAACAAAAATAAAATATGTTTATTTTTGTAAGACCTGGGATTTCTTGCATTGCAATGTATTTAACAAAAATGTAAAGAAACAAAAAAAAAAATGTTTATTTTTGTAAGACTTGGGATCTCTTGCATGTTAGTCCATCTCTACAAATTGAGAAGCAAAGACTTTGTGTCTGCATGTTTTATGGAGTTTTATAAAACAAAACATCTTGCACGACGTCTACATAAAGGTTTCAACAAAACCTATGATATGATTTTGACAGGTTTCAACTTGTGCTTGTCTGTTTGTTAGCTCTCCAGAGCTTTTGCTCAGGGTTAGCTATTGTGATCGCCTGTCACATGTCGCTTGTATAAGGATAATAAAGAAAATCTTCTCGTCAGAAACCACCAAAAAATAAAGCCTTGATATTTGGTATAAATATGCTTTAGGTGGCTATGTATCAAGATTGTTGCTGGCTGCAAGGGCTTGGCAATTTTCTGTACTTTGTCAAGAAGTAATAAAAAATAAAAATTTTAAAATAATATTTGCCACAGCATCAAAAAGAAAAGGATATAGGATATGATGATTTATTTATATATTTATTATTTAAAACGTCTTGAAATTTTTTTCATTTAAACGATATCGATGTCGGTCTCACTTGATTATCAAGACGGCTGTGGTCATTGTACCGTAGCATGACCTATCAGGGGACGGAATGCTTTCTCCACTTCAGAGGTAGCGCGACTTTCAGATCACAGTATTCTCTGCAACCAGGAAAAAAAATGTTAAACTTTTTGGCAAATGAGATATGAACAAGTTTATTATATTTTGAAATAGCTATATTTTAATAGTATACCAATAATTTTTATTAAAACATTTTAGCTTAAGGAATGTTTACATTATTTTTTATTGTTATATTGCCTTTGAAACGTATAAACAATTTTATATTGACACTGATATCGATTGTGCATAACAATTATTCTGGTCTGTTTGAACATTGCTAATATTTCTTGCTAATTTTGTCTTTATGTTTGGGTTACTCAGGGGAGTGATATATGGGGCCATCGAGTTTGAATTGTTGTAATAACCATGGGGGTATCTGCTATATGGTTTTGGAAATGTATCCTTGTTTTGAATTGTTTTGTAAGTAAACAGTGTTTACAACTGGAGTTGGTAGGGGCCTTAAAATTTAGAAACACTACCATACATGGTATATAATAAGAAGTTTCTTTCCATAGGTACATTGTATTTTAGAAAATTGTAAGAAATTGAAAATTATTTAGGTCAACATTTGCTAACAAGTGAATGACAAGTCATTTATTCACATTAAAAAAACACTCAATTATTATCAGGTCTTTCAGTACATAAGTACACGCTCTATAGAGGGACAACAGAATTTTTTTTTTTTTTTTATTTAACTTCGTTTAAAGGTGTTAGTGGGTCAAGGCCATTCCTCTTCACACCATATATCAGAAATATGCATGTACTATGCATGACATTAACATATTTTCAATTATAGTTCACATTATTTTAACCTTTTATATTTTTCTATTTTTCTTTATTTTACTTATATAGTTTAATTATGCTCTATTCACATTAAACTTTGTTTTCGGCGCTGTATGACCTGTTTAGTGGCGGTGTGCCATAAAACCCAAATAAATAAATAAAACTATGCATGGATTAATAAATATTCTAACAGGGCTAAACACAGTTTTTCATTTTTTTTTCAGACTTCACATACTAAATATCCTATTCCATCAAATGTTATGACTCTTAATGATATATGTGTCTTCTGTAAGCTTTGGGTGCGTTTCATCATAAATAAATAGATCAATTGTAAAACGTTCTTAAATTTCGGTCTTACAATCACACCTAAGTGCGTTTCAACAAACTGTCGTAAGTGCGATTGGTAGCAAGTTGATCAACAGCACTCTTAAGATTTAAGAGCGATTTCGCTCTGAGAGAGATTTCTGAAATGTTATTGAAACGCTCTCTTAAGATGAAAACCCTTCTTAAGAGAAACAAAACAAAAACATCTGAAGATTCATGGCGAAACGCACCCTTTATTCTGAAACCCATTTTGTGCAAAAAATTGGATTCTGCCTTGTTGGGAGCCTGAATTATTTTCTGTTTTAAAGACAGACAAATTAAATTTGCACAAATCAAAGCTAGGAGAAAGATGGTGCAGTTTGTCATGCTGAATGCCTTGACAGACTTTGTGCAGTATTTAAAATTGGGATATTTCTTGGATAAAAAATTAGAAGAAAATGAGGTTTAAAAATTTTAAGAAAATTCTTCACCCGAATTCACAATGGTATATTTAAAAAGAAAATAATAACAGTTTTGCATGTTTTGCCATCGAAAATAAATGATTCATCTGCAGTCAAATCCTTCAACATTAGATTTGCAACTTAATTAATGTATAGGCTGTTACAAATGCAACAGCCAAATCCATCTCTCTTCCTATATGTTTTAATGTGAAAATGTTACGATCATCCGACCATAATGCATCAAATTTTCAAGCTCGATCAAGTGATAAGTACCTTAAAGGTGGTGTCCAACAATTTGCCTAATCTTATCTTTGTAACAATATCTGTAAATAAGAACAATTGGAATCCCTGCTAAAAATAGACATCAGCAGATGATGGGGATGAACTGAAACATTAATGTTCACATGGCTTTCTTGGTTTAAAAATGACGATTGTGGCGTTATGGTTAACTTTTCTGACAGGTGTATGTATAAATAACATTTTGCGAGATCTGTTCAGGTAACAATTGTTTATTATGATGTTTAATGAAAAAAGTTTTGGACCAAACTGTTGGATACCATCTTTAAAGCAAATCATTCAAACTGAATTAGGTCGGGATTATTGAATACAAAAGCCTGCCATTGTGTTTTCACATCTTTGTGAGTAACAACTAGTTAATTCTCTTCTGCGTTGATTGGCATTTTGATTATTTGCAACATCCAAGCATGAACTGGTCATTGCTTGGTATTGTCTCAATATTAATTAAAGAATTTATCAAAGAAAAAATAATTAAATTAAAGAAGGTGAAGACATAAGACTAGTAGAATTGTGTCATCAAAGAAGTACCATAAAACAAAATTAATTGAAAATAGAAATATTTGATAATTTCTGTTGTTTTGCATTTATTTCAAATAGAATATTATTAGATGTTGACAATATCACACCAACTAAAGAATAATTTACAGAATAACAATGGCCAATACATGTATCGGCAAATGCATGTCATGTTTATTACAATTTTTGCAAATTCTACAATTTTTACACTCTTCGGCAAGTTAAGTTTTTTTTTCATCTATGAATTTTGTGACATCTTGATTAAACTGTTCCATCAAGGGTGGGTCTCAGAATAAGAATATATAACAAAGTCCTATGAGCATTGCAGCATATACCAAAATTTGAAAAGGCACAGGACAAAGGTATTTATGTGCAAGCTAAATGTAAAAGAACAAATCTGTGATGAGTCATTTAACAAATTGCGTAAACCAAACAGTTACCACCTTGGAACGGTCAGTCGGCAATATAGACTGACTGGGGTGCTTAAACCGATTTTACAGAGCTTAATCCTCGCACTTCCTGATGGGTTTCTCAAATGAAGCAATGAAAAAGAAAACCGATCTATTTGAATACAAAATGTCCAAGAACTGACATTTTCATTGATAAGTTATGGTGAAAGTTGTGACGTCATTGAAAAATATTGTCCGCATCGTGTTTAGTAGAGAGAGAGGTATTATTTCGATTAGAAGAACTACACAAAAATTGTTGATTGAAAATGAAAGTTTTTAAATCAAGAAAAAATGACCAGAGTAAATGGTTGTAGCATCGGGTTCATGTGAAGAAGTTATTGGTTGAAAACTTTTAAGTCCCAGTCAACAATCAGAAAGCACCTGTCAGATGTGAACCTAAATTAAACTTAAAATTACATTATTATTTAAAACGTGTTTGTATACATGTTACACTGCATCAATGTGAAAGGAATGCTTTAGTTATCTCCCTTGTGGGACGGTATTCTTATTTACTTTATATACAAAATATAATACAATTTTTTTTTAAATTTCTCATTTTTAAATAAAATTGCCCAACCTTTTTAACAGGGAGGTAATGATGTAGTTTTTTGATAGATAGATTCAAGTCCCTTAATTTACGAAAAGAGGGAATATTCTGTTAAATAATGATGTTTAATAGCATTGTTTTGTGAAACAAATGAAGATGTAAAAAGAATGTGTTATTACTCCTGAAAATGGTGAACGGGTAAAAGGGTAAATCATTTGAGGTTGGGGTTGAGCAAAAGTTTGTTTTATATTGTTAATCAATATTTTTCTTGCTCTGTGTTACAGGTATGGAAGCGTTCTGGAGCCTGGTTCTTTAAGGGATTGCCAAAATATATCATCCCAGAGAAGAAAAACGAGTCAACAAAACATGGTGGGGGTAACAAGGGGAAGACAGACTATCAGGGGACACAGAAAGGTCGCACAGGGTCAATGAAGAACTACAACTGGAGTAGAGGTCGTGGGGGTCAAGGTGAGGTCAATTTCTATTTTTAGATATAATCTTTTCACATGATAGTTAAATATTTTGTTGTACATACATGTTTGATGTGTTAATAAACAGTGTGGGAAGGGTTAATCTGTGTATTTTGTAACCCTAAGCCCTAAGCACTTTAGCACAAGTAAGTATTAACTAATGCTTAGCAATTTTCATTGACTTGCAAGACTAGGGAAGTCTTCAGCTTGCAATTAGCAAATGAAAGTGCAATTCTGGCCAAGGGTATTTTACTCTTAGAACGGATCATGTTTAGGCAAATATTGTAGATCAGCAAATACTGTAGATCAGCAAATATTGTAGATCAGCAAATATTGTAGATCCATTTCAGTCAGCCCCAGTTTGGAGTCTACCGATCAGGGTCTGCACTACTTTCACTAGAGTCTCTAGCAAGATGACTATTAACCCTTGCTTGTAGTTGTTTGATAATAACGGTTATTAACATTTTACACTATGTGTTAATAAACAAGTGATTTTATACTGGCGCTGTTATTTGTCCGAAGGCAGTCGTATTTGCCAAGGCCAAAGGCCGAGGACCAATATGACTGACCTGAGGACGAATAACAAGGCCAATATCAAATCACTTATTTATTGACTTTTTTATTAAATAACTACATGCACTTATAACATTTCACATTTAATTCTTAATTATAACAACAATCCTACTGACCAATATTAATTACAAAATGTAGCATTTCCAAACAAACTGATAAAATGAGAATATTTTGTTTCATAAATTTATGCAACCTGTCGGTGTCTACACGTAGACCTAGTTAAAACAAAATGGCTGCCATTTCCCAGAGTTTCTTGCTGAAATCTATCATTTTTTTTCCCTGCCTTATCAGCCAATCAAATCACTTCAAATGAGGGCTTTTTATCTATAGCACAGGGTCCAAGCCCTAGGGGGTGGGGATGCAAAAACCTCCATTTAACAGGGTTCCCTCAGTCATGGAGAAATTATTTAACGGTCAGAGAAAAGTAAGGGAATTTTGAAATTGGTCAGGGAAATTTGAAAAAAAGGCAAAAGTCAGGGGAAAATGAATTTCTTTCAAGGTCAGAGAAAAGTCTGGGATTGTTGTAAGAGAAGGATGTTGGTCAAACAGTAGGAAGCAAAATCAGTAAAGGCAAAGACAGTTTCTTCCATTGTTTTAGTTATCTTTATTGTTATTTATGATTATAAGCATCTTTTGGATTCTTGTAAACACCTTATTCTAAAAATATGCTTATGCCTGAAGATTTTTGGATATTTTTTGTCATTTACAGTAACTAACTTATTAAGAAAGAAGCAGAAAGGGGTTTAAGCATCTCTTGCTTCCTGAGCTGTTTTATGACAATTGCTTGCTTATATTCATATATTCTGTAAAATAAAGAACAGGAAAAAAAGAGGTTGGCTTAAATAGGGAGGAGGAGGCGGCCAACATTATAAAAAAAAAGTACATTTAATGCTAAAAAATTGTGCAAACTTGACGCTGTTATTGGTTGGGGAAAAATGGTTTTGGTCAGGGAAAAGTCAGTGAAAAGTCAGGGAATTTTGATTTCTCTGTATAGGATAGAGTCAGTTAAAATGTTTCTATAGAAAATAGAAGCCGAAATAAGTGCAGCGATTGCAGGCTTCTATTTTCTATGGAAACGTTTTAATAGATTCTATCCGACTTAGAAGTCCCCACCTGTTCTACCAAAATGACATGTAATCATCCTCATAAAACTGTCAATCAAACTGTCAATTGTCTTGACATTTTCAAAATTGTCATCACAAGGTGAGGAGTCAAGCCAGAATGCGTGGTTTGTTGCACATGAGCAGTTGAAAATAAAACCATTTAGTAAATAGAATGATCTATTTTGTTCATTGTAAAATAGAAAATAGAAAGAAGGTCTATTGAAATAAATTGCTGAGGAATTTGAATTTTCATAGCTTCTGATTGGCTACAAATGTAGGGTGACTTCAAATCTTCGTGGAAACCCTGTTTAATAACATCTTACTGCAGACCTGGGATAGGTCTGGAACATTCTTCTATCATTACAACATGGATAAGAAAGCTGGAATAATGACCATAAGTGCACTCGCTAATGGAACCTATGACGAGGAAATAATGCTGAAACAATGGTTAAAATAGTAAATAAATGTGAGACAAATGCTATAGTCTAGTCCATTTATCTTAATTTATATATTCTTTGTATGTTACAGCCAAGTAGGAATTTGAAATGTTTAAGAGTTTGTTTTGTTTCATACTTTCTACACTTTTGTACCTTTTACGAAGTGTCTGTCATTATTTTTAGTATATGTTTCTTTGAACTATATAGAAATTATTTTGAGATTATTTTTTTAATCCTTGAGCTTGTGTGTGTACAGGTTGTATGTTGTGTTTGTATTGCTTATATTTGGGTACGCATTCGTTTCCTTTAGCCGGGCCCACGGGGCGTAGTGGTAGAGTCTCCGATTTTAACTCCTCTGACTGCTAAGCCTCTTACTGTGTGGGTTTGAGCCCCATTCAGGGTGAAGAATTTAATGTGAGAAGGTCTTCCAGCTGACTTGCAGTGCACCGGTGGTTCTACCTGGACATGTGTCTAGGGTCTTCCTGGTAGTTGCTATTATGATCATAAATGATTGCTGCAATGTATATAAAAAACAACAACAACAACAACAAAAATGTCTCTTATGCACTTACATTTTATACGACCCTTGTGCATTTTTCATGGTGCCAATTATTTGGGAACACTCTGTTACCATCCTAGACTTTTGCTCCCTCGCTTGTTTATACCTTATAGATCAGAAGTATTGATTATGCATCATTGTTTCATCTCATGGCACCAAATATCTTCTTCAGACAATATATGGTGTAAGTAGGCAGATGATATGATTAATGTCTTTGATTATCAGATTATAAGATCCTTGCTTTTGCAAGGTAGCTGGTTAATTATCTATTTTGTGTATAATTTTGGTTCACTCCCATTTGGCCTGTTAAATGCCCAGAAGAATTTATTTCTTCCTTAACCAACTAATAAAAAAAAATAATGTTTATTCTTCAATTTTTTTACCTCGTTGATGATTTAATCAGTTTTGCAATGGATTAGGGATCAGTAAATTATTAACCATTCAAAAAATGAAGCGGATAATGTAACTAATTGACTAATTAGAATAATTGATTACTTATCTGCATGGTGCATTGATTTTTCTCTCTTGATATTAGTGTATTCAGTAGACACGAAGCTATGTGTCATCTAAAGTGGTTTTGTCACAGACTCTCAGAGTTGGTACTTGAAGTACTTGTTGTTTTGTGTTTGCATTACTTTTTTATGTTTACATATGTTGTGCAATGATTTTTTGTCTCTTACTTGATAATACTTAATAATTTAAAAAAAATAATTATGCCCCAGGGAGGGTACGTATAGCTGCCTCTAAGTCCATGCATCCGTCTGAACATACATACCTATGTCACTCTGTTAGACACCTCACAGTGTCTCAGCCATTACTTTCATACTGTGTACAGTACATCAGTCAAACTGCACCATCTTGCAGACATGTTATTTAAGTATCAGTGTATCAGACAAAAATTGTATTTAAACCAAACTACACCATCGTTCAGACATGTTATTTATGTATCAGTGTCTCAGACAAAAATTATATTTAAACCAAACTTCACCATCTTTCAGTCGTATTACTTATGTATCAGTGTCTCAGACAAAAATTGTATTTAAACCAAACTTCACCATCTTTCAGTCGTATTACTTATGTATCAGTGTCTCAGACAAAAATTGTATTTAAACCAAACTTCACCATCTTTCAGTCGTATTACTCATGTATCAGTGTCTCAGACAAAAATTGTATTTAAACCAAACTTCACCATCTTTCAGTCGTATTACTCATGTATCAGTGTCTCAGACAAAAATTGTATTTAAACCAAACTTCATCGTCTTACTGACTGACCCTTGAATGTGTCCCACATGCTGTCTGCAAGTGTAACACGCAAACTCCTATGTAAGGCCATTGCACCTTTGGTGGGTATATGTTAAATTATTGGCACTGCTCATGAGAGCATAGCCTCTTATGGCTAGCATTTTTTATGGGCATGATATTGTAGCAGTCAGTTACATGATGATGATGGTGTTCTTTGATGCCCTTTTCAGAGAATTGAACTGAGTGTTCCGGCTTTCTAACAGTGTAGCTTGCAACAATAAATCTTAGCTTGCAATTATAAAAAGTAGCCGGCATAAATTTGCAGCTGTATGGTGAGGTCTTAACAAAAGAAACAAAGTATGCCGATGTAAGCAATGCAGCTTGTTATAACAGATGTAGCAGACAACAAGGATGAATACAAAGTAGCAAATACTTACTTAAAATAATATTTATGTCATGAATCAACAGTAAAGTTAGAGCGTGTAGAGGATAGCCATCATCTTGTTTACAGATCATGCTCTCTACGGCGCCTTGGATGTCTCACATCCGTGCTCTTTCTTGTATTTCTTGTTTAATATCTAACAAACAGCACCTTTGAAGTGGCTTTATTGTAATTAGCTTTCTGGTGTTTTCCCATGTTCTCTATATTTGCAAAAGACATTAGACAGTCGGCTCCAGGTTAGGGAGGTCACAGGTTGAAACCTGGGCAACAACATACTAAAGTTGAATAAATATCTTCCTAACTTGGCCTCAAGCAAAATAAGCTGGTTCCATGACTGTCAGCCAGGTATCAGAATAATGTCAAGGTATAGTATCAAGGGCATGGCGACATGATATTAATTTCATTGATCTATGTCACAAAGTCTGATAGGATATATCGGAGAATATGCAGTATGTTTTCACCCCAAAACAATGCGAAACCTTTTTTCCATGTCACTAGACTGTGCCTATAAGACAAGCCCCACATTTAACATGAAATTTTGAGGAAAAATCCCTGTCTTTATAAGTTAGAAAATAGGTAGCTATATTTATTATTGGTAACTCATTGGGCCCACCTTGTTGTCATGTGTTCTGAGAAAACTGAGAAAGAAAACTGCCAGACATGTGAACTCTCCCACTTTTGGAGGGAGACTCCCACTTATAAGGTTCAAAATTAGTTGAAAATGAGTGGAGTTTTACACATTTATGGAAATCTCCCTATTTGGAACCTGATAACTTCCTTCTTTGTGAATATGAAAATAGAAAATCTCCCATTTTGCAAGTAAAAACCTCTCACTTTGGCCCCAGAAAAAGTTCACATATATGAACTGTTGATAGTGTGTTATTAAAAAGTAAAATTGAAAATATGACCACAAATTTGAAATTTATTAAACAAAATATAATAGGATGTTATAGCATTACCCTTTTCCTTTTTTATTAAGTTATGATTGTTCTTAGTTTTTTGGTTTCCTTACTCAGTAAATGTGAGCTATAAGTGGATAGCCTCCCCTAATGAATCTTTCAATGTTAGTAGGTCCTTTCATTGGGATTTCTCTGTTTTTATCCTTGTACTCTATCAGGTATATGCTTGCATTGGGATACTCAAATCTACCACCATCTATAAAAAAGGTAAATTTTCTTGTTTAAATAGCATATCTTGATATGTATTTTAATGGATTTATAGGTCTTATTAATGCAAAGGAAACACATATCACTGCTTATAATGGTACCATCTCCAAAAGAAAAGGCAGTAAAGTCCAAGAATTCCAACTAAAAGGACCAACGAACAATTTGGACTACCTTAAACATTATCAAACAAGGGAGACAATTTTCATTTCTTTAATATTCACCATTAGAAATATTCCTTTCCATTCCATATTTTTTTTTTATAAAACAAGATACATAAGCAATACATAAATATTGATCTATCAATCCTTAACACGAGGTACATGACAATATAAACAGCTGCATAATTTAAATATGGAGTTGACAGAGGAGCAAAATATATATGGTGGACAATTACTAAGATAAACAATAAGTTTAAAGTTATACATCTATAATTTGTTCTTTCAGTCAATTCACATCTAGGTTTAATTGTTATACACATTGTAACCTTAACCTCTTAGCAAAATAAACAAACTTGCATATGCCATTTATAAAATTGACAGAGGTACATTGTATCAAATTAATAATTAATTATTATTATAATAATATGATAATTATTATTAATATAATAATTAAATTAATAATGTTAATATGATAATTATTATTAATATAATAATTAAATTAATAATGTTAATATGATAATTATTATTAATATAATAATTAAATTAATAATGTTAATATGATAATTATTATTAACATAATAATTAAATTAATAATGTTTTGCTTTGTTGGCCAAGTATAGTAATAACATTTTAGGTATTTCTTTCTAAAATCTTAATATTTTGGGCATATAAGTGAAAAGTGATATTCAATTTTAATTTAGTTTAAATTATCATTTCTATATAGCATTAGCATATCTGCCTGATTTTCTTTCCCCGGTTGTGGCTTGATGTTCTTAGTCTTGATAAAGCTGTTCCGTACCTCTGTAAATTAACAACGTATAAATATTTTTCAAGATATAAAGTAAATTTAAACAAAATAAATATTGCTAAAGATGAACTGCATCAAATTACCTAGAACCTGATTAGTTCCTAGCACAGGAATCATCTGATCAGGATCTACACTATATGTCTTTGTCACGTCTCTTCTTGCTTAGTAAGTTTTGAGTTATTTTGAGTTAATATCTTATACTTTCATTGTTTCTAGCAAAATGTTGTCTCACGTATGCAGAAAATGTATTGTACTATTCAGCATTGTAGTTTAAATATGATCACCGGCAGCAATAGCCCAGGTGGTAGAGCATCGGTTTGTGGATCGGGAGGTTGTGGGTTCAAACCCTGGCCGGGTCAAACCAAAGACTTTAAAGTTGGTAGTATTGGCTTCCCTACTAATGCTCGGGACAGTATTACGCCTGACTTGTCGGTGTCAATATAATAGACCAGCCGGGTTCAGTCCCTGGGCACCTCATAAGTGCCCCTGTGCTATAATGATAGAAATGTTGCTGCACAGTGTCGGCAAATATGCTGGCTAATCCCAATCCTAAATATGATCATAAGACTTTGACTGAGTGCAACTCTGTGGAATTTAAAAACTTGAAAATTATATTAAATAATAATTTTTTTATAATGTCTGCTGAATGCCTTCAGCCTAAGTCACTTGTTCAGTGGAAGAATATTCTAATTAGGTTTTATATTTTACAGGAGAAGGTAAAACGCAATTATTTTTTTCAGTAGTTAACTGCATAAGTTATTCTTTCATATGAAAAATTTTTGTTCTTGCATTTAAATTATCTTTGTTAAATATGGATTAATTTTGCCTCAGATTTAAGTTTGAATGGTCTTCCACGGATATCTATATTTGCAAGTACAAATTAAGACCAAAAATTGTGAACATTTTTTACAAAATGCATTAATTTATTATTAATTTTTTTATGATTTATATTTTTGTTGCAGGCACAAGCTATGGTGAGAGCAGTGACCATGAATCAGAGGATAGTTCTGATGATGATGCAATCAGCATCAGTAAACGGAAACCCAGGAAAGGCTCAGGTATACATGGCTTGTCCAGTTTTTTTTTGTTTTTTTTTGTTCATGTTATATTTTTTTATCAAGTCATGTTGATAAAGGTAATAAAAATATAATCATTGAAGTTTCACAAATTTTTAGGCCTTCCCTTCTTTTCCACTTACTAATACATTTTTGCCATTTTTTTAAGACATCAGATTTTATTAATGTGTAACAGGTCGAAACCATTCGTAATATTTCAAAATTTGCCAATAAATTTGGCAAAATGAGATGAAATGCTAAAACATTACTATTCTATAAGAACAAACATACTACTACTTGTTTTGCCTCTTATACATGCATTTGCATGGATGAGATTTGTCATGTTAAATGGCTGAAAGTAGGGTAAGCAAGCTAAAGCCAAGCTAAGTAGTGTAAGAGATAAGAAATACAATTTTAAGGCAGTGTTTTTTTCTGTGTCTTATTATTATTGTCTTTGACTCTGCCAGAAAATCAAACCAGCAACCACCTGCTCCTTCTGAAAATCTATGTATAAGGTTAATATAAATAAGCTTAACAATAAAATTGTGTGATGGTACTTTATTCTTACCAAAGGGTGTTGTTTTGGCCATTTAAAAAGCAACAACATAATCCTGGGCTTCCTTCTTTTTTAAGAAACCCAGACTTATTCTTAGACTGGACCTGGTAGCACAATCAGTAGAGCATCAGCTGGAGGCCCCGGGTTCAATCCCGGGCTGCAACATACTAGAGTCGTTAAAAATAGTAGGGGTATAGCTTCCTTGCTAACACTCAAGCAAATATAAGGGTAGTTCCACGACTGGTTGGCCCAGTGTCAGGATAATGTGACTGGGTGTGGTATCATGCCAGGTGTTCACGGCATGCTATACACAGTGAAGGCAGCACTATATCTGCTTCAAGTGGACACCGTCTCCAGATAACTAAAATACTTTTGGTGGGATGATGAACCCAATAAACAAACAAACAATTTTTTTGTCATCTTCTTACATTGTCATGCAAGGGTGCCCTGACCTTATTGTAATATCAGCATTAAATAGAGAAGATCAGACAGCTTCCAGCAGGTAGCATGATTTGGATCTAGACAATCTATCAAAGTTGTATAAATATATGGTTAGCAAGTTAAGGATCCTAATTTGATCATATAAATATGTTGTTAGCAGCCTAAAGATCTTCATAATTATATCCCAATATTTGTATGCTGCAGTGTAACATAATGTGGGGATCTGAACACACACCAAAGTCTCGTTTAAAGATTACAAATATAGGCTCATGATGAATAGTGGCAGTACCTATACATCTTAACAGGCCGATGATCTGACGTCTTCTTTAGTCTGTCAGCCGTATTGCCTGTATTGTTCTGAACTGTCTTGTTCTGTCCCCTCTACTGGTCTGACCACGTGCATGTCAGCGTGCACTTGTTGTCATACCTATTTAGCATAGGACCAATAGATGTGGTCCATGTATATATGGACCCTTTAGGCTAATCTATGTATGTTATGAAGGCTAGGTAGGTAATAATGTTACACAAGGTGTCATTATTAGAAGTAAAGAACAGTGATTAGTATTATTTATCAAGACCCAAAAACAAACTGATGTATTTGGCTCTTTTTCATATAACAGGAAAAAATAACAGACATTACATTTTTGCGCTTAGTTTCAAATCTGTTTGCATAAAGTCCAAAGATATTATTTTAAAAAGTACAATGCTTTGTGTTGCTTGTCATAACTTGGTCAATACCGGTAGTACATTTTTTTTTAAAATGTCAAAACTTTAAAGTTTGACATTTTTGACAAAATAATAAATATTTAGTCAAAGAAAACATGGTAATATAAAATACATTTTAATTATAATTTATATTTCTATAAAATATGAAATAAATATAACCAAATCATTGAGTTTATGCAACCAGATTTGAAACTAAGCACAAAAAAAAGTGGCCCTGTAATTTTTTCTATCTATCTGAAAAAGAGCCATTTGAAAGAAATTTTTCAATTGAGTTCCTAGTTACATGACCTGCTACCTGATTAGATAAATTTGCACTTCATAGAAACCAAAAAAAAGGAAACAATTATATATCCAAGAAGCACATTCACAGAAATTATTGCTACAAATATTTGCATCTTACTGATTTTAGAGAGTAATGCAAAAAGCATGACCAGTGGCCTGAATAGCTAAATGTGCACTTGATAGCAACCGAAAAAAGTAAACAATTTTATATTCGTAAAACACATTCACAGAAATAATTATTACAAATATTTGCATCTTGAATTATTTTAGAAAGTGATGCAGTCAGCATGACAAGCAGTCAGAGTGGACATATTTACACTGGTCATCTACGAGACAGCAAGACCAGTATTGGAAGCTCCAACTATGCTCAGTCTCAACTGAGCGCAACCGAGAGTAGCCGTGGCGACGATTACCATGACGATGTTGATGCTGATAGCTATGGAGGTATGACATTTATACTTTACCATTCTTATTAACCTTTATCATGCTACATTTTGTGATAACCAATACAAAATCTAAGTTTTTTTCCAATCAGTTTCATGCAAAGGGTTGCAAGATATATTGCTAGAGACTCTGTCAAAAATAGTTCAGATCCTGATCAGACGGCTTCCAAAAGGATCTTGCTGAAATGGATCTATATTATTTGCCTTAAGCTTGACAGTTTTTGCTACACAGTTTGAGTTAAAATAATTTTATACATTACAAAAAGCTTCCATTTAAAATGTAAGAACACAACATACTTATGGAGTTAGAATATTAATAGTTTACATTCTAAAAGAAAGATTATCTAGATAGCTATTATTTTAAAGCTTATTTGCTGAAAAGATTAGTTACTATAAAAATTAAACAATAGATAACAGAAAATGCTAGAAAACTGAAACACAATGTACCTAAAAAGATGACATCTTAACCTCTAAACAACAGACTTAAAAAAGTCCTCTGATTTTTACGATAACATTTTCTACACCCTTTTTCTTTAATGTTTTTATTTGAAATCCTGACCCTTTTTACATTTCCCTCTCTACCCCTGAAAGTCCAGTTTTTTAATGTTTTCTCCCTTTGGTTCAACACACCATTTCCCTGCATCTTTACGTGTATATTAGTCTATCAGTCTACCTTATTAAATACAATACACAATGAATTTCATTTCTTGAATTCCTTGCAATTGTTAGAATGACCAGTTCCATTTTTCCCCAAGTTAATTCAGTTGTTGAAATAGCCATTTTCCTAAGCCTTCATTGGTACAGGTTTGATTATGTCTGATTTTATAACTCTACTCCATTTACAAAGTTCACCTTCGCAGTTATACAACAAACCATTTTTGTTACAAAATACCCATTCTGGGGGCATCACCTATCTTCGACGGTCTCTTGTTTATACCTCTTAAGGTCAATAAGTACAAATTTTATAAACGTTATTTATTTGATAATGCATAGCCATGTGACAAATAAAATAAGTGCATAAAGGTAGTTGCTGGATTGGAAAACAAGTTTTTTCTTAGAAACTTACGTAAATTCCTTTCCATGTTATTGTTAGTTATTATTACAAACATATTAACAATTTCGTTTGGGGACTGGCTAAATTGTATAGATCTAAGAAACCCTATAGGGATGCCATAGTTCATAATACAAATTGTTATGTATTTATACTATGATGGATGTAATCCAGAAATGTAATATTACTAATATTTGCATGTTTCCCCTGTGAATTTTGAAAGCCTAAGTTATTGCCTTTCTAGAGATACAGCTGACTTAACTGGATGTATACAGTTTGCCTTATCTAAAACAAGCTATGCTTAACGGGTTAACAATGGCATATATAGTGCATGACAACAATATTTTGCCAAAATATATTAAGCAAAAGCTGGTGGATTTATATGATTAAACTGAGATAACTTATATATTTTTCATTTTGTATTGATGGTGATGGTGTAGTAATGATATTTTTTTATTCTATATTAGTCCACAGTTTTGCATTATGGCTATTTCAAAAATGCTAAAAATAGAATCTTGCCTGTTGCCATGGTTACAATTGCCATCTGGTAATTCCTCAGCCTCTTGCTCTGTTTGCTAAGGTCCTGGTCAGTGATAGAAATATCATCATGTAGGGTGGTCTTTCAGCTGACCTGTGGTGCACCAGTGGTTCTTCCCAGGCATTTGTCTGGTGTCTTCCTCCTTCTTTTGTAGTTAGACATCGCCACTGTGACCAGTAATTTGATTAGTGCGATTTAACAAGCAGGTATATACTGGTATATAAATACATGTGTATGTATTATATTATTAACTTATTAATTAACAGGTATAATTTAGCTTCTTAGATATACATTTATATTCAAGTTTACAACTGCAGATTGTGCCATCAATATTTCTTTTTTTTAAGTGATTATTTCCAAACTTTTAACAAACAACAACTAACACAACTCTTGTATTTAGTAAATAAACAACAAAATGCATGTTCCACTAGTTGCATTTTTTACCCTATTTAAAAAAATTCTGTAAAATACCATTAAAAATTTATAAACTTAAATTGGTGAAATGAAATAGAAATTGTCTCCCTTCTTAGTTAATATCAGAGGCATTCCAGACAGTAGGTAGGTCCTTTTAGTTAAAATTCCTGGACTTTATCGCCTGTTCTTTTGTAGATAGTGCAATTACAAACAGTGAAATTTCTGACTTTTGCATAAATATAAGTTTAAAAACCATTTAAATACTTAGAGATTTGTTATTTCAAAAGGAAAATGGAAGTGTTTGTTGAGGATGGTTAACCTGGGTCTCACAGGAAAGGCAGAAAAGGGAAATACATACTGTCCAAAGTGCACAAGCATAAAAACAGAGTAAAACAAATGAAAGGACCTACTTGCATTTTGCGATTTTTCAGGGGAGACTATTCATTAATGACTCTGATTGTTTTTAAACAAATACAACAATGTGTTTGAAGTTTGTACAACTAACCAACTTACCCTAATATAATATTTGCTTACATCCCAAAAACACTGAACTTTAGAGGTAATCACTTTAACCACACATTCTTTTTAAGTCAGATTGATGCATGCACCTCTCTCATAAAGAAAACCGATTAAATTAATTAAACGAAATATAAAGTTTTCTTCTTGTAACAAAATATGACATTTAGATTTCAGTAAATTTAATTATAATTTAGTTTAAACCTATTTATTGAATTGTACTGAACAAATCTTTCTTCCAGTTATACAGAGCTTAAAACATGTATATACAAACATAATACATGAAAGTTCTATTTATAGTTGATCGGAAAAAAAAATTCAACTTATCCCATGCAGCTGCCCACTTCCTGCGAAGGACCAGTACTTAGGTACTGAGTTCCTGGGGCATTGTGTCATGCTCAAGGACTAACATGACATGGTCAGTTACTAGGTTCAAACCTGGGACCCCCTGATCTAGAGTCCATTTTCTTAACCATTAGACCCTGTATGCCCACTAACAATAATTTCTGTAAATGTTTGAAAAAATATCATTATAATATCTGGGAAATGTTCAGTTTAACAAAAAAAATATATAGGAATTGAGAAAAAAAAATTGAAAAAAGAATAATTGAAAAAAAGTGATTACTTCTAAGGATAGTGTTAGGTCTGTATTCACCTAAACTTATATATAAGGTAAGCTTTAGACGTGACTTTAAAGATTTCACACACACAAAACACCATAAGATTATTGCTGGGACCTAAGAACCAACAACTTAGAAACAAGCGTCATGTATGATGGAATTAAAGGCTCTGCAAAAAAATAAAAATAATAATAATAAAAAATATATAAAATAAAATGCCGACTTGTAACCTCTCAGAGTGAAAAATATGCACTGGGGAAGTCTTCAGGCTACCTGTAGTTGCACAAGTTGTCTATCCAGGCATATGTCTGGGATCTTCCGCCATCAAAAATTAATAAAACCTCGCCAATATGACCATTATTATGTCAGCGTGAGAAGAAAAAGACAAGCAAAGCAAAGAAAAAACAACTTGGGCATACCGTTACTGCAAAAAAAGAATAACAAATACTAGTTCTATTATCTAGAATTTTAAAATTAAGAAAGTCGAAAAAAAAATTCTGCATATCCTAGCTGCTTAAATGACACTGCTTTTAGACATAAGACTAAACAATCCCATGTTTATTCATACACATGATTCATAAAGTGACTGCTGATTTTTTTACAATCCCAAGTCGTGTTTTAGAACCCTGCCAGCACTAGTTTATTATTCAGTCAAAACCGTCATGTCTTGAAAACTACCAATGGTTCATCAATTTGGTGAATACATACCTAAACCTTGTGAAGGGAGCCTTGCTACTAACTTACCCTGCTTTTTTTATTCCTTTGTTTCCCAGGTAACGGTTCTGTCTCCCACCCACGCCGTCATTCCTCCACCCATCACCCCTCCTCTGGGGGCCACCATCGTAGAGAATCCCGCACTCGCCAGTACTAACTCAACTCCGCCTATATATAACATGCTTTATATTGCTACATTGCTATGTTGCTAGATGGCTCTTTTCCAGATACATGTAAAAAAATAACAACCATCACTTTTTTTTGCTTAGTTTCAAACCTGGTTACATAAACTGAATGATTTGTTTATATTTATTTTCATATTTGATAAAAATATCAATTATAATTAAAATGTATTTTATATTAACATGTGTTCTTCGACTAAATATTTATTTTTTTGTCAAAAATGTCTAACTTTAAAGTTTTGACTTTTTTGACAAAAAAAGTATGTATAACTAATTCATGACACACATCACAAAACAATACACTTCTTTCAATAACATCTTTGGAGTTAATATGGAATAAAAATGCCTTAGTAATACAATTTATGCAACCAGATTTGAAACTAAGCACAAAAATGTTATGATCGTTTCTTTTTCCAGTTATCTGAAGAAGAGCCAGATAATATTGCTGTACTAAACATAATTTGTGCATATCCTGATACATAATGTCATGTGAGGATGCTTAAAAGGTGTTTTACGGTACATGATGTGAGGACGAATATGTTGACTCAATTTGCTTTGTACATGTGTTATAATGCTACATCGTTAGAGACTTTGTAACATATTGTAAAGCTGTGGTTTAATAAACTAGGTGGATACATACAAGGTGTTTTACGGTACATGTCAGATCATATATATGGTTGATTTAACCAGTTACATACAATTAATGTGTTAGAAATACTTGGAAATAATTGAAAAGGCTGTTGACAAAAAACAGCTGTGTACATTTTTATGACTGCTAGGTTAAAAGCATGACTGCTGGTGCCCAAGTCACATTTGCTCTGCGCTAGTGAACGACTACTGCTTGCCTTGAACTTGAGAGATATCTGAAATGGATGCAGAAAATATTATGTGGACGCACAGTTTCATATGGATCCCTAAGGGGTGCAGCCTTATTTTTTTACAAGCCATATGGGTCGATGTGGTCAATTAGTGGGCAGTTTTTTTCTCTTCTATGATTGCTGTAAAAATTAAACCTGCTTTAGCTATGCCTTGACAGATTCACACTAGCATCTATCAAACAGTAGCCCTGTGTCGTCATTTGGATACCCTTTCGTGCTGCCTTTTAGGACTAACAGATGACCTTTGTGGACGCTAAAATATAAACAGTTGGAGTAAGCTTGCTGAAGAGCAAATGTGCCTAAGGCATAAATTAACTTGAAAACATGCCATGCAGCGAAATTAAAAATGTGACTGCTTTAAAGTTTATTTGTGGGAACTTGGCAGAAACACTTTTAGTCAAAGAAATGCCAAAATCGATGACCAGTGGTAAATGGGACTTAAGCATTATTGTCATCACTATATTTGTACATTTGTATAAAAATTACAAAAGATATAGTTTTTCTAAATGTGATCCTGTCAGATTTGCCCTAAAAACAACTGAATGTTTAAAAAAAAATTAACTTCTTTTGTATTTTACATGTACTGAAAATATTCAATAAAATCAGATCTTAGTAAACAACTATGCCAAGAAAAAACACATTATACATTATAATTAAGTCCTTACTTATCAAAAAATAACCATTATTATTGTTATATAGGGTCACAAGAAAAGGTTTTGAAATTTTTTGATGTCAGAATCTGAAAAGACTTCAATGAAAAATTAACTTAACATTCAATTATTAAAGGTCCTACATGTAAGTGGTAGGGCACCATATCAACCCTTTTAAGAAACAACACTTATGTGGAATTAAGATGATATGTGGGTTGATTAGAAATAACGTAATTACAATGCGAGAATCATTGATGTGTGTAAAAGTATCAAACAAAATATGATGTTTTCATATAAGGAATAAGTTGGTGAACATTTTATGTAAAAATTAATGTTATAGTCCAGAAAATATTTTTTTTGTAATAAAATTCTACGTTATTTCCTATCAACCCTCGTATCAGCACAATAATAAACATTGTTGAATAAATGTCCTGTTTATACATGTATCATTATAATATAAGGTTTGTGTCATTATCTTTATATTATGCATATGCTGTTACATGCTTTGGTGGAGGACACTTAAATGAGATGTCACGGTACTGTTACAGTTGATCCTAGACATATTTATTAATTTTGTTTCAAATAGCAATTATTCTTTTCTCATTATTCTTATAATAGCTTACTACAAAGATTTGTTAAAGTCAATGATTTTGTTTTACAACTTTATCACAATGGGTCCTGGGACTCGCTGGACATAAAAAGTCCCCAAATTTTACAGAAAAGGAAGTGTTATTACATATACATCGTTTCCCGTAAAAACTTATCAGCAATTTTCATTGGTTTTTCTCAAAATGTTTATACAATAATAACCGACGAAACAAGAAACGGATGAAACCGTGCCAGTGTAAACTTTACCCTCTAAACTACGGTACTTGCACCCAAAATGCTCTGTGATAGTCGGAAAGCACTCGCTAGTAGAAGAAAACAAATGTGCATCCCGCAAACACAGATAAGCTGACACTTTGTGTCCATGGAAGTTTTATTGTGTCCTGGATGCAGGACGCAGAGGTAAAACAATCACTGTAAGATACTAGATTTATCTGCCCTTACATGTCCTGTGTTGGCCTTGTTGTGATAAGAGTATCCTTGTTACTGTGTAGTTTATACATGCTGGAGATGAAAACAGATTTTTGACCATCTCCAGATAACTGAAATACTGTTGGTGGGACGATTAATCCAAATAAACAGATATTTGCTTACCGATTAGATTTGTTTATAAATTTAATTCAGACAGAAGTATTGTTACAAACCAGCTACAGTATACCATTGAACATGTATGTTTTAATGTTAGATTTCTGTTCTAACATTCTTAAGTATAATCACCTATTTGTTATTGTATTGAGGCATGTAACTAGTAGATAGTTTCCACATCAGTAAAGATCCCTTAACTTGGCAGCCATCTTTGATGGTAACTTCAATGGATTTTCGGATGAATTGCATAGAACTGTAAATTTTATTTTCTTGTAATTTCCTCATTTGTTGTCCAAAAATTTATAAAGCCATACACCATTGGAAAGCTCTTGAAATTCATATTTTTAGAATACAATATTTTTTAAATTGACATATGCACACAGAATTAATACACAGAAATAAAGAAACTAATTGACTCATCCTTAAACAAAATGAACAGTGTGTCTTTTGGGGTTGTATTTTTTTACCTTTTAAATTATCAAAATATAGTTTTGATATTTTAAAAACTCTATAAAAGCTGTTGAATTTGATATAAAAGTCAGTAAAAAAAAACTGAAAAATAAAAACACATTGGTGAGCTTCATACTGCACATATTTCAAAATTTCGGCCTGAATTAGCTCCAGCCTACAAAGATGGCTGCCTTAAACTGTCTTATCAATACCTTTGATATCACGTGGAAACTATCTATACTGAAGGTAAAATCCTGTTTTATAATAGATCAATTTATTCTTTATTTAACATTTTCTACATTTTCAGCCAATCTGCTTGCAGATAAAATGTCATTAACCCTTTTCTGCATGTATACACCAGTTTACGACTTTACAAGCCATTCACAGTTACACACCATTTTACGCCTTTCCCAACCATTCACAATATTCAGCAGAATCTAAATGATTTAGAGTTTTATGTGTAGACTGGTCTAGCCTTAAATCTATTATTACAAGTTATACATGACATTTATTGAAACCCTTTTATCTCTTGTTAAGAAAAACAACAAAGTTACATGAATTTTCAAAATTATAGATGAACTATGAACGAAAGAGTTTAGTGAAAATTTAAGTACAATATGCATTTTACTTTTGATCATGGTGTTATTTTTTGTAGTATTAGCAAAGCATTTATTTTATTTTTTAATCAGAGTAACTTTGAATGCTTTTTTTAAGTAGTATCTTGTCATCAGGTGACAATAAATTATGCTTGTAATCATTGCTTTCTGCATTAGAGTGGCTATTGTTATATGTTTTACAAATTGTATGTACTTTCTTGGTGACAAATTGAAATTTTACTTACCCTGCTACTCTGCTCTGTAATTTACAAGGCATATACATGCTTGTTTACAGTCAGTTCAAAAAGGTCAAGGCATAGTGTTACATTGAAGGTGGCACTGTTGCTGTTCCAGACAACAATGTCTTTGTATTCAGCTACCTGCCTTGAAATCTTAAATTAATCATCAAATGAAACAACTAGAATACAAGGAAACATTTAAAGATAGTTCTCAGCTGAAATTAAATTGTAATGACATTTTGGTATAAAATGACTGTTTATATAAGTTCTATTTTGATGCTAAATGAAGTATGTTAATATGGCCTAAACACTGTCCAGTAAATTTGTGTATACTTTTGTATGTTCCAACTTCTTATCTGGTAAGAATATGTTTAGAACCATAAAAAGTATTCTCCAAGAGTTATAAAGTGTAAATACATATTATTTTTCCTTTCTTGGCTAATACTTTTCATTAAACATTCATATTTTAAAATGCATTGTCTAGCAAATCTTGCAAGGAATAAGCTTGTTTTCATGTCATTTTAATGGACCTCTTGGGTGTTCTTTTTTAAGTTATTTACAAATAATCAAATACTTCAAAAAATGCAACTTTCTTGCAGTTGAATTTGTTTAAGCTGAACTAGTGCTAGTTTTTTGGGATTGTGCAAATCTATTGAACTATGTTGTGTCTTCAATTTCTAATGGCCTCATTTTAGCAAGTTGATAGAATCTGTGCAAGTGTTGTTGAAGCGAGGTCATGTATAATAACCTACAACAGTATTTACATGTATGTGGCATTTTAGAAACTTTAATTTCATTGAAGTCTTCTGTCCGCAAGTAAAATCCCTCTTTAAGTAATTAATAAAACCGTATATAAGTGCAAACCCAGTCATTATAGCCCCAGAGATACAAAATATATACCATACCTGGTATCACAATCAGTAGAGCATTGGCTCTTGGGTTCAATCCCGAGCCACGATGTACCAAAGTCATAAAAAATGGTAGTGATAACGCTCAAGCAAATATAAGGGTAGTTCCATGACACGCTTGCCCGGTGTCAGAATAGTGTGACTGGGTGTTCACTGCATGCTTTACACAGTAAAGGCAGCACTATATCTGCTTCAAGTGGACACCGCCTCCAGATAACTGAAATACTGTTAGTGGGATGATGCACCCAATTAACACAGTATGTGGAAGCTTTATTGGAGATAAGTCTGTTAGTTGGCTCGTCTGTCGGTCCGTCTGCAGAGGAGATTTTTTTGCACTATTTCTTAGTTGTTACTGGTTGCATTTTAATGCAAATTTACAGGACTGGTACTGGTAAGTGCTAAGCCTTATTGCTCATATCGCTGGCTTGTCTTGACTGGCTGATGTTAACTGAGTTACGTCCCCTTGTTATATTTATTGAATATATTACAGAAACTGTAGCAAAGTAGTGTCTTGGAGTGTTCATTGTCTTTGATGATAATTTTTGTTTAAATTAGACTGTCTTCAAAAAAGATTTTTGCTATATCTATTGGAAAATCGTCTTTGTTTCTGAAGGCAAGACTGAAAAAAAGTGTTTAATGAAAGATGTTATAATTAAAATTGTTTGCATAGTAAATATGATATGTGGTATTATTAACTATTTGCTTTGTGAGCATTTGATTAAGTTTTGAAATTATGTAAATTCTGTTGTTTAATAGCATATTTTATATCATGAGCATAATTGTTGTTTAGAAAAATGCCCTTTATTGTTATTATTTTATATGTGCAAGCATTATATTTGGTATATGATATAGTATAGAATCGTGTATTTTTCTTACAGTGTTGTACCTATTTTGTAATGGATATATAATCTGGATTCCATTTTTAAATTTGTGTTGTGATTCTTTAGTCATCGGACCATCTAGTTGTTGCAATGGTGTAGTGTCTTGTTTGATATAATAGCTCGGTTTAAAGTTCCAATCAGCAGAGAATGTTTTTTTGTGAAGGACCTCTAGATGACGAAGTGCTTCGTCACTGGTTCTATCCAATCGGAACTCCTCGGTTAATTCTGACCTCGGTACAATCGTCCCTGGATGTATCTGGTGCATTGATACAGAATCATTATCGTTTGTTTGCCGGAAAAAAAAATGCACCATAAAAATTGTTCTTCAAAAAAGCAATGGATGTAGTGTATAGAATTATTTCATCCTTTAAACATCTTTTTGTCAATTTAACTTTGCACATCTCGATAGACATACAACCGTTATTGCATTTTCAGTTTTCATTTTTCTTTATTGTTCTGATGATACCATAGGCACCGACACCGACGTCAGGGCTAAAAAAATATGGTAGCCTGACATCCTGGACAAGTCAAAATGCAGTTTCAGGCTACTGGTCATTGATCATTAAATTAGTTCCAGACAAGTCTTAAATTGGCACTCGGACAAGTGACAAATAAACAGCAGTTACCAATTAGCGATGAAGACAATCAATTTCACAGCAGGAGCATTTATCAACAACATGTAAAGGTGGTATATGTACAATGCATGCACCTGTCCAAAACAGCCAATCATGATGCACAATGCCTAAACACTTCCAGACAAAAAAACAAAAGAAACAACTTGTTATACCTTGTTTGTTAGTTGTAGATATGACAAATGTGTTGTTGTGGGCATTAATTGAAAACAATGCAAATTTTCGGATAAGACATTTTTGTCCACATTTCTAGTCCGGGTCTAGTCATTGAAAAGAAATTTTTTCTAGCTTTAGGGGTTTTCCACATTATGCATCCAAGAGATAATTTTTGCATTATCCAAGGCGTTCCGATTGTGGTTCTGTCATGACATTTATCTGGGGGGTGTTTTGCCTGACCAATATTAGATGAATTTCACATAAATGGCCATAATGTGATGAATCACACTTGCAGAGGCTTCCAGCTGACCTTTGCTACATCACTGGTTCTACGTAGACATTTGGATATCGCCATGGTAATGACAGTTGTGCATATTGTACTGTACACTTCAAAATTTGCCAGAGCTCCTGTTGATGTTCATGGCATGCAAGGGTTCTTTTAAAATATTGTGGAGATGTTCCATGCCCATGACAATGGAAATTGTTGCCAAAAAACAGTCTCTGATTGTAGACTTTCTTCTATTTCTGTATTACAGAATATAATATATTGGTTATTTTTATGCATATATCTTTGCATGAATATATCTAAGTAACAGCTTGTGTAGAATTTGCTACAGGAATTTTGTTTTTTGGAATTAATTTAGAATTTAGAATTAGTTATTTTGACCCATTTGGGAGTTTTTCTGTACTTATTCATACATGCGAACTTTTTCTGAGGCCAAAGTGGGGGATTTTCACTTGCAAAGTGTAAAATCGTTATTTTCATTTAAACAAAGAAGAAGTTGCCTGTTTCCAAGCAGGGAGATTTCCAAAAATGTGTAAAACACCCCTCATTTTCAGATAATTTCGAACCTCAAAAGTGGGGTTCACTTGTATGGTAATCGGGAAATTACTGATTAATAGCTATGAAATAAAAATAAAAATCCATGGCATGATACTACAATGTGGTAAACACTTTATTCCCTTCAATAACAGGACCGTCTTTGTATGATTTTAAGAATGTAGAATAAAGCTGGCCCAAAAAGCAAATTAAAAATATATGTTTAATCATAGAAAGATGGTTACCTTTTCATTTTAAAAACAAACAAACATAATGTATTTGCTCATAACAGTTTACTCCTGGCTCCATGTATGCTTAAGATGCAATTGGAAAATTGATGAAATGATAATTGTTTCCCTTGGTCGAGGTCCAAATAGTAGGGAGGTCTTTTTTAGTTGGATTCCTTGGACTTTATTGCCCATTCTTTCAGAGATGGTACCATTGTTAACAGTAAAATTTCCTACTTTCACCTTATTTCTAGCTCGATATCCATTAAAATACATATTGAGATATGCTATTTAAACAAGAAAATTGACATATTTAATCACTGATGGTAGATGTGAGTATCAAAATGCAGGCATAAATGTCAGCATACACCCCAAAGAATACAATCATTACAACAGAGTAATCCAAATAAATGAACTTGAATTAAGAGATTACTAAAGGGAGACTACCCACTTATAGGTCTCATTAAAAATATAATTTATGAATAGAGAATTGTTATCTTCACATATTTTGTTTCTTTATAAAGTAATGTAAGATAGGTGCCAAGAAGTGTGATGACATATTTAAATAAGAGATTGTCTGTTACCTTGGTGATGGTTTGAGAAAAATAATTTTTCCATTTTCTAGTGCAATATTATTACATCTAGTCTCTTGGCAATGTTTTGCCAATGTTAATTTTGTTTAATGGAATTATATAAAAATGAGAAAATACTCGTTATATCTTTATTGATCAAATAGAAAAAAAGTATTTTAATAATTTTGGTACAGATGCTTAAATGTCTCTAAAACTTGGGTCTATTCATCAGACTTTAGCTTAAAATGTCATTTATTTTATAAATTGTTTTTCTTTTTATAGAAATATTAGCATTCTATGTTTCTGTTTTTGACTGTATATTTTATGCCATTGGTTTATATGTATAAAAAGATCTTTATAACAAGTAACAACATATTATATGAATAAAATATTGTCAGTTTTCTATTTCTAGCATTTGTTTTCTATTTTCAATCATTATACTTCATTATTTTAGTGTGGAAATCCTTTATTAATTTTGTAAAGTATTCCTTTTGAAATGTTTTTTGTATGTTATTTTTTAAGCATTCTTTAATCAGCATTTGAATTAATCTTTTATAAAAATGCTCAAACTCGTTTAGAAAATTACTTCAAAAGTTAGAAAGTGAGGGTAAATAGTGAAGTAAAGGGATTCTTTTATCATGGATGTTAATATTTGTATGCATGTACACAAGCTATCAAGCTGAAATCAAATTGTCAAGCACTAGGGATATATTTATAAAGTATCTTAGTCATTTTTTGCTCACCTGAACACGTGTGGCGTCAACAATTTGCTTGTGAAAACTCTAGGGGCTACAAAAACTAGGACATTAGATAAAATTTTAGAAAACACTTGTGAACATGATAGAGATCACATTTGTGACCCAATCTTCACTACATACATTGCCAGAAAGTTTGCCTGCAAGAAATCTTGGGTGAGTTCGTAACTGAGCCTCGTAGATTCAGTAGGTCACTAGTTAGAATTCTAGAAAATGTTAACAGCCTGGTGGCCACACGAATGGTCCAATGTTCACCAAAGGTTTCTAAAGTTAATAACTCTTAATTACTTGACACCACATAAGAGCCTGCTATAAGTCCATGCCCACAGGTTAGTGGTTAAGGACCATCGTGGTGCTCTTGTTTCTGATTTAATCTAATTTTAAGAATTGTTTTAAATCTTGAAATTTTCCTTAAATGTAAGAAAATATCTTAAATTTCTTTCATAAAACCATAAAATCTAAAAAAAAGTATTAGGTCATTGATCATTAAATTCGTCCAGGACAAGTCATAGATTAGCAGTCATACAAGTGACAAAAAACAGCGATTTCTAATAAGCAATGAAGGTAGTCAATTTCACGCCAGGAGCATTTATCAACAACACGTAAAGGCGGTACATGTACATTGCACGCACCTGTCCAAAATAGCCAATCACGATGTGTGATACATTAACGCTTCTAGACAAAACATAAAAGAAATAACTTGTTATATATTGTTTGTTAGTTGTACATATGACAAATGTGTTGTTTTGTTTATTAATTTCGGACAAGTTATTTTTGTCCAGGTTACTAGTCCGGGACTAGTCATTGAAAAGGAAATTTTTCCTGCACTACTATAAATATATATATATATGTTTTGACATTTTTTAAGACACAGATTAAGTTAGGCCCAATAAAAGTTATACTACACCATTCAATAAATAAATGTAATGGAATAAATATTTTGATCAGGTTTTGATGGAATGAAAGTATACCAAAAATGCTTTTTAGATAAACAAGATAAAACCAGGCAATAAAGCCCATGTTTTATGTACCTTTATATAAATCACAGACCATTAGTTTTATAGCAAAAGACACTTAAGTTTTTGTCATATTTCCTCATTGATAAACATTGGTGCTTCTATACGTTTTATGACTGGAAAATATGATATCAAATATCTCATTTCGTTACCATGGCAACATAACAATTTTAAATAGCAGTGATTTTATGGACATTATTATATTTCTATGGAATATACATAACGTGCTTTAGATTAGAATACACCTGGTTATTGTGATACAGCATACAATATAGGAAACATATTTTAGAAACAATATATACATTGATTAGTATTATGGATATCTAATGTAAAAAAATATTTCATAAAGATTTTTTTTTCCATTTTTATGCCCCTCAATGGGCCTCATTTATCATTTACTCTGTTAGTTCAACCATATGTTTGTCAGTTAATCAGTTCGTTCATGCATCTGTTCATCGCCATGTCTGATTACTCATTTATGTGCTTCTTCATCCATGTGCTTGTTCATCCATGCATTGTACATTCATTTTATTTCTATCTCTAAGCAATAACATCCATGTTATTTATGGTACTTTATTCAAACTTCAACATCTTAAGGGCAAACCCTTGAAGCTCTTTGCCACATAACATGTGCCAACATTTAGGTTGAGGTCAAATTAAAGGTCACATTCAGGGTATTGCTTGTTAATGGTTAATCATGCTATATATTTGCTTCTTAATCATTATTTTTGCCATATTTCACATACTTTTCCAGCTTGCAGACATACATATAAAGGTGTGTCTAATATAATTAAGTTTAACCTTCAAGGTCAAGGTCATATTTAACCGGACTCGGTCGCGCAGTCAGTAGAGACTCCAGGTATGGGAGGCCTGGGGTTTGACCAAAACTGCTTTTCTCAAATAACCCCAAAAAGTCATTGCTACCTGAAAAGGTTCCTCAAAATGCTGTTCATTGATGACATAGATCTGTGTGAACAATCAAGCATAAATCTCCACTCGTCATTGCAAACACGTATTACCTATCCACGCCACGCTGCAAAGAAAGCTATTTTTAAACTTAGAAAACCACCTGACCACTTACTTTAGATTTCATGTTACATAGTTGTCCATGTAACCAGCTCTTGAGCTGATATCTATTTTTAGCAGAGACCACTATCGAATTTTAATACCGATGGAATAAATACATATTCAGATTTTTTTTTATTTTTTTTTTTATTTATTTTTTGCATTTAGTTCTATCTAAAAATTTAGTTGGTGTTCAAAATCGTATTTATTAAAACAAAGGTACAGGTTTGTACAAAAATTCCCCAAAGCAGTGGTTTGATATTGTTATGTGTTTTTAATATAGGCCAAGGTTACCACCTTTTCATGTTGGATTTTTGTTAATTTGTTAGTGAGAACCTAAAGTAGGTTACATTGTATTTAGCAAGTGTGTAAGTGTTTTGCCAGGCATAATGTGTTTTTTGTACTGTCTGTGTTTCTTTTAGAATGAATTAAATTAATACAATTTGGTTGTACCTTTAGGTTCTGTTTGGCAAAAGAAGCATCTCTGAAACCTAAAAATAAATAATAACACTCTCAGTATTTCCAGTTGAGAAAAATCCTTCAACTGTTCTTTTGCAGCATAAAAAAAATACCATACTCATGCAAAAATAGTACGCACTAAAACTAATGATTACACACTACCTGTGTCTATGCATCTACAGGCAGGAAGGAATCTCTACGTTCACGCCACCTACCACCTTTAGCTCAGGTCAGGAATGACAGCACCATGAGCAGCACGTCCGTAAGGACAGAGGACGGAGATATCGATGACGCCTTTAACAAGTATGCAGCCCACGATGAAGATGATGTCCCATCATCACCAGACAGTGACCATGGAGGTGTGTGATCTCAGCTTGTTAGATTTAAAAGTGGTATCCGACAGTTAGGACCATTTCTTTTCTCGCATGCAACCAAATAAATTTTTGTTACCTGAAAAAGATCTCGCGAAATGCTGTTTATTTGTGCCATACAACAATCGGAAACAAAAAACATAACACCGCACTTGCCATTTCATATAGATATTGCCTATCCGAGCCACACTGCATAGTTAACTATTTTAAAACTAAGAAACCCACGTGACCACTTACTTTTGATATTGCGTTACATGATTGTCCGGGTAATTAGCATTGATGTCTGTTTCTGTTTTAAGCTGAAATCCCAAATTGTGCTTTTTATAGTTTGGGAAATAATAAATATTTAGCGCGATGTATTTCATGATTTGTTATGTCTAACAATTTCCGAAAAGTTATAATAGCTTTTCCTTAAACTAAAATATAAGTTTATATAGCAATTATGCACAAATTCCCCAGAACATGGTTAATTTATTGTTACATGTATTAGATATCTATCGGCAAACTTTCGGATATCACCTTTAACAGGTTAAAGACAAGACACTAGTGGTCATGAGGTTAGAATTGTCATTGGATTGTCACATGGTAGGAGGTTAGTGTCCTATTTGGGTTGCAGACTTCATTGTTAGTTTACTTCAATTCTTAAGAACTAAAAGGTATTTTTATGTCAAGAACTTTTACATGCACATTGTATGTTTTCGAATCAGTATGAGTTATTAATAAAAATGTAGCAATGATACCAGTGCTGTAAGGTTCATTTATAAACTTGTGTGTTGTTAATTTATTTTAATATTTTAGATAAAAGGTTCATTTACAGAGCACATGTCTTGATGCTGTGTTCGGTAGAGTGCCAGTCTTCAACATGGAATCATATTAATTTTGTTTTAGGCATTGGAAATTGGCTTTATTTGGCTTTAATGTGGTATCCAACTGTTTTTTCTTAAATAAACAAATAAGTCTTTAGTACTTGAAAAGGTCTTGCAAAATGCTGTTTATTGATGCCAAAGATCTGTGTTAACAGTCAAGGATAAATCCTCACTTAGAAAACCACATGACAACTTACTTTTATATAGAGTGCTTAAAATCTTCTTTATAACTACTAAAGTATGGCTTTATGTAAAAAGTATGAGCAAATTCTCTTGGATATTGGTACGTGCATTTAATATAGGCAAACTGTCGGGTACCACCTTTAACATTGTGATCACAGAAGGAGATTACTGGTTTGATGGAGAGTGGTAGGGGTGGGGTGTATCTGCCAGCTGGGAGTGGTATCAGGGAAAGGGGTGGTGATAAAAGTCTTAATGACCAATGACAGTGCAGTTAGCCCATGTGCATTGTTTTACTTACTGTTTTATGTCCTCTTACCAATTGTTTCTCTGTATATAATACGGTAAATTCCCTCTATATAGACCACCTCCCATTCTGATTCAAAGTGGTCTTAATAGAGAGTTGGTCTTAATAATGAGTTTGGGTGAGTGTGCAAAACCAGCATTATTTATGTATCAAAGTGTCTGTTAAATATATGTCTCTAACCCTTGAAAAGGGACAGAAAACAAAAAAAATAGACAAGAAAACACATTTCTTTTCAAAATGTTTTTAACAAAATTATGCTTTGTCATTTATGTTATAAACATATTTTAACTCATATGAATAATACATTAAATGATAATTATGTATGACAATCATTGAAGAAGTTGACAATTGTTTTTTGTTTGGACAATGACAATGACTTCACAGTCATTTTCTCCATCGTTTCTTCTGCTTCAGTAATGAAAGTGCAAGAATGTGCAAACATAAGCCTGGTGTTGTGCCTTTATTTCAATTACTGTCTGTCATGTTTATTTCATTTTTTATGGCGCTTATGGCATGCACATTTATGTTCTAGATAAACAACCTTTGAACTCATAACTTTGGGTTAATAATCGCTCTTAAGCTAGCAAACAAATCTATTACAACTTCAAACAAATAAAAGAGCTATTTAGCTGTATTAATCTGTCAAATCTGGCCAAAAGTTATTTGGTTTTTCACACATTCTTTGATTAATCCGAACCATAAAGCGCTTCTCTATGCCAGTCAATAAGCGCCTACCTGACTAAGACCATGACCTTGGGTAACCTGGTGTCTTAGATTGTAAATTAAAAAAACGCAGGAGGGCATTATTTTGCTGATTAGCAAATGCAAATTACTCCATGGGTTGACTTGTTCTTCCAATCAAGATGGTCGCAATTGTGGTCCTTGTTTATATAAGAAATACACAATATGTTATTGAAGAACTAGTCGTAATACCAGATTAGCAGTGTGCCCTTTATTGTCGTCAGATTCTTCATTGAATAAGGAAACCAAATAATTCATACTTTTGAAAATTTCTTAATAGCGATGCAGTCTCATAAATGGCGTGGTCGTCGGGTGGCATTTTACTGTTAAAAAAAGGTAATGTTCCAGCAGTGATCTCATGGCAAAGTGTTATCTTTATGGGTGTTTTAAAAAAGAAGACCATTGTCATTGCATTAAAAGTGGTCACTGTATGTCATCAGAGTAAAATCCTAACAGATGTTTATAATTTTTTGTGGGTGTTTAAATGTTTATGAACTTTTAATTACAGGTTCTTTAGGGTGCCTGGAGTTCTCCCTGATGTATAACTCCAACCAGCAATCCCTTCAGTGTACAATCTTAAGAGCTAAGGTAACCAAAATATGTTTTCTTCGAAATTTGTATGCTCCCCGAATGAAAAAGTCGCCATGTTGTCTGTCCGTCCGTCCATCCCACATTTGTATCCAGCCCAGGACTTTGTTATTTGAAGTCACATTTTAATTTTTTTTTACAGAAATGATCGTTGCATCCAGATAAATATTTGGATTGCTACCTTGAAGGTCAAGATCGCATAATGACCTTGAAGCAAAATTGTGTCCGGTCCATTACTTTGTTATTTATAGTTGGATTTTAAAATGATTTCACAGAAATAATTGCCATGTCAAGACAATGTGTCATGTGCAAAATTTGGATTGCTACCTTGAAAGTCAAGGTCAAAGCATGACCTTGAAGCAAAATTGAGTCAGGTCCATTACTTTGTTATTTATATTTGGATTTTAAAATTATTTTACAGAGATGATCACCATATCGAGAAGACCTGTTGCACACAAAATCAGGTCAAGGTCACAGTGTGAACTTAAAGCAATATCATGTCCGGCCCATAACTTTGTTATTTGCATTCACATTTAAAAATTATTTCAGAGAAATTATCATGATTTCAAGAAAAATTGTTGCACTTCAAATTAGGGTTGCTACCTTTACGATCAAGGTCACAGTGTGACCTTTAAGCAAAATTGTGTCCCGCCAATACAATTTTCAGTCTATCAGCCTACCTTATTAAATACAGAACACCATGAATTGTATTTCTTGATTTCTTTGCCATTGTTAATATGACCTTTTCCATCATTCCCCAAGTTAACTCAGTGGTTGAAATAGCCATTCCCTTCAACCTTCATAGGTACAGGTTTGATTATGTCTAATTTAACAGCACTACTCCATTTACGAAATTCACCTTCATAGTTATATAACAAACTGTTTTTGTGACAAAATACCCTATTCTGGGAGCATCACCCATCTTTGACGGTCTCTTGTCATATATATGCATCACCACAATAATGGTCCTAATGGCAGTATCCTGCTTTTTTTTGCGGAGATGACCCCTTCAAATTAATATAATCAATTTGCTGGCAAGTTATAATTAGCCATTAATAGCTTGACCACAGCTTTTCTTTTAAACCATCAAAATGTTCGGCATGTACAATTTATTTTGGAGTGCACACTTGGAATTCTTCTTCTTTTTTTTTTGGAATGCACATTTTAAAGTTGTATTTTCTGTTGACGTGCAAGGTTGACTATATATTTATTGTGTACAAGTATGGCTTTTCCCTCAAAACTTAAAAAACAACAACTGGTTTTGACAAATTTATTCATCCATACAGTTCACAAAATATGCTTATCATAATAATATTACAGTATGTTTTCATCCCATTTTTCTTTTTTTTCTCTTGTAGTATTTTTTTAGTAAGTTTACATTTTCTTCTTTTACAAAAATAACAATAACACATAAATACATAATGGACTATTTAAAAAACAACAACATTTGTTTTTGTTCCACACAGGGCCTTAAAGCGATGGACTCCAATGGACTTTCAGACCCTTATGTGAAGCTACACCTGCTTCCTGGCGCCAAGAAGGTTGGTATCCTTACTGGTCTTGGAATACTATTTATCTTGCTTTCACGCGTAAATGTGCAGGATAAAGCCTTGCCAGATAAACCTAGTGATATCCTGTCAATAGGTCACATGACCAAACCACGCGTATGAATACATTGTTTACATTAGTTATGTTCACACGCTTTTAATCAAACATGCAATTAATTTTTTTCTGCTGATTTATTTAATCATTCATGGAATATTTTTAGCACTTATATATATTTATATATGGAGAATAAAAAAGATTTTTTTTTTTTTGAACGGAGGTTCATGTCTGAATAAAGAATGAGTAAAGCAGCTATTGCTTTTTTCATAATTTTTTCTTCAATCTTCCTCATTTGTTTACTTTTTTTATTTTTTTCATATGAAAGATAAAAAGCAGGATAAATCAAATACATGGCTGATGCTGAGAAAAAAGAAAGTTTATCTGGTTTGCTTTTGAAGCGTTTCTTGGCTAGCTAAAGCTTGCCAAGATATTCGTTTCTCGCTTACCAGATAAACTTTCTCATTCTCGGTACCAACCATGTATTCTCTATATACTTAGGCTATGATTATCGTTGTGTTTGGTTTCAATTGCTGGTTGTGACGTACCAAAGTTATAAAAATATGGTAGTAAGACATATACAACCTAATGCTTAAGTCCATCATTTAAGAGCATACCCCAAACCCCAAAAAAATGGTAGGTGCCTTTTTTGCTGTTGTTCAGCTGATAGGCATGACAATTGGCCAAGTGTTAGGAAAATATGATCTGCTTTCAAAGGACACATCCTCTGTAAGAAAAGAAATAACGTCTGAATTTATTAAAGGCAGAAATTTCACATCTGAATTCCTCAGTGGTAACATTTTTGTTACATTCCGTAACAAGGGCTTGTCACTATAATAAACAATATTACTGCTCTGTCTTAACTGTGATACATGTATAATTTGTGCTTTTAATATAAAAAGTGTCACACTCTTAGACCAGAAGTGTGTGTTATGTTTTTTATATATAAAACATGTATGTTAGTTATTACATATACAGTACAGGTAGTTGGGGGTATATGAGATTCAGCCGGCTGCTCTGTCCTAAAATGAGGTTCATGGACCATTCCAAACCACCTAATTTTAACCAATCAGACAGCAGCAATTTATTTACCCCTTAAAAAGTGAATGAGGACAATCATAAATGCAGCTGCCAGCATGCATAAGTATAAACAACTCTGAACCAGTCTACCCTTTGTCATGCAGATTCTGCCAATGATTGTGAATGGTTTGTAAATGTGTAAAATGGCATATACATGCAGGAAAGGGTTTTAAAGGTAGCATGTGAGCATATAGCAACAGTAACTTACAACATGGAACAGTGTATCAGTGCAACATAACAGGGTACAGTGAGTGTGTATCGTATGTGTGTATGTGGAGAGTATTAATCACTATAGCACTAGTTTTGTATGTTTTTTTTCATCAGTCGACAAAACTCAGGACCAAAACTATCCACAAAACGCTCAACCCCCAGTGGAATGAGGCCCTTGTCTACCATGGCGTGTTAGAGGAAGATATGCAACGGAGGACACTCAGGTATACAGTTTACAGCTTCAAGGTATACAGTTTACAGTTTCCAGGTAAACAGTTTCCAGGTATACAGTTTACAGTTTCCAGGTATACAGTTTACAGTTTCCAGGTATACAGTTTACAGTTTCCAGGTATACAGTTTACAGTTTCCAGGTATACAGTTTATTCAAGAAAGTCATGGCTTCATAAGAGTTTCTGACATCAAGAAAAACAACAATGGCAAACACACAACAAATCGAGACACGTGATAAAAAAGTTCTATAAACATAGCAACAGATTAAGTAAGAATGGAATTTCAAGTTTTTACTAAATATTTGGAGAATGTGGGTTTTTTAACAGCAAGATGAAAAGGAAAAAGAAAAATACAGTTAGTAACTGTAATCATTGATAAACAATGGATGGGAATGTCACTACAGTCTGACAACCCGAGATATACTGTGAGATTAATGTATACAAAGTATATTAGATTTAAAGGTAAGAGAGCATTACTGCTTTGGTAATTTATTTAAGGTTGCTCATTTAAGAAAGTCAAAGTTCAATCCTTCGGTACATATAAACAACTAGTAACAGTGGTTACTGATGAAAAATGTATTCAAATTACAAAATTCTAAAAAATTAAAATATTGACACAGTCTACCTTTGCAATAGCTCAAGTGGTAGAGCATTGACTTGAAGATAGGGAGGTTGCGGGCTCAAACCCCCGTTGGGTCAAACTGAAGATTTTGAAGTTGGTAGTAGTGGCTTCCCTTTTAATGCTCGGGGCTAAGGGGACAATATTACACCTGATTTGTCAGTGTCAGTACAATGGACCGGCTGGCGTTATTTGTTTAATCTTTCGCAGACTTAACTGTTAACTGGCCACCAGTTTTTCAAATTAAGACAACACGTGTACAGCAGAAATAAACTTTTAGAAACAAATTTTAACAACATACATGTGAACTTTTTTCTGAGGTCAAAGAGCAAGATTTTCACTTGCAAAGTGGGAGATTTGTTATTTTCATGGCATGGAGCCTTTTACAGGGGTATATATGAGAGTAAAGAAGGAGAACTCTTTATAGGAGGATGCCTTGGCATAACCGAAAGAGCATAATTAGGTCGTGCTGAAAAAACAACAGAAATATCTTTTCCTTTTTTTCTCTATCTTACCCCATTTTTTACCTTTATGAAAGAAAACAGAGTCAAGAAAAAGATAATCAAGTCCCAATTTGTTAGATTCTTTTATGAAAAATATTTGCTTAAACAGAATATGAAGCAGATCATATAATGTCCACATCTTAAATTATAAATAGAGGATCTGATATGAGTGTTCATTAGATACTGAAAATATAAACAAGTTTCATATCATTTTAGGAGTTTAATATTTTCAGTGTCTAATGAACACAAATATCAGATTCTGTTTATCACATAACCAATTCATCAGCTGTTTTTTGTTTACAATGCATCATCTTTTTATAGTATATTGGCTCATCTTTTTTTTAATAAATAGTTGACCTTGATATGTGTAATTCGGTTTGGGACAATCTGCACAAAAAATATTTCCACTCTTTACTCAACCATTTTCCATAAAAAGGGAACAGATTTGTTTATAACATGACTAAAATGTTATTTTTTATAAATTAAAATGAAATTGACCAATAAAATGCATAAAATGGCGACAGCAAAGTGTTTAGGGAATGGCATATACAATGTACATACTTAATGATGTCACACTACATTAACTAACTAGTGTATAGCCAAAAATAACGCATGAGTGGTAAAATGTTTTGCAGATTATGGTACGATATTGTACTTAAGATCTTGTTACCTAGGAAATGGCTTTTTTGAAGATGGTGAAATTTCTTAGTTCTTACAAATATGTTTTTAAAAATGTTATTACAAACAGGACCCAAATGTGTGCTAAATAAAAATTGATAAGTACACGATATAAGTATAAAACGGTTTATCAATGCAACTGAGAAAGTATCCAATAACAAGAATGGAGGTAGGAAGAAATATTTTTTATAGTTTCACTTTTCTGAAAACTCTTGTGGTTAATTCTTGATAAAGCATTAACTAATAAAACACATAACAAGATGGATGAATTTAATGTTTTTTATATTGCAGACTTGCTGTACTGGATGAGGATGCTTTTGGTTACGACTTCATCGGAGAAACACGAGTGCCGTTGCACAAACTGAAGCCTGACCAGAGTAAAACTTTCAGTGTATTTTTGGAGCCACAATTACCTGTAAGTATATCAGGCAATTTTTCTATGTTCAGCAACATATTCATACATATTAAACTGGACCTGGTAGCGCCATTGGTACGGAGGCCCCGGGTTCGATCTCCAGCCGCGACATAAGTTGTTAAAAATGATAGTGGTATATCTCCCTTGCTAACACTCAAGCAAATTTAAGGATAGTTCCATGACTGGTTGGCCCATTGTCAAGATAATGTGATTGGGTGTGGTATCATGCCAGGTGTTCATGGCATGCTATACACAGTGAAGGCAGCACTATCTGCTTCAAGAGGACACCGTCTCCAGATAACTGATATACAGTTGGTAGGACGATTAACCCAATAAACTAGCAAGCAATCATGTATATAATTTTTGACTGTGAATGGTTAATGACTGATAGAACCTAGTATAAAAAGAATGATGTTTTGGAAACATCTCTTGTTGTGTTTATAAACTGTACCTATTGCTGCTATTGTATATATTGTAGTGTAAGAATGATGAAGATGATCTGATGAACCAACAGAGAGGGCGTATTCTTCTGTCTCTGTGCTACAACACCTCACGTCAGTCTCTCATTGTTGGGGTGGTACGATGTGCTGCACTGGCTGCTATGGATTCCAATGGATATTCAGATCCCTATGTGAAAATGTAAGTTATTGATGAAATGGTAAATAGTTCAAAATACAGGTAATTGTTGCTATGGACACCATAGTTTAAATAAAATCTCCCTTGTACTGATATTTATATCCCTATTTCCTTTATTAAGTGTTTTTCAAGCTTCTTGCTTACTTTGTTTAATTTGCATTCTTTAAGACCTTACCTGGTAGTGCTGTTGGCTCCAGGTACAGGAGGCCCTGGATTCGATACTGGGCCGCGACATACTAAACTCATTAAAAATGGTAGTGGTATAGCTCCCTTTCTTTTGCCCAAGGAAATATAAGAGTAGTTCATGACTGGTTGGCTCGGTGTCAGAATAATGTGACTGGTTGTCGTATCATGCCAGGGGGCAAGAACTTTCATGTGGGAAGATTTTCCAGCTAGCACCACTCCTTTTTTCCAGTCATAAGTCTTTTATCACTTTAGCTGGACTTTGCCAATATGACTGTAGTTGTATCAATGAGATATAACAAAATGCATACAAATAAACAAAATAATATTTTGTTGGGATGATTTTATTAATTTGTATTGTCTCTTTGTTAAGATACCTGAAACCTGATCAGAGTAAGAAGTCCAAGTTCAAAACAGCAGTTAAGAAGAAGACCCTCAATCCAGAGTACCATGAGGTAAAGTGGAAGGACTTGTTTATAATATCTCCATGGCAACAAGATCTAGTTGTATTCATACACCATAAAATATCACAAAATATGTTGTTTTTTTATTATTTTAATCGTGCATGTACTTTGAAGTGTTTTACAGACATCATTCAGAAAGTAATAGCAATTGGACTGAATTTTACATTATGGGCATCTCCAGCTTGGTGGGTTCCGGGTTCGAACCCCGAATCTGGCCTCCGTAAACAAGACTATTTTATGCACTTCACTCCAGGTACTAAGAACCTGAGTACTGCTTGTACCCAGGAAGTGGCCAGTCAAGAGAGATTTATATAAGTTATCCATTTCATTCATAGTTCATCTATCATTTTAAAAATTCACCCGACTTTGTTGTTTTTCTTTAAAAGAGATAAAAAGGATTTTAATAAATGTATGTTCAACTTGTTATAATAGATTTAAGGCTGAACCAGTCTACACATAAACCCTTAGTCATGCAGATTCTGCTAATGGTTGTGAATGGTTTGTAAAGGTGTAAAATGGCATATACATGCAGGAAAGGTTAACAGAACTTGTTTCTATAATCAACTTTAAAAAAATAGGTTTAATTCAACTTGTTTTCTTATAATTATATGACTGAGCTTGCATTTTTATTATCTTCCAAGACAGCACTACATAGTTAGTTTCCACATCAGTAAAGATCCCTTATCTTGGCAGCCATCTTTGATGTCAACTTCAAGGGATTTTCTGATGAATTATATAGAAGCTTAAATTTTGCTTGTAATTTCTTCATTTGTGGTCCAAAAATTAAAAGCTATAACCATTGGAAAGCTCTTGAAATTCACATTTTTAGAATACAATATTTTTAAATTGATAACTGACAAAGAATTAATACACAGAAATAAATACGATTGTTGGCTCATCCTTAAACAGAATGAACAGTGTACCTTACAGTGGGTTGTATTTTTTTATCTTTTAAACTATCAAAATATAGTTTTGACAGTTAAAATACTTCATAAAAGCAGTTAAATTTGATATAAAATTCAGTAAAATAGACTGGAAAATAAAAAACACAGTGGTGAGTTTAATACAGCACATATTTTCAGATTTTGGCCTGCATTAGCTTCTGCCTTCAAAGATAGCTGCCATAAACTGTCTTATCAGTGCCTATGGCATCACATGGAAACTATTTATTGTATTGGTACTTGTTTCCAGGAGTTTACCTACCACATCAAGCATTCAGAGCTGCCAAAGAAGACATTGGAAGTGACAGTGTGGGATAAAGACCCTCTTAAGAATGACTTCATTGGTAAATAATCATTTAGCCTTTCTCTCTATATATATCAAGTGTATTAATATGATTTTTTTGAGTAGAGGATTTTTAATTTTAAAGAAATCTAAAAAAAGCTTTTTCAAAGTGTAGATATTGAAGCTGTCTGGCTCACAGTCTGTTTACAAGACTCACTGTATTTTCTCATTTGTAAGAGGGGGATTTTCCCTCAAAATTCTCATTTTATAGGCAGGATCTAGTGACCTGGCAAAAAGTTTTTTTGGGCGAAAACATACCATATAAACTTGTAAGCAGATATGCAATTACCCGACGTGCCGTCATTATCGACCTCCGATAATGTACCTTAATTGGTCTTTGAAGTGTGTTGGTCAACGATTAACTGTCTCACATACATTTCCCTTTGTTCTGCATTATTAGATATGCAAAAGTATTTAAAAGTATTAAAAGAAAAGGAACATGATAAGGTTATATCCTCCATTCCAATCCTAACTGTACCATTTGTATTCTACTATATACATTGATATCAAATAAAGTATGTTTAAACTAAAAGTATTGTGTTCTCTGATTGGTCAGGTCCAAGAGAATAAGTTTTTCAAAGGTTGACATTCGCTAATCAATAAACAAAGAATGTATGTGTATATGTTACTGGACCAGCTTTGATTTGGGGGTGAAGTTTTAAGAATAAATTCCTTCTTTTGTAGTTTTAATGGTGGTTTTGAAGGATCCACAATCATGTGCTATGTATAAACGCAAAAACCAATGACAATATAGCACACTTTACATATTGATAAGTACATAATCATATGAAACTGAGCAATGACTAAGCAAAACAGTTGCTTACAATGAGTTACAGTTCTTTAAACATTTTCAGATTACATTTGCAATTATTAATATGTAAATGATATTAAGTAATATTGTTGTATAACATTAAAAAGTACATATCTGCTTTAATAAAATTAAATGCAGATACTTGGGCTACTCCATAACCTAACCGATCTCCATAAAAATTCAAACTGATCTAATATATTATTGGTTAGTTATTGACATGTTAGTCTAATCAAGTAGTGGGGTCATGACCTCAAGGGAAGTAATAGGTATATCACTAAATAAGTCTAAACTGAGTTATCTTTCTTTCACATGTCCTTGTTGCCTTATTATCTATACAATAACATCATTCTATTACATCTTTTACAATGTAAATATGTTATAATTTTACTATAACTTAGTTCTATGGCGTATAAAAAGAAGCTGCAGTTTAATGTTTTTCCTATTGACCTTTCAGGTGGAGTACAGCTGGGAATTAACTCTAAAGGAGAAAGACTGAAGCACTGGTTCCAGGCCCTGAAGTTTCCAGACCAGAAATATGAAGTGTGGCACACCTTGTCTGCAGAGCTGGTGCCCGAGGTTCATTAGATGTTGTAACACCCATCATATGTTGGCCCCCAGCTTTGCTTGTTTTCTGTTTTTGTGAGTGGGTGTTTTTTTTTTTTTGGACAAAAAGTCAAAATTATAGTATTTAATAACCTAATTATACTTGTTTACTGCCGTATATGTCTTCTTTATTAGTAGAAAAGCTTTATCTCCCTGTTTTTTTTTTTCAGTACAATGTATCCAAAAGTTTCATAATGGTCCATAATGGAATAATTTTATTTTTAAAAATAATTTTAAAAAATCAGAAAGTTTGTATACTTTATGGTTCTCCGACAGATTTTCTCATCTGACGTTGTTTTTTTGTTTTCATTTGTAATAGATGTTGTAGATTTATCACTTACATCTTTCTCACAGTCTGAACTCTAATATAAATTGTTGTCAATGTTAGTAGTCATTGAGGAAACACTAAGGTCCATTTCTATGGCATACTAGTGCAATATACTGTGATCAACAAGGAAAGTCACCGAGAATTTGTATATGCCATTAAAAACAACAACATTGGATTGGTCTATTTTTCTACATGACTACTATTTGAAAAATGTAAGCAAGATATCTCCATAACATATTGGATTGATAAAGATGGCTTGTTGCATTTTCTTGGACAAAAATTAATTGCACAGCAAACCAAAGTGATGCTCAGGAAACAGCATACAGGAACTGCAGCTCTCGTTAAAGGACAGTGAATGGGATAGAACTGAAGTCAGTTCCTTGTGTTGTTGTTTTTTTATGCTGACATTGTTTTTTTTAGTATTTTGTTTTGTCAGAATAATATGGGTGCGTTTCTTGTCTGGTGTTCAAGGTATGCTATCACTGTTAAGGCAGGACTATAATTACTTTGATGAATTGTTTTGTATTTCATATTCATAAATAAAACTACTGTACTTTCATATAATGGAGGCACACTTCTAATAAATACCACAGAAATAATTCAGGCATGTTTATTTACATGGACAGTAAGATTTTTGGCAAAATTTGCATTTAAGGCCAACTGAACGTATAGCTTGCTATATTTTGTTAAAAACCCATGCAAAATTAGCATGTGTTATTTTTATTTGTTTAGCATTTTGTGTTAATTAATACACTTAATTACCATTAAATGCAAAGTATAATAAAATGTCATTCATTTGTATTAACAATTTGCTTTGGGTTTTTTTAATTTTTTTTATTGTTTGTAAGGTTACATATTATTTTTTCACATTTAAAATTGAAAATATAAATAATGTGACACATGTTTAAAAAGTAAAACATGTACTGGATATTTCTACTTTTTCTACTTTCTAAGACATATATCATGGATTGAAAGAACAAAATGTAACTGAAGGAAGTAAGTCATAAAATTGTTCATGTATTGGTCCGAAGTTCGCTTCATCTATCGTGTTTTTTTTTTTTTATAGTAGATGTTTCTTTTAATCTTATATGTATTGATTTAATTTTAAATTACCTGTTTGTTTATTTGTTTGATTGGGTTTACCATCCCATGGCGCTACCAGGTCTGGTTTATTTTCCTTTTAGCATTTTTAAATGAATAACAGATTTTGGCATATTATGTCAAGCATGTTATTAATCATTTCCTTGTCCTATTTTCCTATCAAAACCTGTTAGAATGAAGAAAAGATTTTAAGTTTGGAAGATTTTATGTCAAAAATTATCACAGTTCCCATTCAGATGCTTCATTTGGAATCACTCTTTTAATGTCAAAAATTATCACATTTTGCATTAAGATGAATCATTTGGAAATCACTATTTTATGTCAAAAATTATCACTGATTTGCATTCAGATGCTTCATTTAGAATCAATCAGGCCTGGATTTTTTTATCAATTTTCTGTACCACTAAACCACAAACCAGGATATATTTGTTAGTAGATCATGCAATCTTAAAATCACTTTCTTAAATATATACCGGTATGTACTTCTGTTTAATTTTGGTCTTTTCTTGTTTTTCAGCCTGATGACTAACCTACCCAACTATTCAAGAGCTCTCTGCTACTGGAGGTAGAAAAAAAATTGCTCCCAAAGAAATTGATTCAAAGTTGCGGTCCTAAATCCTGGACTCTATTCTATCTATCATAGCACCTTACTGACATAAAGTTATATGTCTCAGCATTTTTGTATCACTCATTTTGTAAAGTCTAACAAAGATATTTTAACCATGCTTTCAGGAATCATTTTATTTTTTGACAAATTGATCTTGTAGTTTTCTACACCTTTCTGTAACATCATCTTGAATCACTTGTATGCATTTACCTATACATGTAATTCAGTACGACAAACTTATATGTGTATTTCAAATCATTCCATGATAATTTTTGAGCTTTTTGTATATGAAAAAGCCAAGTAACTTTCTGCAACACAAACATGTATCAGCCATCATCAGCAAAATAACCGGCAATAGACTCACCATGTGGATTCGAGTCTCGGTCAGGACTAGAAGTTTCATGCAGAGGTTTTCCAGCTAACCTGCGGTGCGCCAGTGGTTCTACCCAGACATAAATCTGGGGTCTTACTTTACAAATAATTAGCTGGATGTCGCCAATATAACCAGAATTGTATAAAGTGCGATAACTAAAAGCAAAAACAAAAGAAAAAGTTTTATTTTGAAAGCATATTAAAAATCCTTTCACAAATAATTATTTTTTCTTCTTTTATTTAAAATGTATTTTTTATGAAATGTGTGAATATCACTCAATATTATATTGAAGCATTCCCATGTAAATGTCCAGTATAACACAAGTATATTTCTTGGGCTTGTAACACTGCCATTGTTTTTTTAACATTTTTCTGTGTTTTTTTATTAATGTCTTTGATAAAGAGATTTGTATAAAATGGATCTGATTATTTTGTTACAAAAACTGAACAACAATAATGTTAGTGGTGATTGTCTTAGTAAAGTATATGATTTTTAAAACAAGGATCTGATTTTTGGAAAATACTGAATTATTTTAAGTTACTTAGTTGCTGCACAAAATGTGTTGGATTGTGTATACACTTTGAGGTACCCCACAGTACTGTTTTTTCTGAAGAAGAAAAAAACAAGCTATTTTCCTGAGCCTCTTGTTAGAGTTATGCCCCTTTTTTGACTTTACGTTGTATCATCTAGAACTGAGAAAAGGTTATCTTTGGCTGAAAGACATTCCAAATTATGCATTCCATATTCATGGCATTTTAGTGTTGTTCACTTGATGTTGATGTGAGACAGATTGTGGAAGGGACCTATAGATTATACTGAATTTCTTGGACATTGTTGAAGCTACATAAGGTAATGAACTCTACAATTTTGTGTTCAACTCATTATTTTGTTCTTGCACATTAGTTTATATCATTACTTTATATTGAGTTTGTTAAAAAAAAAAGAGGTGGTACTAAGGGGATTAACAAGGTTGAATCCGGTTTTACGTGTGTTTTTGTACTTATCAACCTTATGTTTCGTATCTTTTTTGAGGTCATTCATAGAACTTTGATTTTTACAAACCATGTAATTCATTGCTTGTGCTATAAATGTTGTCTGCTAAGGCAAGAGTTCATTAACTGAGCATGATTGTATATTTGTTTTTTTATTAAATTTGTTTACCACTGATTTTGTAAAGTAAAATTTTCATAGTTCACTTGCTAAACAAGCTTATTGTAATGATTATTTAAGCCATTTGTGCAATAGACTTCAGTAGCCATTTTAGAAACAAAGTAATTTTTTTGTGAAAAAAAACTTTTGTGGCAAGTTGATTGTCAATGACGATTCAAACTATCAAGCTGTTTTCATGGAAACCTGAATACAAAAGGGATTTGTTATGCGAGATAGATTTTGTGTTTAAACCCTAAGTTCAGGAAGGAGTTAAAGATTAATTTCACATGGATTGTAACTTTATACAAATTTATAACCAACCGAAGTTTAATAATTAAATGATCAATTTGTCTACAGTAAACTCTCAGTGCAATAAGACCTAATGTATGTAATTTGGACAAAATTGAACATAATTGTAAGAATTCCATTTTTGCCATGATCTGTAAATGTCATTGAACATTCAAGCTTTATGTATTAGTCTGTATTCTTACCCTTTTTGTGTATATCTGTTTTTGTAAAGTAAACAATCTCATTTAAGGCAAGCTTTTGGTCAACAAATGTTCTAGCAATCAACTTGTCTTAAACGACCTGTCTTCAATCTGCCTATCTTCAACCAACCTGTCTTCAGTCAACTTGTACTCAACCAATCTGTCTTGAATCTGCCTGTATTCAACCAATCTGTCTTCAATCTGCCTGTCTTCAACCGACCTGTCTTCAGTCAACTTATATTCAATCAACCTGCATTAAACCAACCTGTTTTCAAACTACTTGGCTTCTATAAATCTGGATGCAAAAAAGTAAAAAAAGCTGACTTCACAGTTTTACCTGCTGGTCATTGGGTATATTCATAATTGCAGTGGCAGAGACATATTCAATCAACATGTATTCAATCAATCTGTCTTCAATCAACCTGTATTCAAGCAAATGGGTTTAAAAAAAAGCCGACTTCACAGTTTTAACTCCTGGTCGTTGGGTATATTCCTAATCCTGTATGAGCTGCCGAGACATATGGTGCTTGGAAATCATTTGCTTGACCCTAATAACACTTGTGGGTACCCATTTATACACTTGGGTGGAGTAGAACAATTCAAGGTTAATTTCTTGCTCAAGGAAATTAGTGGTGACCAGACCAAGGTTCGAGCCACAGACCCCGTGACCCGGAGTAGTGTGTTCTAGCACTGGACTTCCCCGCTCATCTAGAAAGATTTCATGTATGAAAAATGTATACGTGTTCAAAACCTGAATGTGGCATAATAATTCATTTTTCATTAAGTCAAGATTATAATCCACCAGTCTTCATTTTGAACCCTGTGTGCAGTAGGGTTTTTTACATTTGTAAATGGATTAACTGGGGGCGCCCGTGGCGTAGTGGTAGAGTCGCCGATTTGGTACTCCTCTGACTGCTTAGCCTCTCACCGCGTGGGTTTGAGCCCCGTTCAGGGTGAAGGACTTAATGTGGGAAGGTCTTCCAGCTGACTTGCGGTGCATCGGTGGTTCTACCCAGAGATTTATCTGCGGTCTCCCTCCACCAAAAGCTGTACATTGCTACAATGATCAAGATTGGTCGCTGCAATGGATTTTCAAAAACAAAACAAACAAATTGATTAACTAGTTAACCTTTTTAAATACATGTATACACATATGTCCCAATGAAGCAGACTGGCCTTGTAGTATATTTCATGCAGAACCCTTTTTGGCACCAGTTATTTTAAAAAATAAAGTTACATGTTTACACCAAAATATACCTCAGAAAATCTTTGTAAACAATACTAGAAGTACATGACGGTTGCATCAAAAATAATGCCATGGCTGAAAAAAAGGAAATAGCAATTAAACTTGTATTGTTGACTTGTAGTGTCTTCAATGACATAAAAAGAAATATTAACAAATAACATAAAATATGTCAATGTCACAATACTTCAAAATGTGCAAGAACAACATGTTAAGATGTTGTTTTTTTAAAATTGAATTTAATCATTGAAGCAAAATTACAACATTGTTTTTACTGACCTGGGTTTGAGCTGATCAAGCAACAAACAGCATATTAAGTGTTTGCTTGGAAATGAATATTGTTTTTATTTCCACATAAAGTAATAACTGAGCATAAATTTGAGAAACTTTCTCAAACATAAAGTAAGCAATATACAAAATACAAAGCCAAATCCTGATTAATTCAGGATCCTACTTTACAAATTTAAAGATAATATGAAATAACCAGTTAGTCATTAGTAATACTAATTTATACTAATTTATAAAATAATGTTCAGTGTTTCATATATTTAACTATTCAATTCAAGATGAAGTGACATCTCCAGCCCCTTCCTTTTCCCCTATCCTCAAAAAGTCGAGTCATTGACAGCGCTAACCTGTCGGGGTGTGACATCGAGGTGCAATAAACAGTGCAAACACAGTCCTGCTCAAATAATTAGGACAGAACAGAGTTTATTCACTTTGACTGAGGTACATAGGCCCATCGTCAATAAACATTTAACATATACACAAAAAACAAAACATGCATGAAACATAATATGATACATGTAATTAATGGAATAACAATAATAAAGACAAACCACATAAAAGTAGATAAACCACATAAGTAGATAAACCACAGATAAACCACATATGTAGATAAACCACAGACAAACCACATAAGCGGATAAACCACAGATATACCATATAAGAAGATAAACCACATAAGTAGATAAACCACATAAGTAGATAAAACCACCGATAAACCACATAAGTAGATAAACCACACAAGTAGATACCAATATTTCATTTTTATCACTGATTCACAGTGGATTTAATATTCAGGTTAAATTGTTTTGGCTACAGTTGACCCCAAATTTGCTTTTTTGTTTATATGTTTTATTCAACACCAGTAAATGATAAAAATATAAGCCAGCGTTTAAGACCACTAAACATTTGTTAATAAAGCTTTAATTATATTATTATATACATGTATTTATTATTAACCAGAAAGCAATTTTATAGTCATGGTACTACAATAATGTAGACAATGTTAGCTTACAATTTATCACCTGTCAATTGTCCCTTGCTTTGTCAGATGGAGACCCAGTCTGGTAAAACATTTTTGCAAGGAGTTCTTCCAGCTTCTCTTTCGTATTGTGGGGGTTCTCTCAGCACATACATTCAGGGTCCTCTACCTTCAATAGAATCTGAATGTCTCAAAAGTGATGATATCATAATTCTGTGTTTCCATGTATGAAAAAATACGATCAGTCATTCTGCATTTTACCCAGAAATGGGTTGCATTCTTAATCTGTATAGGAATTAGACACATAACCCAGAAATGGGTTACATTCTTTAATATGTATAGGAATTAGACATATAACCCAGAAATGGGTTAGAATCTTTATCTGTATGGAAATTAGACATGTAACCCAGAAATGGGTAACATTCTCATCTGTATGGGAATTAGAAATATAACCTAGAAATCGGTTAGAATCTTTATCTGTATGGAAATTAGACACATACAAACCTTAATATTGTGCCGATAGTATTTTCCCCATAAGCAATTTAACATAATGGTGCTACATAAATGGCCTATAGTGGTTTAGTCTCTGTCCACATTTGTGACACCGACTCCAAATAACTGAAATACAGTTGGTGGGAATATAAAACCCATCAAATGAGCATGTGTGACACAATAATAAATATTGTAAATGTAAACACATTATTTCCCCCTGTTCAATTGTTGTAATTAGCATGCATATATCAAAAGATAAGAATATAACATATACAATGGTCATTGTGATTAAAGTTTATGTCGTTTTCAAATACCGGCCGAAATAGTTCAAGTGGTAGAGCGTCGGCTTGCGGATCGGGAGGTCGCGGGTTCAAACCCCGGCCGGGACAAACCAAAGACTTTAAAGTTGGTAGTAGTGGCTTCCCTCCTAACGCTCAGGGCAAAGGGGACATCATTATGTCTGACTCGTCAGTGTCAGTATAATGGACCAGCCGGGTTCAGTCCCTGGGCACCTCATGAGTGCCCCTGTGCTATAATGATAGAAATGACGCTGCACAGTATCGACAAAAATAACGGCAAATCCCAATCCCTTTTTTCAAATGAATCATAAAAACAAATACTGATTCAAAGGAAACAACAAGTTTTTAGGTTATTTTCAAAACATATTTCCTTCATATATGTATGTAGTTTGAGTAGAGTACAGTATACCGGTATATAAGTAATATACTTATTTATTATTTATTGTATTGATTAATTGACTTAGACACATGCAAGTGTCTTTGATTACCTTTACTGTTTTTTGTTGTTGAAGTTCATGTTGAACCAAATTGTACTTTTAGTGCAAAGTCCTGTTAAGGAGATATTAACCACTTTCATGTTAAGATACAATTTAGATTTTAAAGTTGATACAGTTTTTAGTTCTTATTCAACTGGTGTTGAATAAAAAAAAATCCCAAATTTTAGATTTTGAATAAAAAATAGAAAATGCTTTCATAAAAGTAAATCTTTATTTTTGACTGAAATTTTCTATTTTTAACTTTATACATTCTACATAGATTTTATTTTTTTCATACTGATATTAAAAATAGCTATATTAACTATGTATGGATTTTTTTATAAACCTCTCTAATTCTATTGCGATGCTTCACATGTATGCCAGAAACAAATAATCACATTGTATATTTAACTTTTGTGGATATGGTTATTTTTGTGAAAATATATTTTTGTTATTTTGTAATTACATAGTATATATATATATAATGTTATATAAAAATAAAATTCATTTTCATACCTTGGTGCTTTGTTTTCATTTACACACTAGTCTTGTACCCAACATGTCTCACCTTGTTGAATAAGAACCACATTTTCAGTGACAGACCTCAAAATATGCTCTTCCGCATTATTTAAAGAAATCTCACATGGAATAATATTACACCATTTAATATATACGTTCTTTACCAGACACGGTAGCGCAATCAGTAGAACTTCGGCTCCAGTTACAGGAGGCATCAGGTTCGATTCCGAGCCACAACATACCAAAGTCGTTAAAGATGATATTGGTATAGCTCCCTTGCTAACGCTCAAGCAAATATAAGGGTAGTTCCACGACTGGTTGGCCCGGTGTCAGGATAATGCGACTGGGTGTGGTATCATGCCAGGTGTTCACGGCATGCTATACACAGTGAAGGCAGCACTATGTCTGCTTCAAGTGGACACCATCTCCAGATGACTGAATACTGTTGGTGGGACGATAAACCCAATAGACAAACAATATAATCATACCCTCTCCATTGGCAACATATATTTAAAGCATCACTTAATCCTTTAGTTGTCGCTTTTATACAATACTGTGTGACATTTTACAATGCTTTAAATGCTTTCCTGCTTTTTAATGTGTATAATGGATACTGAATGTGTTTACCAGGTTATTTATGAAGAATGCAATAGACCAACTGTTCCATAAAAATTCCAACTAAAGACTGACATATCTAGACTTTGATAAACTCCAACCCAAGACTGACTCTCAGTCACATCAAGACTTTGATAAACTCCAACCCAAGACTGACTCTCAGTCATATCTAGACTTTGATAAACTCCAACCCAAGGCTGACTCTCAGTCATATCTAGACTTTGATAAACACCAACTCGAGGCTGACTCTCAGTCATATCTAGACTTTGATAAACACCAACTCGAGGCTGACTCTCAGTCATATCTAGACTTTGATAAACTCCAGCCCGAGGCTGACTCTCAGTCATATCTAGACTTTGAAAAACTCCAACCCAAGACTGACTCTCAGTCATATCTAGACTTTGATAAACTCCAGCCCGAGGCTGACTCTCAGTCATATCTAGACTTTGATAAACTCCAACCCAAGGCTGACTCTCAGTCATATCTAGACTTTGATAAACACCAACTCGAGGCTGACTCTCAGTCATATCTAGACTTTGATAAACTCCAACCCAAGACTGACTCTCAGTCATATCTAGACTTTGATAAACTCCAGCCCGAGGCTGACTCTCAGTCATATCTAGACTTTGATAAACTCCAACCCAAGACTGACTCTCAGTCATATCTAGACTTTGATAAACACCAACTCGAGGCTGACTCTCAGTCATATCTAGACTTTGATAAACTCCAGCCCGAGGCTGACTCTCATTAAATGTAGACTTTGATAAACTCCAAACCAAGACTGACTCTCAGTCATATCTAGACTTTGATAAACTCCAACCCAAGACTGACTCTCAGGCACATTAAGACTTTGATAAACTCCAGTCCGAGGCTTACTCTCAGTCATATCAAGACTTTGATAAACACCAACTCGAGGCTGACTCTCAGTCACATCAAGACTTTGATAAACTCCAGCCCGAGGCTGACTCTCAGTCATATCTAAACATTGATAAACTCAAATCTGAGGCTGATTCTCAGTCAAATCAGGACTTTAATAAACTCAACCCTGAGACTGACCCTCAGTCACATCAAGACTTTGATAAACTTAAACCCAAGACTGACTCTCAGTCACATCAAGACTTTGATAAACTCCAATCCGAGGCTGACTCTCAGTCACATCAAGACTTTGATAAACTCAAACCCAAGACTGACTCTCAGTCACATCAAGACTTTGATAAACTCCAATCCGAGGCTGACTCTCAGTCACATCAAGACTTTGATAAACTCCAACCCGAGGCTGACTCTCAGTCTCATCAAGACTTTGATAAACTCCAACCCGAGGCTAACTCTCAGTTACATTAATACTTTGATAAACTCCAACCCGAGGCTAACTCTCAGTCACATCAAGACTTTGATAAACTCCAACCCGAGGCTAACTCTCAGTCACATCAAGACTTTGATAAACTCCAACCCGAGGCTGACTCTCAGTCTCATCAAGACTTTGATAAACTCCAACCCGAGGCTAACTCTCACTTACATTAATACTTTGATAAACTCCAACCTTGAGACTGACTCTCAGTCACATCAAGACTTTGATAAACTCCAACCCGAGGCTGACTCTCAGTTACATTAATACTTTGATAAACTCCAACGTTGAGACTGACTCTCAGTCACATCAAGACTTTGATAAACTCCAACCCGAGGCTGACTCTCTGGTAATCTTGACTTTGATAAACTCCAACTCGAGACTGACTCTCAGTCACATCTAGACTTTGATAAACTCCAACCCGAGGCTGACTCTCAGTCACATCAAGACTTTGATAAACTCCAACCCGAGGCTGACTCTCAGTCACATCAAGACTTTGATAAACTCCAACCCGAGGCTGACTCTCAGTCACATCAAGACTTTGATAAACTCCAACCCAAGGCTGACTCTCAGTCACATCAAGACTTTGATAAACTCCAAACCAAGGCTGACTCTCAGTCACATCAAGACTTTGATAAACTCCAACCTTGAGACTGACTCTCAGTCACATCAAGACTTTGATAAACTCCAACCCGAGGCTGACTCTCAGTCATATCAAGACTTTGATAAACTCCAACCCGAGACTGACTCTCAGTCACATCAAGACTTTGATAAACTCCAACCCGAGACTGACTCTCAGTCACATCAAGACTTTGATAAACTCCAACCCGAGGCTGACTCTCAGTCACATCAAGACTTTGATAAACTCCAATCCGAGGCTGACTCTCAGTCACATCAAGACTTTGATAAACTCCAACCCAAGACTGACTCTCAGTTACATCAAGACTTTGATAAACTCCAACCCGAGACTGACTCTCAGTCACATCAAGACTTTGATAAACTCCAACTCGAGGCTGACTCTCAGTCACATCAAGACTTTGATAAACTCCAACTCGAGGCTGACTCTCAGTCACATCAAGACTTTGATAAACTCCAACCCGAGACTGACTCTCAGTCACATCAAGACTTTGATAAACTCCAACCCAAGACTGACTCTCAGTCATATCAAGACTTTGATAAACTCCAATCCGAGGCTGACTCTCAGTCATATCTAGACTTTGTTAAACTCCAACTCGAGACTGACTCTCAGTCACATCAAGACTTTGATAAACTCCAGCCCGATGCTGACTCTCAGTCACATCAAGACTTTGATAAACTCCAACCCGAGGCTGACTCTCAGTCATATCAAGACTTTGATAAACTCCAACCCGAGGCTGACTCTCAGTAAATCTAGACTTTGATAAACTCCAACCCAAGACTGACTCTCAGTCATATCTAGACTTTGATAAACTCCAACCCGAGGCTGACTCAGTCACATCAAGACTTTGATAAACTTCAACCCAAGACTGACTCTCAGTCAAATCAAGACTTTGATAAACTCCAACCCAAGACTGACCCTCAGTCACATCAAGACTTTGATAAAATCCAACCCGAGGCTGACTCTCAGTTACATCAAGACTTTGATAAACTCCAACTCGAGACTGACTCTCAGTCACATCAAGACTTTGATAAACTCCAACCCAAGACTGACTCTCAGTCACATCAAGACTTTGATAAACTCCAACCCAAGACTGACTCTCAATCACATCAAGACTTTGATAAACTCCAACTCAAGACTGACTCTCAGTCACATCAAGACTTTGATAAACTCCAACCCAAGACTGACTCTCAATCACATCAAGACTTTGATAAACTCCAACTCAAGACTGACTCTCAGTCACATCAAGACTTTGATAAACTCCAACTCAAGACTGACTCTCAGTCACATCAAGACTTTGATAAACTCCAACCCAAGACTGACTCTCAATCACATCAAGACTTTGATAAACTCCAACTCAAGACTGACTCTCAATCACATCAAGACTTTGATAAACTCCAACTCGAGACTGACTCTCAGTCACATCAAGACTTTGATAAACTCCAACCCGAGGCTGACTCTCAGTCACATCAAGACTTTGATAAACTCCAACCCGAGGCTGACTCTCAGTCACATCAAGACTTTGATAAACTCCAACCCAAGGCTGACTCTCAGTCACATCAAGACTTTGATAAACTCCAAACCAAGGCTGACTCTCAGTCACATCAAGACTTTGATAAACTCCAACCCAAGACTGACCCTCAGTCATATCTAGACTTTGATAAACTCCAACCCAAGACTGACTCTAAGTCACATCAAGACGTTGATAAACTCCAACCCGAGGCTGACTCTCAGTCACATCAAGACTTTGATAAACAACAACCTGAGACTGACTCTCAGTCACATCAAGACTTTGATAAACTCCAACCCAAGACTGACCCTCAGTCACATCAAGACTTTGATAAACTCCAACCCAAGACTGACCCTCAGTCATATCTAGACTTTGATAAACTCCAACCCAAGACTGACTCTCAGTCACATCAAGACTTTGATAAACTCCAGCCCGAGGTTGACTCTCAGTCACATCAAGACTTTGATCAACTCCAGCCCGAGACTGACTCTCAGTCACATCAAGACTTTGATAAACTCCAACCCAAGACTGACTCTCAGTCACATCAAGACTTTGATAAACTCCAACCCAAGACTGACTCAGTCACATCAAGACTTTGATAAACTCCAACCCAAGACTGACTCTCAGTCACATCAAGACTGGTTTAGCCTAGGAAAAATGATTGAGCCATCTGCCTAACAAAAAAAATTCGGCCAAAATTGCCAAAGTCGCTGATCAAAACGACGGATTTGGGGCCGATTTTGGGTTAAATCTACTTTGCTTCAAACTTTAGCCAAAACTATGTCACAATGGGTTTTTGGGAGTGCAGGGCAAGAATCCGATGTCCGTTTTTGGGTATCTCTTACCATTTTGGAGATATAGCGGTGGGGAAAAGCGCACGTGCGCACCTGTTCTGGAAAACGGTCTGTACGCCGACAGGGTAAGAGATAGCCCAAAACTAACACCGGATTCGTGTTCAGCATGCCTGGTTTAGCCTAGGAAAAAAAGATTGAGCCATCTGCCTAAAAATATTTTTTTTCTCCAAAATTGCAAAAATCGCTAATCAAAACGTCAGATTTTTGGTCGATTTTGAGTGAAATTCACTTTGCTTCAAACCTTAGCCAAAACTATGTCACAGTGGGTTTTTTCGGGTGGAGAGCAAGAATCCGGCGTCCGTTTTTGGATACCTCTTACTATTTTTGAGATATAGCGGTGGGAAAAACAGCGCACGTGCGCACCTGTTCTGGAAAACGGTCTGTACGCCGACACGGTAAAAGATAGCCCAAAACTTACACAGGATTCGTGTTCAGCATGCCTGGTTAAGTCTAGGAAAAAAGATTGAGCCATCTGCCTAACAAAAAAAATTCGGCCAAAATTGCCAAAATCGCTGATCAAAACGTCGGATTTGGGGCCGATTTTGGGTTAAATCTACTTTGCTTCAAACCTTAGCCAAAACTATGTCACAATGGGTTTTTGGGAGTGCAGGGCAAGAATCCGGCGTCCGTTTTTGGATACCTCTTATCATTTTGAGATATAACGGTGGAAAAAACAGCGCACGTGCGCACCTGTTCTGGAAAACGGTCTGTACGCCGACACGGTAAGAGATAGACCAAAACTAACACCGGATTCGTGTTCAACATGCCTGGTTTAGCTTAAGAAAAAAGATTGAGCCATCTGCCTAACAAAAAAAAAAATCGGCCAAAATTGTCAAAATCGCTGATCAAAACGACAGATTTGGGGCCGATGTTGGGTGAAATCCACTTTGCTTCAAACCTTAGCCAAAACTATGTCACAATGGTTTTTGGGGGTGCAGAGCAAGAATTCGGCTTCCGAAAGTCGGCTTGAAAACATTTAATTTTGTCGTAATATATCTCAACATGCGATTATTTCAAGTGTTATATATTATTAAACAGTATTCTAAATACAAATAGACATTTCCTCACATAGAAATACAGCCCCAAATGTATGTATATACGATTTTATATGTATACATAGACATATTTTTCGATACGGAATCACACATCCCAAATATCTGCTACGTTCGATTAGAGGTCGAGTGACGTCACCGTCTAAATGTAGAATAGTGTGACGAAATAATGGTCAAAACCTTCCTTAATGTCTTCTATTTTCAATTTGACAACTTAACTTTGTGTATAAATAATGATTTCTTTCAAAACAACATTTAAAGTCAATTTTCACATTATATTATGGAATTTGGCCATGGTCAATTCGAATCTAACCGATCGAAATTGTTGTGTGGCAACTACAGACGCGCCGCTCTCCACGGATCTGTACAATATATAGGTCAACCACGAGTATTGAGTCGTACAATGTTGATTTTTTTATCTCGTTTAGGTACTATAACATAATATGCAATATATTTTGTATAATTGGCATGTCTGAAAGGTCCTATCTTTACAGGCTTACCGTAATAACCGTACATCAAGTACACCTGCCTTACCACAATCGTAACAACTCGGTCATTTCCGTAACTTTCGGAATTTCCGAAGATATCGCCGAGGGGTCCCGATTGGCCTGACCACCTACCCTTGCTGTTTTCTTCCACAACAACCTTTTACAAAATATATAACAGCAGGCCTGAGCACCTACCCACAGTGATTTCCTACTATCTAACTTTATATAATGTATAACTGACATATTTAACCTATCCTTGGTGGTTGTCTATAATAGACGTCCATATATAGTTTATAGGAGCCATCAGGGGCGTAGCTAGGCATAAGATGTCTACTCATAGCAGCTATGGAGTGTGTGTGTGTGGGGGGGGGGGATATTTGTAGATCGTACATGGCGGCTTCTTGGGAGGTTTCGGTATCAAGATATAACTGGATATTAAGCAAATGTATGACAGAATTATCTGAGATGTTCTTTTTCTGAAATACAAAAGTATAAAATTTGTTCCATAAATGGAGCTACTGAACAGTTACTAAAACGATTTAGTAATTTTACATATTGTTCATGGTGCAATTGGCGGTAATATTGAATTACAAAAAAAAAAAAAATACACCTTACCCGTTAAATGTAAGATTTTTTATTGCAGATTGAATTTTTACGGTTTTATTATTTGGGGACACAATCGTAACAACTCGGCCATTTCCGTAATTTTCGGACTTTCGGAAAATAACCTCGTAAACCATAGTAGTGATACAACCATCTATTTATAGATTCAGTGATATGGTCGATTGTAATTTGGCTACCTAATCGCGTTTGTTTAAATATGGCGACCTTCGAAGAATGTGTGTCTTTTGCTGTTGAAAAATTCAATTTAAAATACACTCTGAAAGCTGAACAATTAAAGACTTTACATCACGTGTATGATCAGGGACGGACTACTTTCTCTGCATATGATTTCCGAGGTCTATTTCCGAAGAAATCGCCGAGGGGTCCCGATTGTTGGGGACAATGTGTACGCGGCTGCGTATTCTGCGTACAGGCAGCTACGCGCCTAGCCATCTCTGACTACCGACCCTCACTGGTTTCAATAATAGCCTTCAGTGTTTAATATATAATAGACAAGTTTTGTCCATAATAATGGCCATAATGGCCCACCATACATGTATAATATAGTAAATATAACAAATATCTGACCAACTACGCATGCTTGTTTTCATAAAAGACCTGTACATGGCATACTAGACTCTTTTGTAAACTTCCTTGTCTGCTTTTCGAGTTAATATAATAAGCATAGCTAGGCATGATACGACGTGTACGCAAAGCTGCCAGCGGTTTCGGAGGCATGTTCCTACCCCACCAAATAAAAGTGTTTCTGGGGAGTTGATTTTTGGCGAGTATGTTTTATTTTGGTATCAAGATATTACTAGAATTTACGTAAGGCGTAATGTTACAGAAGCTTTAATATTAAAATATGAAATGATTTCATAATGGCATAGTTCTTTCATTCCGGTAGAACAGCTATTCAAACACAAGCACCAATTATCTGGTAATGACCATTTATGTAAAATTTGATCTACGCTTTTTATTTATACAAGAAATAAATAACTTATTAACATGCAGACGTATTTTTATCACCGTGTCTTAAAGCAAAATTTCATTATGTGAACAATACGAATTTTGCATTTAAAGGTGGTATCCGACCGTTTGTCCACATTTTATATATGTAACAGTATTAGTAAATAGGAACGATTGGAATTCCTGCTAAAAATAGACACCGATGTCTCATGTTCATGGTTGAACAAAAACATTAATGGTCACATGTTGTTGTTTGGGGGTGGGGGTGGGGGTGTTGTTTAAAAATAGCTAACAGTGAAGCGTGGCTTACATAGGAAATACATGTTTGTAATGACGATTGCGGCGTTATTATTCACTTTTCCGACAGTGTTGGACATCAATAAACAGCATTTTACGAGATCTGTTTATATAACAATGGTTTACTAAGCTGTATAATGAACATATTTTTGGTCAAAACTGTCGGAGACCACCTTTAAGCCATTTTGGGAAATCGCAATAGACAAATAATTTAAGTGGAATAAGGCTAACGGATATAAAGCAATTAGAAAACCAATGATAATTTTGTCAAGAATTGACTCTCGAATTTATATCAGGAAATCCCGTGTATAAACCATGTCTATGTGTATGGTGTAGCGTACTTCTTCCTAACAACAAAGCTATGTGCTGTGTTTGTCAGTTAAGTGCAGAAACCTTTTTATAACTAACGAAACAAAAAAGTGGTAAACGACACACAAAAAAGTTGCAATTCTGTGCAAATCCCTCCACCAAATACTAGATCTACCAGATAATTATCTAATAGTAATAAAAGTAATAAAACCAATATTAAACATCGAGTATATATTATAACGCACAATCGTTAATACATTTAAATACAAAATAAATGAAGCAGAGAAAAAACCTATAAATTCAATACGAATTACAATCGATTATTTAAAGTAAATATAAATGTAGAAACATACCAGTCCAGCTTATAAATCTTGTAAAAGATTCAGTGTGTATGTATTGAATGATCAGTGATGATGCTTCCAGTAAGGGTTCAATGGCAGAATGAATGGGAGAGGGGAAAAGTGTATAAAGAAAGGCGGGAAATCAATTGTTAGTAAAAACAACGCACACACCAGACAAACTGGTTTAAAACCATCTCACTCACTGACCATGACGCTTTAAACGGTACTTACATACAGAATGCCACAAGGTAGAACGATGTACACGGACACCATGAAACATGCGGACAAAATATGACAATAACACACAAACACACCCTGGTTACATAAGGCCTTTTGCTAACTGGATAGTATTTAGGACATTATCGGCACTCACAAAACAACACATTGTGTAATACATGTAGGCAAGCTTCTAGCCCTGAAATATGTCGGGGGAATTAAGAGACAAATTGGCAAGGGTCACTGGAACCTCCAAGAAATGGAGAATATGGCAGTTTCCCAACATAATGTTAAGCTTTCTTTGACTAGCTTTTTGAAGAGGAGTTACTCGTTTATTTACTTTACAATAGTGTTATTCTATCTGAAAGAAAATTTGTCTTCTTCCTATACATTTATCATAGAAGTAAATGGTTTTCATGTCTGTTGATACCATCTCATTTTGTGCATGAACAGTAAATAAATTCCAACCATAGATAATTTTAAAACATATTTTCCACTTCAACTAGTTCAAACCAGTTTACGTCATTTGTGTTACATAAGATGATACATTGTTAAAAGACTCCGTTAATTATATATATAAACTGTTATCCAGTTTCTACTTTCTCATAGAAAACCACATGTTTGCTATTTATTCTTGATTAATCCAATTTCTTCATGTATTCTTAATTATTTAACTTTCATTTGTTTAGGCAATAATGGTATCAGAGAGCTTAGCACTAATATTTTATAATTATAAATACTCTGTTATAATTAACTTACAAGTTAAATTAACTGTTTTTTGTGCTTGCATACTCGTTATATAAAATTTATCATCTTAATAAGTACATAAATATTTTTTAAATATTTTATTTAAATTTGAATTTGACAGTAGAATATATTAAGATCACTTTGGACACTTTTGAAACCTTTTTTTAATTCATTAGTAGGTGTTTTTGACATTTGACTTGTTTGCACTTTGTTTGGGTGTTGTTGTTTTTGTAGGCCACAAGCTTAAAACCAAAGTATAGAATTGATGTCTAGTTAGTGAACTATAATATGAACTGTTACTGTGATTATTGATAAAAAGACAAAATACTGTTTTAAAAATAGAAATAAGCAACATAGTCACTTTAACGCGCATTCACGGAAATCTCCCTCCCTGGCACCCCAATCTTCCTCTCTGGGAAGCTAAGTCTCCCTATTTGGGACCAAGGGAATATCACATGTCTGATGAAGCAACTGCCACATGGCTTAATGACATTGTCACAAAGCATTATGCTATTGTCACAAAGCATAATAGCATTATAACAAAGCATAATGCATTTTTGGCAGAAATACCATTCCATATACTAACCTTGTTCTTCCACAAAAGCAGATAATGAAAACAGACAGAAAATGGCATCCCGTACCGCTTATATCGGAGATCTTCGGTGTTTATTAGCTTTATGTTGATGATGAACAATAGGTACTCCAAAATAGTCGATATACCTGTAAAACTGTTTCCGGGTTACCGATGATATATAATTACAGAATCATATTCATAGGTTGTAAAAACGTAAACAAATCGAGTTTATTACATTTAAATCATATGAAGGCATCTTAAATTATTTTGATCCAACTTTCAAACGCAAAACGATTTAAGTAAACCGTAAAGGTAATATCCAACAGTTTGCACCATTTATTTTTCTATTATGCTACCCCAAAAAGTATTGTCACCTGAAAAGCTACCATGAACGGCTGTTTATTGGCGCCCTGCATCCATATAGAAAGTAAACAGAACACACCACTTGTCGTTGCAAATATGTTTTTCCTATCCGAGCCACGCTGTACTGTTAGCTATTTTTAAACTAAGAAACCACGTGACCACTTACCCTTGAAATCACCTTAAAGGTGGCATCCGACAGTTTGCCTATATCTAATACATATAACAATATAAAACCACTGCTTTGGGAAATTTAGGCTTAAGTTTTGTATAGTCTTAATAAATACGATTTTAAACATTAAATGAAGTGTTAGACATAACCAATCGAGAAAAAAATCAATCTGACTGTATATTATTTCCAAAGGTATAAATAGCTCGAAATGGTTTCTGCTAAAAATAGATATCGACGTAATTACCCGGATGACTATATAACGTGATCTCAAAAGTCAATGGTCACGTGGTTTTCTAAGTTGTAAAATAGCTATCTCCACAGCGTGGCTCGGATAGGAAATGCCTCTTTGCAATGACGAGTGGTTATTTATGCTGACTTATTTCGTTATTTGAGAAAAGAAATTTTGGCCCAAACTGTCGGATAACACCTTAAATGATCATCTTAATAATCGATATCTATTTTTAGCTGAAATCCCCATCGTGCTTTTCATAGATTTGGAAATGATGGACATTTAAGTCGATATATTTCACGATTTGTACTGTTTACGAACGTTTTCAATCGTTCTTAAGATTTATAATGAAACGCACCCTATAATTGGTAGGATGAAAATAGCAAATATAACAAAATACATGACATTACATTGGATATCTAAGCCTATACCTTCTTTAACGACCCATACTTTATACCGCTATAGCCAATAAATACATCTCTCCTTTTTAAACAATTGACAACAACCTTATATTTTAATTAAATTACCCCTCGAAATTGAAATGTGTTTTCTGTTCTAATTGCCAATTTCTGTCTCTGCACAAAACTATTTCTTTCATTATTTAAGGTCTTAACATTAATTACAGGCTGCGGTGCATTTAATTAAAATTTAGCATTTTGTGTCTGTATTTTTTTTAATTAAGGGTCATAATGTAATACAAAAACGTTTAATCAATTAGAGACCCCAAACAACACAACTACAATATTGAGTATTTACATAATTTGCCATAAAATTAATTGCTTCTAAGTCATAGTTAAAATATCGACATTCAAATAATAAAGGACAGGCCCTGTTTACTATTCATCCCTGCTAACTGTCATTACACAACTTGACTTAAATACCCAGTAAAGAACAATGGAAACACCAGACAATGCCCACTCAAGTTTGTTCAGCATTTTTAATTTTAACAATGACCAAGGGACAATCTGTTTATAAAAGTGATCTTATTTGCGTAGGAACATCCCGCATTGAACATAGTGATCCGCACTTTATATGCAAATAAATTATTCTGTTCCAATCGAGCCAATCAGCATATTGTTTAACAATACACGTGACTTATCCTACGTCATTAAAGGTGGTATCTGCCAATTTGGACTTTTTTTCAAATAATCAAATCAGTCATTGTTACCTAAAAAGTTCCTGCAAAATATTGTTCATTGATGTCCTAGATCTGTGCGAATAGTCAATCAAAAATCACCACTCGTCATTGCAATCAGGTATTTCCTATCTGAGCCACGCAGCAAAAATAATTATTTTTAAACTTAGAAAACCACCTGACCCCTTACTTTTGGGATCACGTTATATAGTCATCCGAGTAATCCGCTCTGACGTAAGAGACCACTATCGAGCTTTTGTACTCCTGGAAAGAAAACACATTCAGAGTAATTTTTTTGCGATTTGTTCCGTCTTACAATTCATTGAGGTCCATGATCTGTGTGAACAGTCAAGCATAAATCACCTCTCGTCATTGAAGATAGGTATTTCCTATCCGAGCGACCCTGCAGAGATGGCTATTTTTAAATTGGAAAACCACGTGACAACTTACTTTTAAGATCACGTTATATAGTCATCCGTGTAAACCGATTTGAAGTCGATATCTACTTTTTAGCAATGACCACTATCAAGTTTATATACAGCTGTAAAGAATACACTTTCAGTGTGTTTTTTGTTGTTGTTGTTGTTGTTGTTGTTTTTCCGCAATAAGTGCTGTTTAACAATTCAATTTGTGTTCAAAATCCTATTTTTTAAGACTAAAGTATGGATTTATACAAAAAATATGCCAAAATTTCCCCAAGCAGTGGTTGGATAGTGTTATATGTATTTGATATAGGCAAACTGTCGGATACCATTTTTAAAGAGTTCCTACCAGTTTAATGAGCTGAAACGGTTTACAATACACGTTGCTGAAAAGCGTTGCAACAAATTCCCTTGTCGATCAGAGATTATATATGTTATGCCATTATTGATCAGAGGTTAAATTTTATTCCATATGATTGATCAGATATTATATTTTTTCCAGTACCTATCAGAGGTTAAATTTTATTCCATGACTGATTAGAGGTTGTATTTCATGCCATAATTAATCCGAGGTTTTATTTTATTCCATTATCGATCAGGACCACGGGTCAGAGTATGTACATGTTTGGCGCAACGATCTGCATTTCGTGTTTATTTTTAAAGGTGGTATCCCACAGTTAGAAGTATTTTTCTCTCATGCAATCAAATAAACTATTTTTACCCGAAAAGATCCCGCTAAATGCTCTTTATTGGTGCCCTACAACCACATAAAAAGAACCCCCACCCCAAAATGTCATTACAAAAATGTATTTCCTATCCGAGCCACGCTGCACAACTAAGAAAAAACGTGAGTACTTGCTTTAAAGATGAAGTTATAATGGCCCGTTCCCACCACCTGTGTCTTCTTTTGGAGCGAACTTTTCTGGCACGAACCAGAGCAGCCCCAATTTATAAAAAAATGTTGATATTCTTCCTCATCTGACATGTTTTCTCTTCAACATACGTTCACAAAAGAAAGATACGCTGTACGTATACGGACACCAAGAATAGGGTGTCCGCATTGAAATCTTCCGCATACGGATACTGATACGCATCCTGATCCGGATACTGAAACGTGGAAAAGCGGCCTAATAAGCTCTGACTTCGGTTTCTACCTTAAGCTGAAATCCACATCATGCTTATTTATATATTTAGAAGTATGAGACATTTAAAGCGAGATATTTCACGATTTGTTCTGCCTAACACTTGATGTAATGTTATAAACAGCCGCTACTTAAACTTAAGTATAAGTTTATACAGCACACATAATCCTTCTACACCCCTCTCCAACTTCGCATATAATAATTGACCCCTGTATTATCATAATTAACGACTCCTCCCTATGTGTATTTACTTATCAACGCATGACCTGATCTTGTGTCGTATTTTGAATCTACCAACACCCGTTGATAAACACTATAGATAATTAACGCGTCACTATCGCACTAATCAGTGTAAAGTTAAGGCTGACGTATATACATGATGTAACAGTACTATATTCTGGGGTCTTTTACCAATATTACCCTTGACTATACTCAGTCGCTTCAGAGTACCTGTATTTCTAAAACGAAGAAAGAAATATTTTAACGACGTTACTAATCTAAGACAAGAAAGGCATTCTTTTTCGACATGCATATTTATTTGCATATTCGTACAGAACTCAGAACATTTGTTTGTCTTTTGTATTACATTTTGTTTGATATATATATATATATGTGTGTGTGTGTGTGTGTGTGTGTGTGTGTGTGTGTGTGTGTGTGTGTGTGTGTGTGTGTGTGTGTGTGTGTGTGTGTGTGAGCGTGCGTGCGTGCGTATAAACTTAAAAGGCATAGGCAGGTGGGAGTAATGCATTATTGAGATATAATTAGCATTGTACGATATTGCCCCTTTAATTGTGAATCGAACATACTAATTGGAATGGTATTGGTTTGGTAATTAACGGCATGTCTCTCCAACGTTGCTATAGCCAGCTGGTTTCTAATCACGTCAATTATAGAACAAGAGAAAAGCAAAACAAAACAAACAAAAGTTATTAGCAAAATATCGAATAAGGGCTATTTTCCAAAGACAAACATAGGTGGCTTCGCGACTAACAATAAATCAACGTGACTTTGGAAATGGCTTTATATATTTCTTCCTAGACTTCTGATATTATTTATCAAACGTAGAAGTGAGGGTGAAGTTCGGCGAGTGTTTAGGGCTTAAATTGTGCTATGCCGCAGAAATGATTGCAACTCTCACAAAGGCTTTTTATTGATCTGTGCTATTTCTTTAGCTATTATAAAACCATTCCATTTAAGTATAAGACATAATTCACAACCAATGAAACATCAACAGTTCCGCCGGATTCTTCTTTTGTTGTTACCAATACTCGGAGACTCCGCACGCTATGAAAGAAATGACGTCATCACTGACGTCACGTGTGCGTCAAGCGATGTGCTATTTTCGGATACAACCCACAGCATCATGGGTTGTCTAGCAATGTGCGACGCAGTTTCTGGTTGCTACAGCATTTTTTACACTTCTGGGACTACTTCTTGTGTGGGATGTAACGCGGTGAATGAATCTAACGCTGCACTACTACCTAGTCAGCCCGGTGCACTACATTATAGCAAACCAGGTAAACGAGGAAAGGCATTTTTATAAAATCTTCTTAATTTGTTACAATGTTTACGGTTTTAAACATACAAATTCATCATATAAGTTTATTAGATAAATTTACTTTTCATGTGAAATGTCAAGGAAATTAAAAAAAAATCCTGAAAAAAGAGAGAGTTTTTTTCAGTAGATTACACATTTTATGTATTTTGTGAACATAAGTCTTCAAGAAAAACACGCAGATTGTGCATTTGTATATGAAACAAAAACTGTACTAGTGCATCTAATCTTTTAAATTAAAGGTCCAACGCATTTTCTCCACCAACACTTTACAATTTAAAATGTGACACATATTGAAAGAGGGTGATACAATATAGGAGAAAATATAACAATGCCTTTCAGGCTGAAAATTAAGCTACACGCAGATACAAAAGTATATTGCGCCATCTTATTTCGATTAGATTTTATTTTATCCGGCGTAGTTGTTTAACATTCTGCATTTCCTTTATTTGCATGTAAATGATTTTGTGACTTCGCCGTGTTGTGACCCTATTATATGGCCCATGAAGCCCATCCGTATTGTATCCGACTTACGCATGGAATGGAAAGTCCTGGACATTTAAACATTAAGGAAAGTTCTGTAAATGTTCATTCAAATGCGATTTAAATCAATTTAACTTCGTCTATTACAGAAAAATAATGCAACAATAAACAAGAAATGTGCTATTTAAAGGTGGTATTCAAAAGTTTACCAGTATCAAATGCATGTAAGGGGACATTACTCTAACTTAAAAACTACATTCTTATCTCTCTTGTGGGTAGGTATTTGGTATATACTTACTGCAGAAAATTAAAGATTTTCCACTTTTAAAACTTTTGAGAAACACTTAAGACTTAAGCATGGGCATAAAATGGAATCTTATTGATTGAGGTACGAGTTAATTAAAAAGCTTAAGCTCTTATTTGCAAAATAGGCAAATTAAAATTAAATTGAGTATATTTCTTATATGAGTATATGACGATACCTTCCCACAAGGGAGATAACTTGCTTTCATTTCGAAAACTGGGAATACTTGAGACTAAGTTAATACGATTTTGAACACCACCTAAATTGTAAGACATTGCCTAAATTGCCAAGTCATTACAATTTTCATTCATTCCAAAACTATATTCAGGTAACAATTACTTCTTTTTGGTTATATGAGAAAAATATTTGGTACAAACTGTCGGATACCAAATTTAATGCCCGTTTATTTATTTATTTATATTTATATTTTGACTACGCCACTACACATATATTCTTATTTTATATTGTAGTACTAGTATATACATGTACAGTATGTAGGTACAATGATACCATTTAGTGCAGTCCATATAAAAATAGTTTTAAAATGGTGTCAATCACGTTCTGCCTGCCTGTATGTCTGCCACTCCACGTATTTGAACACGCACGACGCACGTTGTCGCGTACAGTCGCATTTTCTCATTAAAAGCCTGATACAGGCGGTTTTGACCAAAACTATTTTCCTTAAACAACCAATTTAATTATTGTTCTCTTAACAGATCCCGCGAAATGCAATTATATTGATGGCCTACACCTACGTGAAAAGTGAAACATAATGTCACAATCGTCATTACAAAAACGTATTTCCTATCTGAGCCACGCTACAAACTTAGGTATTTTTAGACTTAGAAAACCACGTGACCGCTTATATTTGAAGTCATCCAGGTCATCCGCTCTGACGTCAATGTCTATTTTTAGCAGAAATCCCAACATAAAAACAGTTATCTATAGATAAAAAATGGACATTTTGAGTGCTCATTAACTAGATGTACTGCCTTAAAATTGAGCTACTGTTTAAAATCATCTTAGCTTAGACTAAAGTATGATATTTCTGGAGACATTATGCACAAATACCCCAAACAGCGGTCAGATATTGTTACATTTATTTGATACAAGCGAAACTGTCAGTTACCACCTTTAAGACATCATTAACAACCATTTTGGAAACAAAAAACCCGGACCAAAAACGCTGTGTTATACAAACATATGCAAACTAACACATATAGACAAACGGCCTTACGGGCGAACAGATCGACGGACGGACGGACACAAAGAGAGTCACTTTGTATCCAGCAAGGTGACAAAATTTATCAAAAAATATTTTATTTTACAACACGTTTGGCCATTTTTTACCAAATTCGTATAACGACATAAATTATGCGACCATCCGTAGCGAACCTCGCACGTGCAGCCTAAACTTCCCGGATTATTCTTAAAAGCAAAATCTATGTAACTAATTTGATTAAAATAACAGGTCAAATATTATCGGCTTTTGGTCCGGATACACGTAAGAACGCATATCTAGCATTCCACATTTTCACGGGGAACATTCACCCGGATCCAACTAGAAGTAAATGTGCAAAATCAGCATTCAAATTCAACATTTTTGGCTTCTAAGGGACAATTTCATTTATTTAATCAATATAGCAAATGCTATGTATGGATTGGAAAAATCAATAATTATACAAGACTACATAGGGGTCGGTTTGGAGTCATTGATTGACAGGTGACGTCATCCTAAGCCCCGCCCCCTATGATGACGTGTCAATGAGTCATCACGTTATATTCACCCCGTCCATACTTAATGACACATCGTGAGTCATAAGCCCCGCCCCCTATGATGACGTGTCAATGAGTCATAACGTTATATTCACCCCGTCCATAGTTAATGAGTCATCGTGAGTCATAAGCCCCGCCCCTATGCTGACGTGTCAATGAGTCATAACGTTATAATCACTCGCCCATCCTTAATGAGTCATCCTGAGTCATCACTTAGCGTGAGAACCAGAAACGCCACGTCCCAACACGACGTTAGTGACGCGTCCTTAATAGTCTATAGATAGTAACATCGGAGACGTAGCGTGGGAACCGTAAACTGTCGAGACAATTACGACCCCCAATCACATCAACATTATAACGACGCTTACCTTTAGTTTAAAGGTATCAATGAGACGTTAGCCGAAAACAAAACATCCATAAATGATAGATAACGTTATTTCTTAACGACCAATAGCGTATGAGCGGATTGACGTAACGCTTCTATAACGCGAATTTGACTGGTTACTTTACGTATGTACCGTTAGATAGACGTTACACCCAATTATAATGTAGCACGTGTCTAGGGACAAGATTATTATAGGCTTCTACTTTGGGTAATCGAGCATCCAGTTCCGTGCGTTGTACGCTCACGTATTTACGATTAAATACGATCATTTGTTTTGTGATTTTTGGAGAGACTAAAAAGGTACATAAAACTTATGTTAGAATGTTTTAACTAGATGATCTTTTGTGAACACGATAAAGCAATAATATGATCCTTCAGAAGGTATCAGCGCGATGTAAAACACGTGTCTACTAGGAACCTGCTGTTAATTAAAGACACGAAACTAGATCGGGGGCGGTAAATTTCGTCTGCTAACACAATGCCTCACGGTTTTATGATAGAAATCTCCATCTCTCACCGCACGCATTTTAACAGATTATACCATTTTTAAGGGGTGTACCTACTTAAATGCACAGTGATTAAGCAAATTTAATTATCCGATTTCTTCTCCGCACACATACATATAGATACAAGAAAAGAGTAACAATGTTAGAGGTGAGCTTTTCGCAACCCCTTAATCTGATATGTTTCATTAATTTCAAAGTCTGGTACTTTTATCTCACTGATAAGACGTTTTAACTTTTTCCGCGCAATAGTCGCCATTTGTCTACACAGCAAACTGTATACTGATGCTGGGTTAATAGAGTAGTCGCGTGTTAATGTCTTTCAGCACGCGCTTATGTTAAGCACGTAAGTAACTTTATTACCAACAGCAGCTTTTAGAATTAATTTATACGTGCATTTCAGTTTTAAACATAAATTATTTTAGCTGTCCTTACTATCATGTTTTGTTATCCGTTTAAACATATGTATTTACTTTTCTGTATTTTACCACCATTGCAGTGATAATTGGTAAAAGAATTTTCTTACAGAAAAATATTATATAAACCTTCGATAATTTTATTATAATATGAGCCCAAATTGATTATTAATTTATTAAAGGGGTAACAAAATAATAAAAAAACATGTATTTTTTTTTACTTAGTTTATTTTTACGTTTTACTTCCAAACCCCCTCCCTCTCTCAATTTAATTTTTTTCCAACTCTTCAACCGTTTCTCTCATTTCTCGAAGTGTTTATATCGCTTCCATCTGAAGCAAACAAAAAGATGGAATGTTTTTTACTCTCTTGTGGTTGTTGAACTCCACAATTAGATACACGTTCACGTAAAAATACTCAAACGTAATGGTCAATAACCGGATTAGATCGTTTTATTTAATTATTGTATGAAATCGTACCAAATACGTACCAACTTCACCTCATTTTCCCAGCGATTCGTAGGGAAAAAAAAGAAGAAAAAAGTTTTGTAAGTCAAATTTATTAACGGATACAAATACTCGACAATTTACTTTAATGTGAGTAAGTTTTAAACATTCGCTTCATTCTTTTGAAGTACATTAATCATTATTAGTTGTAAGTGGGTTATGAAATACAAGTACTATCAAAGATAGATAATATGATCTCCCCATTTTTTGTACTTATTGAAATAAAATAAAATATTTCTTCGTGGTAAAATGATATTAATACGTCATACTTACTGAGCATGACCAATTCATGCTCTCATTTCTCTTATCACGTGGCTGGAAAAAAAAGGTTTCCATTCTCTGCAGTTTATTGTATGTATTTTTTCTTTTTAAATATATATTAGAATTTACGCACGAAAACGTCAATGTAAAACTTTTTTTTTAATCTTCCTTATATATCAATTCAGTCCTCTTTAGGATAAAAACCACAACAACAGTGTCGTCGCGTTTTAGTTTGTTTTTTTTACAAATTGATATATAAAAGCTATTCATGGATAAATTTCTTCTGAATTAAGTAACAAATTAAACTTACGGAGCCTCCTCGTGCTGACCACTGTTCTCACGGCGAGAGGCTGTAAATTTATATGTGATGTGATCGACTATTTTTATAAATACCTGGTTCTACGGTATATAAAATACCAATAGCTCATCCCCTTTAACAAATTAATCATCACTTATTTTGCTTAAATAGTCGTTTTACTACGCGGTATTACAAATGATTTAAAATAAAATCTATCAACGCTAACGTATTCAGTAATCGTCAAACGCTCGATAAAAGGTGCATGTTAAGGGGTAATGTGGATATTTCCCGAGATGTAGTCAAATTTAACCTTAAATGGTTTATAACAAGTTCAAGTGTCCACCTTTATACGCTGTATACATTCTTTAAAAAGATGATTACGTCACTCCGTTAAAATCATCTCTATACTAGACCAGAGGATTGACCACTGTGTAGGGGACTGTGCCTCCGTAAAATAGTTCCGCTTAGGATTTACGATATATGAAACTTACGTCAAATATACCATTTATGTGTATACGATTAAAAAGTTAACTGTATATTATCACTTAAAATGTATATCCGCTACATTTAGTTTATTCACTTGGAGCGATAAGCAAATATTAACAGCAGGTCAATCTTTCTACTTTTACTTTCTCTTTTAGTGCTGTCTCATGATGCCTAGCGCGTTAGTACAAAGGTCAGTAAGACCGGTGTTTATATATGGCGCTGTATATCGTTGAGCGCACCGAATGAGGCAAATTTTGAATTTCGTTATTAATCCGAATACGCGTTTCAAGAAACGTTACATGTACTTTTACGATTATACTTATACGCTGCTTTACGTTTAGAATAAAGCGTGACACCGTTAAATCTAGACCCGATGTAAATTCTCTATTCGATTGATTATACAATATATATACAATCTTAGCTCTTCAAAGTCATACTTTTGAATGAATAAATAGAATGACTTGTCAAATACATATACCTATAATAATTATTATAACTATTTCCAACGTCTCGAATATAAAAGGTGAAATGCAAACGATCTTGTTTTTCCTTAGTTTAGTCACTACAAAGTGAGCATCACAATGATTATATGGACCAAGTTATTACCACCACTACCTCAACCACCGCCACCTCCACCACCGTCACCACCACCGTCACCACAACCACCTTCACCACCACACCCACCACCACCACCACCGCAACCTCCACCACCGCCGCCACAATCACCACCGCCGTCACCACCACCACCGCCGCCATCTCCACCACCAATGCCACCATCAACACCGCCTCCATCAACACCGCCACCACCACCACTACCAGCGCAACCCCTACCGTCACCGCCACCACCACCAACGCCATCACCACCACCACCTCCACCAGTTCCAATACCACACTCAACACCACCACCGCCACCACCACCGCCACCACCACCAACGCTACCTCCACCGCCACCAGCACCAACGCCATCACCACCACCACTTCCATTACCACACCCAACACCACCACCGCCACCACCACCAACAACAACATCTCCACCACCACCACCACCATCAACACCTCCTCCATCAACACCGCCACCACCACCACTACCAGCGCAATCCCCACCGCCACCGCCACCACCACCAACGCCATCACCACCACCACCTCCACCAGTTCCATTACCACACTCAACACCACCACCACATCCACCACCGCCACCACCACCGCCACCACCACCAACGCTACCTCCACCGCCACCAGCACCAACGCCATCACCACCACCACTTCCATTTCCACACCCAACACCACCACCGCCAACACCACTACCAACAACAACTCCACCACCACCACCACCACCAATACCACCTTCACCGCCACCACGACTACTAACACCTTCACCGCCACCATCACCACCACCGCCATTACCGCCGCCACCACGATTGACAACATATACCATATATTTCTTTCCTTCTAAATACATTTGCAACGAAACAAACTAATGTAGTTTTTAAAAAGTATTCTTTTTTTCACAGAACCGGAAACACGTTTTACTGCTCCCGATGTAAATCCAAGTTTTCGCCCTACGCCTCCTACGCCAGACACATTACTCGATTGATTATACAATATATATAAGTTGAGTTCTTCAAAGTCATATTTTGAAACGAATAAATAGAATGACTTGTCAAAAACATATACCTTTAATACTTATTATAACTATTTCCAACGTCTCGAATATAAAAGGTGAAATACAATCGATCTTGTTTTTCCTTAGTTTAGTCACTACAAAGTGAGCATCACAATTTCAATCTGATTATATGGACCAATTCATTACCACCAATACCTCAACCACCGCCACCTCCACCACCGCCACCACCACCGACACCACCACCGCCACATCCACCACCTCCGCCACCACATCCACCACCACCGCAACCTCCACCACCACACCCACCACCACCACTGCCTCCACCACCGCCACCACCACATCCACCACCGTCACATCCACCACCTTCGGCACCACATCTACCACCACCGCAACCTCCACCACCAAACCCACCACTGCGTCCACCACCGCCACCTTCACCACCGCATCCACCGCCGCCACAACCAACACCACCACCGCCACCACCTCCACCACCGCAGCCTCTACCACCACCGACATCACCAGCGCTACCTCCACCGCCACCACCACCAACGCCATCACCACCACCACCTCTACAACCACACCCACCACCACCGCCACCACCACCAACTCCACCACCACCATTACCACCTTCACCGCCACCACCACCACCACCACCAGTACCGCCGCCACCACGATTGACAACATATGCCGTATATTTCTTTCCTTCTAAATACATTTGTAGTTAAAAAAACGAATGGAGTTATTCAAACGTATTCTTAATTCACAGAACCGGAAAAAAACTATTTACTGCTCCCGATACAAATCCAAGTTTTCGCCCAAGGCCTCCTACACCATACACATGGACACGCACGCGGCGCCTCCAAGAAAACGCATGTTATATATGTGCATTATTAACCTAACACATGTATTTTATAAATCGTTTAACAGATTACATTTATGTCGTTCATAGTTTGTATGATAACCTAGTTAGTCACCCATGATAAATTAACTAATAGGCAAAATAAATACAGGCGGTCTGGAGGCCCATTTGACCTGCTAAGTATACATCGGTCCACACGTACACACAAACACACAACACATGCGTTTTCTTTTTAATAATCTGCTAATGACCGACTAGCTTTTTCGAAAGCTGAAACTTGTCAGGAACATTTGAGCCCACCCCCTCTCTCACTGTCATTCTCCGCATAAATTAGCTTCAATGACCAACAGTGGGATATTTTTATCATACGATGATCGTAGTTTTTTCACACCTTAATTAAAATATAAACAATTTATTGTCGATTTATCAGCTTGCGTGTTTTAACATGAACTGCATTCCGCATTTCTTCTGGGGACAGGAATAATCAAACAGGGAGATTACTGTGTACTGTGATGGGAATCTTGTTATTTTGCTTATATACAATAAATCCTTCTAAGTATACATTTATGTTTCTGTTTATTTTTGACCCATTTCTATTATTGATACAATACGTTCGTTTGCGTCTTCTTTAACGCTTGGCATCAATGTTTTTCTTGTCAGATTATGTCCCTTTACTTTACTTAGTCACAAAAGGACATTCGTGCTTACGACTAGATGTTACTTAGACGGTAAAATATTAAAAATGAATGAGATATAATAGATATAATTACAGATTAGGGAGAATGTGAGAAAAACAGCAGCAGCAGCAACAACAACACAACTTGCGTTTAATTTTTTTAACAGCAACTTAAAACTAAGAACATAAGTCTTATATTAAAATAAACAGCACGAAATAATAGTCCGTCTGTCTGTTCGTCCGGAATGCTGCCTACTGTAGGTCCATAAAGTTGGTATCCACCATTTTTGACAACGTCTTTTGTTCTCAAACACCCAATTAAATAAAGGCTACCTGAAAAAAGCAGCAAAATGCTATCTATTGATGCCCTACGTGATTACAGAAGGCTCCACGCTTCAGAGTGGCATCAATAATAGACGCCTAGTAGATAAACTTTGTGTTAAAACACTAGTTGTTTTTATCGTGTATGATCGAAATCTAAATTAAGTTATTGAACGGCTAATAATTTAACATTTTAAGCTCTATATTAATACATTGAAAGTCTACTTAATTTACGTAAGAACAATACCACGTGTCGGACTGCGTGACATAAAATATATATGGAACAATTAACCATCGTCTGTAGTAATGCACCCACAATGCAACGCTTCGAAGCTAGACCATAATACTGTCAACAACAGCTAAGAAAGCTCTACTATAAACAGGAAAATAATAGTAACCTTAAAAGACCAGTAGAGGACCACGAATGAGGCGTTCAGCCGCAGAAGGGGAAAATGTGTTCATAGCTTTAAAATGGTTCCATTATTACTACGATTTACCTCCGAGTCATATTCGTAGAAAAGGGCAGAGTGATCCTAATGACTGACACGCTTCCGCCGAAAGTGCTCGGAGGGGTGTGGCTAAAGTTATCACGTCACGGAGGCGGGTATAAATACGGCAACGAATGTTTATTCGATTAGAAAACCTTTGCTTGTAAGCTCGTCTTTTTTTCCCTCAATGCACAAAATGGCATCTTCGCACCCAGACGTAGCGATATCATTAACAGGAAAAGTAATGGTGACAGAGACGTATGTCGCTGATTATATGAAATGGTGGATGAAACCGATTACGGAGAGAGGGCCCAAACCATCAGCTGTGATTCATAACTTCTCCAACAAAAACATATGGCGAAAAGGTCCGCCAGACGTATCGATTCATCCGATTATGCCTACTGTCTTCCGTAAAGAAGCATAATTCCGCTATGTTTGGGTGTATTCACAAAAGCGGCTTCAACGGGTACAAAATACGTCTCATCAGGATATCATATCTGCATTGTTTTTTGAAAAGAACTGATCTGGATGGATAAACTGGATAAGGTTTTAAAATAAAACGTAAGACATATCGATCCAGAAATGATTTTAACTCTCATTCGACCGATTTTATTTAGAACTCGAGCTCTTGAAATGCAACACTTTTTAACGGATAAATAAAATGTCTAATATATACCTAAAATTATGATCACTATTTTCTACGTCTCAAAATAAAAGGAGAAATACGAACGACATTTTCATTCTTATTGTATGCACCAAATCAACAGCACTACCACCACCGACGCCACCGCCGTAAACATATATATATACGGTACACGCCGCCGCCGCCGCCGCCGCATACAGAGGATAACTTTACGTCGCCGCCGCCGCATTAAGAGGATAACTTCACGTCGCCGCCGCCCCCACCGCATTAAGAGGATAACTTCACGTCGCCGCCGCCGCCTCGTTCAGAGGATAATTTTGTGGCTTGCGGAAAATTAACATTTAAATAGCTGTATCCAAGTTGGGTTGTCATATAAACTTACCGTTCATTTTTATAAAATACACAAGGTACGATTTAAAGAAATCTGAAACATGTGTAAATAAAAAAACAAATAGATGTGCACACGAACCAATCATATTATACCTATTACATTTCTAGAATGACAACACAACTCAGACAAATCTTTAAATGTGCATTTCGATATTGAAACAGCCAAGCTGCTTTGTATTATAATACGTAAACACGTTTAAAAGTTAAGTGGTTTATATGATAGCGCATATATATATATATCATATAATGACACAGGGTCCTTGGCAGTTTGATTTTAGCTCAGAGATTGAGGCTGGCGTGTCGATATGGATACAAAATAGATAAAACCATTCTAAGAAGACGATATAAGAACACATACCGTGTATACCACAACTCTATCGTACATAAAAATAACTTAAAATTTGGTTAAGAAGAACTCGTTACTTTCGTTACTTAGCCCCGACATCGTAGTTTTAGGTAATAGCCACAAAGTTATCCTCTCAATGCGGCGGCGGCGACGTAAAGTTATCCTCTGTATGCGGCGGCGGCGGCGGCGGCGGCGTGTACCGTATATATATATGTTTACGGCGGTGGCGTCGGTGGTGGTAGTGCTGTTGATTTGGTGCATACAATAAGAATGAAAATGTCGTTCGTATTTCTCCTTTTATTTTGAGACGTAGAAAATAGTGATCATAATTTTAGGTATATATTAGACATTTTATTTATCCGTTAAAAAGTGTTGCATTTCAAGAGCTCGAGTTCTAAATAAAATCGGTCGAATGAGAGTTAAAATCATTTCTGGATCGATATGTCTTACGTTTTATTTTAAAACCTTATCCAGTTTATCCATCCAGATCAGTTCTTTTCAAAAAACAATGCAGATATGATATCCTGATGAGACGTATTTTGTACCCGTTGAAGCCGCTTTTGTGAATACACCCAAACATAGCGGAATTATGCTTCTTTACGGAAGACAGTAGGCATAATCGGATGAATCGATACGTCTGGCGGACCTTTTCGCCATATGTTTTTGTTGGAGAAGTTATGAATCACAGCTGATGGTTTGGGCCCTCTCTCCGTAATCGGTTTCATCCACCATTTCATATAATCAGCGACATACGTCTCTGTCACCATTACTTTTCCTGTTAATGATATCGCTACGTCTGGGTGCGAAGATGCCATTTTGTGCATTGAGGGAAAAAAAAGACGAGCTTACAAGCAAAGGTTTTCTAATCGAATAAACATTCGTTGCCGTATTTATACCCGCCTCCGTGACGTGATAACTTTAGCCACACCCCTCCGAGCACTTTCGGCGGAAGCGTGTCAGTCATTAGGATCACTCTGCCCTTTTCTACGAATATGACTCGGAGGTAAATCGTAGTAATAATGGAACCATTTTAAAGCTATGAACACATTTTCCCCTTCTGCGGCTGAACGCCTCATTCGTGGTCCTCTACTGGTCTTTTAAGGTTACTATTATTTTCCTGTTTATAGTAGAGCTTTCTTAGCTGTTGTTGACAGTATTATGGTCTAGCTTCGAAGCGTTGCATTGTGGGTGCATTACTACAGACGATGGTTAATTGTTCCATATATATTTTATGTCACGCAGTCCGACACGTGGTATTGTTCTTACGTAAATTAAGTAGACTTTCAATGTATTAATATAGAGCTTAAAATGTTAAATTATTAGCCGTTCAATAACTTAATTTAGATTTCGATCATACACGATAAAAACAACTAGTGTTTTTAACACAAAGTTTATCTACTAGGCGTCTATTATTGATGCCACTCTGAAGCGTGGAGCCTTCTGTAATCACGTAGGGCATCAATAGATAGCATTTTGCTGCTTTTTTTCAGGTAGCCTTTATTTAATTGGGTGTTTGAGAACAAAAGACGTTGTCAAAAATGGTGGATACCAACTTTATGGACCTACAGTAGGCAGCATTCCGGACGAACAGACAGACGGACTATTATTTCGTGCTGTTTATTTTAATATAAGACTTATGTTCTTAGTTTTAAGTTGCTGTTAAAAAAATTAAACGCAAGTTGTGTTGTTGTTGCTGCTGCTGCTGTTTTTCTCACATTCTCCCTAATCTGTAATTATATCTATTATATCTCATTCATTTTTAATATTTTACCGTCTAAGTAACATCTAGTCGTAAGCACGAATGTCCTTTTGTGACTAAGTAAAGTAAAGGGACATAATCTGACAAGAAAAACATTGATGCCAAGCGTTAAAGAAGACGCAAACGAACGTATTGTATCAATAATAGAAATGGGTCAAAAATAAACAGAAACATAAATGTATACTTAGAAGGATTTATTGTATATAAGCAAAATAACAAGATTCCCATCACAGTACACAGTAATCTCCCTGTTTGATTATTCCTGTCCCCAGAAGAAATGCGGAATGCAGTTCATGTTAAAACACGCAAGCTGATAAATCGACAATAAATTGTTTATATTTTAATTAAGGTGTGAAAAAAACTACGATCATCGTATGATAAAAATATCCCACTGTTGGTCATTGAAGCTAATTTATGCGGAGAATGACAGTGAGAGAGGGGGTGGGCTCAAATGTTCCTGACAAGTTTCAGCTTTCGAAAAAGCTAGTCGGTCATTAGCAGATTATTAAAAAGAAAACGCATGTGTTGTGTGTTTGTGTGTACGTGTGGACCGATGTATACTTAGCAGGTCAAATGGGCCTCCAGACCGCCTGTATTTATTTTGCCTATTAGTTAATTAATTTATCATGGGTGACTAACTAGGTTATCATACAAACTATGAACGACATAAATGTAATCTGTTAAACGATTTATAAAATACATGTGTTAGGTTAATAATGCACATATATAACATGCGTTTCCTTGGAGGCGCCGCGTGCGTGTCCATGTGTATGGTGTAGGAGGCCTTGGGCGAAAACTTGGATTTGTATCGGGAGCAGTAAATAGGTTTTTTTTTCCGGTTCTGTGAATTAAGAATACGTTTGAATAACTCCATTCGTTTTTTAACTGCAAATGTATTTAGAAGGAAAGAAATATAAGGCATATGTTGTCAATCGTGGTGGCGGCGGTACTGGTGGTGGTGGTGGTGGTGGCGGTGAAAGTGGTAATGGTGGTGGTGGAGTTGGTGGTGGTGGCGGTGGTGGTGGGTGTGGTTGTAGGAGGTGGTGGTGGTGATGGCGTTGGTGGTGGTGGCGGTGGAGGTAGCGCTGGTGATAGCGGTGGTGGTAGAGGCTGCGGTGGTGGAGGTGGTGGCGGTGGTGGTGTTGGTTGTGGCGGCGGTGGTGAAGGTGGCGGTGGTGAAAGCAGTGGTGGGTTTGGTGGTGGAGGTTGCGGTGGTGGTAGATGTGGTGCCGAAGGTGGTGGATGTGGACGGTGGTGGATGTGGTGGTGGCGGTGGTGGAGGCAGTGGTGGTGGTGGGTGTGGTGGTGGAGGTTGCGGTGGTGGTGGATGTGGTGGCGGAGGTGGTGGATGTGGCGGTGGTGGTGTCGGTGGTGGTGGCGGTGGTGGAGGTGGCGGTGGTTGAGGTATTGGTGGTAATGAATTGGTCCATATAATCAGATTGAAATTGTGATGCTCACTTTGTAGTGACTAAACTAAGGAAAAACAAGATCGATTGTATTTCACCTTTTATATTCGAGACGTTGGAAATAGTTATAATAAGTATTAAAGGTATATGTTTTTGACAAGTCATTCTATTTATTCGTTTCAAAATATGACTTTGAAGAAACTCAAATTATATATATTGTATAATCAATCGAGTAATGTGTCTGGCGTAGGAGGCGTAGGGCGAAAACTTGGATTTACATCGGGAGCAGTAAAACGTGTTTCCGGTTCTGTGAAAAAAAGAATACTTTTTAAAAACTACATTAGTTTGTTTCGTTGCAAATGTATTTAGAAGGAAAGAAATATATGGTATATGTTGTCAATCGTGGTGGCGGCGGTAATGGCGGTGGTGGTGATGGTGGCGGTGAAGGTGTTAGTAGTCGTGGTGGCGGTGAAGGTGGTATTGGTGGTGGTGGTGGTGGTGGAGTTGTGTTGGTAGTGGTGTTGGCGGTGGTGGTGTTGGGTGTGGAAATGGAAGTGGGTGGTGGTGATAGGCGTTGGTGCTGGTGGCGGTGGAGGTAGCGTTGGTGGTGGTGGCGGTGGGTGGTGGCGGTGGTGGATGTGGTGGTGGTGTTGAGTGTGGTAATGGAACTGGTGGAGGTGGTGGTGGTGATGGCGTTGGTGGTGTGGCGGTGGCGGTGGGGATTGCGCGGTAGTGGTGGTGGTGGCGGTGTTGATGGAGGAGGTGTTGATGGTGGTGGTGGTGGTGGAGATGTTTGTTGTTGGTGGTGGTGGCGGTGGTGGTGTTGGGTGTGGTAATGGAAGTGGTGGTGGGTGATGGCGTTGGTGCTGGTGGCGGTGGAGGTAGCGTTGGTGGTGGTGGCGGTGGTGGTGGCGGTGGTGGTGTTGAGTGTGGTATTGGAACTGGTTGGAGGTGGTGGTGGGTGATGCGTTGGTGGTGGTGGCGGTGACGGTAGGGGTTGCGCTGGTAGTGGTGGTGGTGGCGGTGTTGATGGAGGCGGTGTTGATGGTGGCATTGGTGGTGGAGATGGCGGCGGTGGTGGTGGTGACGGCGGTGGTGATTGTGGCGGCGGTGGTGGAGGTTGCGGTGGTGGTGGTGGTGGGGTGTGGTGGTGAAGGTGGTTGTGGTGACGGTGGTGGTGACGGTGGTGGAGGTGGCGGTGGTTGAGGTAGTGGTGGTAATAACTTGGGTCCATATAATCATTGTGATGCTCACTTTGTAGTGACTAAACTAAGGAAAAACAAGATCGTTTGCATTTCACCTTTTATATTCGAGACGTTGGAAATAGTTATAATAATTATTATAGGTATATGTATTTGACAAGTCATTCTATTTATTCATTCAAAAGTATGACTTTGAAGAGCTAAGATTGTATATATATTGTATAATCAATCGAATAGAGAATTTACATCGGGTCTAGATTTAACGGTGTCACGCTTTATTCTAAACGTAAAGCAGCGTATAAGTATAATCGTAAAAGTACATGTAACGTTTCTTGAAACGCGTATTCGGATTAATAACGAAATTCAAAATTTGCCTCATTCGGTGCGCTCAACGATATACAGCGCCATATATAAACACCGGTCTTACTGACCTTTGTACTAACGCGCTAGGCATCATGAGACAGCACTAAAAGAGAAAGTAAAAGTAGAAAGATTGACCTGCTGTTAATATTTGCTTATCGCTCCAAGTGAATAAACTAAATGTAGCGGATATACATTTTAAGTGATAATATACAGTTAACTTTTTAATCGTATACACATAAATGGTATATTTGACGTAAGTTTCATATATCGTAAATCCTAAGCGGAACTATTTTACGGAGGCACAGTCCCCTACACAGTGGTCAATCCTCTGGTCTAGTATAGAGATGATTTTAACGGAAGTGACGTAATCATCTTTTTAAAGAATGTATACAGCGTATAAAGGTGGACACTTGAACTTGTTATAAACCATTTAAGGTTAAATTTGACTACATCTCGGGAAATATCCACATTACCCCTTAACATGCACCTTTTATCGAGCGTTTGACGATTACTGAATACGTTAGCGTTGATAGATTTTATTTTAAATCATTTGTAATACCGCGTAGTAAAACGACTATTTAAGCAAATAAGTGATGATTAATTTGTTAAAGGGGATGAGCTATTGGTATTTATATACCGTAGAACCAGGTATTTATAAAAATAGTCGATCACATCACATATAAATTTACAGCCTCTCGCCGTGAGAACAGTGGTCAGCACGAGGAGGCTCCGTAAGTTTAATTTGTTACTTAATTCAGAAGAAATTTATCCATGAATAGCTTTTATATATCAATTTGTAAAAAAAACAAACTAAAACGCGACGACACTGTTGTTGTGGTTTTTATCCTAAAGAGGACTGAATTGATATATAAGGAAGATTAAAAAAAAAGTTTTACATTGACGTTTTCGTGCGTAAATTCTAATATATATTTAAAAGAAAAAATACATACAATAAACTGCAGAGAATGGAAACCTTTTTTTTTTCCAGCCACGTGATAAGAGAAATGAGAGCATGAATTGGTCATGCTCAGTAAGTATGACGTATTAATATCATTTTACCACGAAGAAATATTTTATTTTATTTCAATAAGTACAAAAAATGGGGAGATCATATTATCTATCTTTGATAGTACTTGTATTTCATAACCCACTTACAACTAATAATGATTAATGTACTTCAAAAGAATGAAGCGAATGTTTAAAACTTACTCACATTAAAGTAAATTGTCGAGTATTTGTATCCGTTAATAAATTTGACTTACAAAACTTTTTTCTTCTTTTTTTTCCCTACGAATCGCTGGGAAAATGAGGTGAAGTTGGTACGTATTTGGTACGATTTCATACAATAATTAAATAAAACGATCTAATCCGGTTATTGACCATTACGTTTGAGTATTTTTACGTGAACGTGTATCTAATTGTGGAGTAGTCCAACAAAACCACAAGAGAGTAAAAACATTCCATCTTTTTGTTTGCTTCAGATGGGAAGCGATATAAACACTTCGAGAAATGAGAGAAAAGGTTGAAGAGTTGGAAATAAAAATTAAATTGAGAGAGGGAGGGGGTTTGGAGAGTAAAACGTAAAAATAAACTAAGTAAAAAAAATACATGTTTTTATATTTTGTTTAACCCTTTAATAATTAATAATCAATTGGGCTCATATTATAATAAAATTATCGAAGGTTTATATAATATTTTCTGTAAGAAAATTCTTTTACCAATTATCACTGCAATGGTGATAAAATACAGAAAAGTAAATACATATGTTTAAACGGATAACAAAACATGATAGTAAGGACAGCTAAAATAATTTATGTTTAAAACTGAAATGCACGTATAAATTAATTCTAAAAGCTGCTGTTGGTAATAAAGTTACTTACGTGCTTAACATAAGCGCGTGCTGAAAGACATTAACACGCGACTACTCTATTAACCCAGCATCAGTATACAGTTTGCTGTGTAGACAAATGGCGACTATTGCGCGGAAAAAGTTAAAACGTCTTATCAGTGAGATAAAAGTACCAGACTTTGAAATTAATGAAACATATCAGATTAAGGGGTTGCGAAAAGCTCACCTCTAACATTGTTACTCTTTTCTTGTATCTATATGTATGTGTGCGGAGAAGAAATCGGATAATTAAATTTGCTTAATCACTGTGCATTTAAGTAGGTACACCCCTTAAAAATGGTATAATCTGTTAAAATGCGTGCGGTGAGAGATGGAGATTTCTATCATAAAACCGTGAGGCATTGTGTTAGCAGACGAAATTTACCGCCCCCGATCTAGTTTCGTGTATTTAATTAACAGGTTCCTAGTAGACACGTGTTTTACATCGCGCTGATACCTTCTGAAGGATCATATTATTGCTTTATCGTGTTCACAAAAGATCATCTAGTTAAAACATTCTAACATAAGTTTTATTCCTTTTTAGTCTCTCCAAAAATCACAAAAACAAATGATCGTATTTAATCGCAAATACGTGAGCGTACAACGCACGGAACTGGATGCTCGATTACCCAAAGTAGAAGCCTATAATAATCTTGTCCCTAGACACGTGCTACATTATAATTGGGTGTAACGTCTATCTAACGGTACATACGTAAAGTAACCAGTCAAATTCGCGTTATAGAAGCGTTACGTCAATCCGCTCATACGCTATTGGTCGTTTAGAAATAACGTTATCTATCATTTATGGATGTTTTGTTTTCGGCTAACGTCTCATTGATACCTTTAAACTAAAGGTAAGCGTCGTTATAATGTTGATGTGATTGGGGGTCGTATTTTGTCTCGACAGTTTACGGTTCCCACGCTACGTCTCCGATGTTACTATCTATAGACTATTAAGGACGCGTCACTAACGTCGTGTTGGGACGTGGCGTTTCTGGTTCTCACGCTAAGTGATTACTCAGGATGACTCATTAAGGATGGGCGAGTGATTATAACGTTATGACTCATTGACACGTCGTAATAGGGGCCGGACTTATGACTCACGATGACTCATTAACTATGGACGGGTGAATATATCGTGATGACTCATTGACACGTCAGCATAGGGGCGGGGCTTTTGACTCACGATGACTCATTAAGGATGGCGGGTGAATATAACGTGATGACTCATTGACACGTCAGCATAGGGGCGGGGCTTATGACTCACGATGACTCATTAACTATGGACGGGGTGAATATAACGTTATGACTCATTGACACGTCATCATAGGGGGCGGGGCTTATGACTCACGATGTGTCATTAAGTATGGACGGGGTGAATATAACGTGATGACTCATTGACACGTCATCATAGGGGGCGGGGCTTAGGATGACGTCACCTGTCAATCAATGACTCCAAACCGACCCCTATAGTAGTTTTATAAATGACTAAATTTCAAGACAAATTTAAAATTTACTGCATTTTACGTCAGACATTTTAAAACGATTATAACTTTTAATTATGACTAGGACTATGTTTGCTTAAAGATTATCAAAACGATGATTATAAAAAGAAAACAACAACATTACACTCCTATTCCATTTATGTTCGTGGTGTATGTGCGGGTACATATTGAAGGCATATAAATAATTAAAACTGAACAGATGTGATTATATGTTAAATATTTCTTAATATATATTCTAATGCTAGTACATTACTTAATCCCTTTTAAGATAAACATATACATAAATTATCGTTCTTTCATTAATCAATGTCAATAAGCAATATATCATGTATCATTTAAATATCTAAATATGACCAAAAAAATCGGCGCTGAACGCTTGACTTGACATCGTCATGTTACACCCCGCTCGGCATATCCAAATAGTTTGATAATACATTAAGAATATAATATGTTATCTAGCAATGTTAACCATGGAAATACACATAAACAATGAATAGAAAGCAACGTCAATATTAGACAACATCAAAGGTGCAATAATAATTATCGCAGTATTTCCAAAAGGAAAGAGGCGAAGCTGCTCTTCTGCTTATAATGGATACTTACACATTGTCAAATATGTAATTAGATCTCCGGTTTTTACTGTTTGATTTTAACGCGACTGTATAATCAAGTAGCACCTCTGATTACAACAATATATGTTGGCAAGCTATTTTTCAAAAAAAACTTTTGCTGTTGCGACCCCTTTAAGTATTTTATATATTACGAAGAAAAAGTAAGAAAGAAAATAATTTCATAACAAAGATACTTGTAATGATGTTTCAAACTTTCCTACAAGAGCACGAAACGACAGTATGCGGTTTTAATAGATCTCGTGTAATATATCTCTACATCACAATGAGAGGTAAATAAAACAATCAACTTCATATCTACCTATAGAATTGCCGTTCCAGTAATATTAGAAATCTTCGACAGTATGCACTAATACAGATCTTTCGATGACCTATAAAATATGACATATGATCAGTTCGAATGATCAAACAAAACAGAATATTTATGCTGGTGGTTGTAACAATTGTTCTCACTAATGGAGGACAAATTGGGACAAATATCTATATATTAAAGAGCGATCTTCTTTAAAATCCTTCAGTTCTCTGGACTGACGTGTTCTTTAGTGCATTTTATTTAACTTTTTACGCGTTTTGCATGTCATATTAAACATTTAAAATACCGTGTTAGTAGCAGCGTCTATGCAGAGTGGGGGGATGATAAGACAAAATATGGCAAATATAAGATTATCATTATTCTTTGATCTATGTATCCATATAAACTTATGCCCAACCCCAAATATAATCGGAATTCTGATAGTTTAAAAATCATTCTAGCATTATATTATACTTTAAAACAAGAAAACACTCACCATGTTGTAACACAGATTGCCAAAAATAATAGACTGATTCTATTAAGCAGAAAAGGGGCGTTGGCTTACCAGCTTCAGGCTTAACTTGCGGCGGACTCTGCGGATAACATTCAAGGCAAAATCTTGAAATATGATTTAAGTTTTAAAGATATAAAATACTTGATTTGTCTAAGTCTAGTTGGTTAAAACATCACATTTACATTGCCTCGGTCAACATGTATATATATGCGTGCTAGCTACGTGTATTCCAACATGGTAGGGAGTAGCTATATATATATATATAACAATAGGAAGATATTCTTTAGCAAAAAAGACAAATCGTATGTTGTTTTTTGTTTTGCTCGATGAAAATTCTTGTATTGCTTATACTTTTGTAGCATACAAGTTGCTTTATCTATTTACATACTACGTGAGGCAGAGATATGATCTACATGCATTTTAAAATGAAAAATAAAATTGGAAATTATACATTTATAATTTTTCCCTATTTTAGAACTAGGACCTTTTAAAAAGTGTGTATTTAATAACCATGAGCTTTATTTGTTATTAGCGGAATCCTCCGCTCAGTCAATTTAAATAAAAATATTCAAATACTTCTAGTTTGCAGGGATTCTAGTGTGCTGGCAAAAAAGGAATAAGTGAAACATATTAAATAGCAACTTTATCGAATCACTTGTCTCAGTACAGTATTTCTTTTTAAAAACATTCTTCACACGAAATGGACACGTCTTTAAAAGACAATAATATTTTTGTATGGCATGCAAAAATAAATGAAGCACTCATGATTAATGCTCTTAAGTTTGTTATTTGGATACTCTGTATACTATTTATAGTCGTGAATACTAGGACGTACTTTTAAGCTTAAACGACTAAATGGTGATTGGTCTATCATTTATTTTCAAATTAAGGTAAACATTTAGTGCTTAGGTTCAATTTAATTCATTTATAAATGTGTAGATATCAACAAGAGGTTGTCAACGAATACCATTTTTCTGTCCAGATTCTCGGTAACAGTATCCGGATAGTATCCGGTTACCGGATGTTATGTCTGCATATACAAGTTTGAGACGATATAAATTGATCTTTGTTTGCCTACATTCTGTTCAAAACTGGGATAGAATTTTTTTTCATATGGTTGAATTTTGTGAACAAATACGTGGGGGAAATGTCGCGAAAACAGTCGAGTGAAAAAAACACACACACAAACCGGCGTCATAAGTTACATATGTTGTGCGACGTAACGGATATTGACCTTGTTTTCGGTAGTTATGCGATGGAAATGCATGTGCGCGCGATTCATGCGACACCGAAAACGTGCAGCTGTATATAATTTTACATAATCTTATTAGAATAAATAATATGATATAGGAAGAAAACAGTTTTGCTCCCTTTTTACAGATGACTTTTCTAAAATGGTAATGACAAATTTACACATGCTAGTTACAAATAAACAATGAACAAAAATAAAAAAACATCACATATCAACAAATATTTGAATGTTTAAAATGATTACTTTTACTGTGTGGCGTTATATAATCTTTGGAGAAACACATTTGTCATTGTTTTTTTCTGTTTATTGTATCGTATTTTACATGTATATATTTACATTTTAAAGAACATAGTTATTTGGGCTATAAAAAATCAGGATATTGCCAGAGAAACAGACAAAAATGTTAAATTCATATATGTTTCATGGGATTAAAACATTTTAACCTCGTTGACTTTTTCTGTCTGTCTTTTACTTTCCTTTCGTTATCTTCTTTCTTTTAAGTCTATTTATATTTAAATATTTATTCTATGTTTTTTATTCTTTTCTTCCCAATGTGAAATGTACCCTAATCATTTTTTAGATTTCATGTAAAATTGGTTGATTTAATTAAAAGGCTGATTTTTATCAAGATAAATCATTTTTCCAGCATAAAAATGAAAATGCATTTTTTAAAACTTAAATGAAACTAACAACATGTTTTTGGGATTTCGGAATGTGGAGAAAAAAATACAAGTCAAACAGTCCTAAGACAATTCCGGGAAGACCAAATGTTGCAGATGTTAATCTTAGATCTAATAATGTGATCGATAAATCCATAGAATGTGTGTAAACTAAACACTGTGATTATAACAAGGAAGGTGTATACATAGAAACATGGCAACCAGAAACATCTTGCATCCAGATCCAAATTATTACAGAGTTTAATATTTTGTCAAGTGTAATATTTTTGTATTTTTCTGTGTACTTTCTAATTATGGTCTCTAATTAGATGTCATTGATTTATTGGAATATGCCACCTGCTGTTATGCTGATGTGTGGCAAATGCAGTATTATTTTGTACATACATATAAATTTTGACATGGTAGTTTATTTTCAATTATAATTAATTGATTGAATTGTATACTCGCATCCCTTTGTTTTATTTACCCAACATTTTAAATTGTTATTACTGATGAATTAATTAGGATACATACCTGTATACAGAGTAGTTTAATTTTCCAATCTACCATGTTGCAGAGGCTCATCATGCATTTTCATTTTAAACGCACGCAAGCACACAAGCACACACACACAAACACGCACGCACGCACACACTCGAAAGCAATACTGGATCCGCCCCTGTGTTTGAATGCTGGTATTTGTGTGCGTCTATCAGCTGTGGTAAGTTTAGTTATTTTTATAAAGTATAAAGATCCCGGAACGATTCACTTTTACAAAGGACATCACGTGCACAAATCCATCTTATTTTTGTTAAGACCTGTCTACGTGCGCAGAAAGATCTACGCATGTGATTCCTTTGTCTGAGCAAGTTGTCCCAAGATATACAGACCTCAATCCAACAAAGAAGTAGGTGTGTGGTAACAGATGAATGGAAACATTTAATAAGACAAACAGAAGATGCACACAATGGAATGCTTTACACAACTCTGAACAGAACTATAGCCAGGAAGAACATAAAGTTTAATCTCGGTGCCTTTCAAATGGCAGTAACATCTGCCACCAAAACGGAAAATCATCAATCGACTAAACGAACGAGATTTGGACGAGATTATATTATTTTGATGTAGCTTTTAAAGTATACCTTAGCACAGTTTTATTCTAACGATAACGTCTGAGGAATGTTTACTTTCTAAATTAACTTTTTGGGGTTTTCTAATATGGCAGCATCCATGATTGTTTAGAAATATGAAAAGAAAACAATTGAACTCTGAAAACGACAATTTGTCGAAAATTTGAGTGTGCGCGGTTTTAGGAAAAAATAAATAAATTGTTTTGATTATACAACTTATTTAGCGGGAAAGGGGCTGAGGGAGAAGTGGCTGTGCGCGGTGATAGAATACGACAGAATGATGGAGTGTGGAACCAAATTTAGCAAAGACGTACAATAGATAATATTTCTTTTCAAAGTTATGTGCATGTATACGGTTAACCGGAAAGCAAACTGAAATCCGGGTACATGTGCGATATCCCGCTATCCGGTTAACCGGTAAACCGTTGACATTCCTAATTTAAAAAGTAATAAAGTATATCTAAACCTATTAACATCCGCTATTACTATTTCTGGCAATATATTGCTACACTGCTTGATCAGTGGATTAATAGTACTACTCAGATTCTGCTTCTGTGTGTGATTGTTTCAAATATAACCTATAACGGGGACCTTACGGCGGTCATATGTGTAAATATTTAAAACTCTATGCATAAACAGGAACCTGGTGGTAATAGTTTGTATGACTTTAAGAAGAAACTAGAGATCAACGGGGAGGCGTGTGTATGAAAATTTAAAAAAAAATGACAAATCGGCTGTGTATATATGGTCCGTACCGATGTGGTTAATTGGGGAAATGTAGCGTTCTTCTCGAATTGCACATTATCTTTAAATGCCTGTAGGCAAGGATTTCTGCAAAAGTACAACCGGGAACGTCCCCGGTTTTGGTATATGTCCCCGGTTAGCAGGTGCGTATTCATAAACTGTCCCCGTTTGACACGGAATACACACACGCACGCACGCACGCACGCACACACATACACATACTATAAGTAAATGTAAGTCTTTGTGCAAACAAATAAAAAGAAAGTTTGAAATCTTTTTCACCGTAAGATAGCGCTGGAAATTTTTATTGACATAAGTTAAAGCAATATGTTGCTTTGGGTCTGGTGAATAAAAAAGACGTTTGAAAGGCTTTCATCCTTTGAAGCCACACAACGTTGAAAACCTAATGAAATAAGTAGTTCTAACATGATAAAAACATTAATTTATAACAAACCTACTTTTTATCTCAGGAAAAGGGCTGTCTATTGAAACTTTGAACTTCAGCCCATCCATATACAGTTTTACATTATCAACGTATACGTAGTCAGTTAATTGATAGTAAGCATTTTTTATTTGGCGAACGTCGTATGTACATTACTCTTATAGGGGTGGTTAGCGTAAACGTGCACCGGTAGTAGTAACCCTGACATAAAGTTTTTTTATATTAATGTAAATTATTTTTTTGTGTGACTGTATTTGCTATAATTTAGATAATCCCATGCAAGTTGGTGCAAAACAAAGCTGAAACATTGTAGAGTTGTGAAAATGCAAAATAAGTGCACTTCTATGCTCAAAAATGGACTGATCCATTTAGAAACCATTTAGACCGGAACTGATCATTTCAGTGTAAATGTGCGGGTATACTATGCAAAAATTACGACGTATGATTTCAGGGGAGGATAACCTCTTCGCGACAGATAACTTTTCTTCGCATAGGCCTTCTTAGTTAGATCGTGTATTGGTCCTTCTCACAATATATAGTTTTGAGGTTCCCAAAGAAACGGGTTGTTTTTAAATTGCGTCCGGCCGAGTTCAGTCCCTGGCACCTCATAAGTGGGCACCTCAAAAGTGCCCCTTTGCTATAAAGATAGAAATGTCGCTGCACAGTATCGGTAAAAAATGCCGGCTTATCCCAATCCCATCCCTGCTAATAATAGACATAGACGTCATAGGAGATGACGTGGATGAACAAAAACATTAGTGGTCACATGGTTTTCTTGATTTAAAAATAGCTAACTGTGCAGCGTGGCTCAGATAAGAAATACATGTTTGTAATGACGATTGTTCACTTTTCAGACAGGTGTAAGACATCAATAGACAACATTTTAGGAGATCTGTTCAGACAACAATGGTTTACTAAGATGTATAATAAAACTATTTTTGGTCCTAACTGTCGGATACCACCTTTAAATGCAACTCGTTGACAGGTGTGTAGGTGCAAGAGTAGAGGTGTGGAAACACACACACTTAAGCTTAAAAATACTACGCTTTTAACGTCAATTTTGGTTGAGTGTTTAGGTCGAAGTTAGTGTCCCTGTGTACATCTATCTTGTATTTACTGCGAAAAAGTTTAATGGATTCATACCCCCACCCCACCCCCGACCAATATTTTCTGGATCCGCCCCTGGCTGAAAGAGGGGCGCACTTGGTAATGTATAAATAACTCTGAGTAGAGTGAAAGTAGATTTAGCATGCAGTAATAGGAGAGTAAACAATCCGAGCAAAGGACAATCATACGATCCGCATTTTATGTTTTTACATTATTGCGTCACGATTGAGACAAATCAGTGTAGTGTTATGACTGACGTGTATTACCGCATTCACAAATCGGGATACACGTACTAGGTTAGTAAAGTAAATTAGATGAAAAGTGTCGCAAGCTTTTAAATTCCTAACCCACAACCTATTGAAGGCCCCTTTGTTCACATCTCATCTAGTGATCAGACAGTTTGCCTGTACCAAATGCATGTAACAATATTTTCCACAGTTATGCGAAATTTAGGCATAATTTAGGCATAATTTATACTTTAGTCTAAGTAAAGACGATTTTGAACACTAACTATATTGTTAGACAGGACACCTGTCGAAAAATCCCTCTAAATATTCATTCTTTCCAATCATATAAATAAGCACGATAGTGATCTCTGCCAAAAATAGCTATAGACGTCAGAACGGACTATCCGGATGACGATAAACGTGATATCAAAAGTACGTTGTCACGTGGGTTTCTTAGTTTAAAAAAACTATCTCTTAGATAGGAAATACCTGTTTGCAATAACGAGTGGGCATTTATGGTTCACTGTTCACATGGATCTAGGGCACCAATGAACAGCATTTTGCTGGACCTTTTCAAGTAGCATTGACCTTGTGGCTAATTTGAGAAACAAATGTTTGGTCCAAATTATCGCATATCACCTTTAACGCAGTCCTGACGTATCATGTATCTAAACAACTCCGAACACAGTATTCAAACTGTTTAGTCATTTAACTTATTGTGTCACTAAATCGGCCAAACAGTATTGGGCAGTCCGATAACTAAGTTGTCTTCCCTTGAGTACTCTCCGATGCGCATGCGCATTAAAACTTCCGGGGTATAAGTAGAAATTTTATCAGCGTGTATAACACACACATCAAGTGATATGGAAAGTTGATTAAAGAAAGAAACAAAACCAAAATGGAAATCGACCGAAATATTGCTGAATATGTAAAGGTGGTTGTTTATAGCGGGAAGGTGGTCGAAAACAGAACTGTTTCATTGCATCGACTTCCTCAAAACAAGCGGCTGCGACGCATTTTGATGGTATTATAACACTTCGCCCTCCCTTAACTGGTAATAGTTCGCCCTTGATTGGTAACAGCTCGCCCGAGATAGGTAACAGTTCGCCCTTGCTACATGTCGCCTTCGGATATAAGTGTATACATCGAGAAAAAAAGTAAATTGGTTAATTTATTTATAACCATTCACATTGTATTTGTTTTCTTCGTCTTAATATACATTATGAGCTCTTCTGATATAAGTGTATACGCCACCCTTCGCCCTTAAAAATCTTTAAGAAATTAAGTAAAAAGAATGTAAACTTATTAATTTTTTATTATTTGACACCATTCACATTAAATTTATGCTTCTTTTGTCTCCTTCTTTATTATTATAAACACCGTATTATTAGCATCGTAAATTATTATATTTTTATTTTTCATATTTTAAAATTGTTTTAACCAAAGAAAAAAATCTGATCTCCCAGTACAATATACGAACTGTCACTGTTCCGTGATTTAAATGCAATGTTGCGACCTAAAAAATAATAATTATACTGTGTACGTGGTTTATTTATTTCAAATTGTATATAAATAAAATTCCGCTGTTGCAAGGATTTTAATGTTACTTAGTTGCATACATATTTTGTTGCAAATATTAATAAGGTTGTCATACTCAAGATGACTTGAGTATGCAGTTATCTTATAATTGCACATAAAAGCGTGAACGTTAATTGGTGTTTGCCTACGACATTATTGTGATGTTACCATTCGCACTAATCTTGATTGATAATTAGTCAGTGTGATCTTGATTAATGTTTACCGACATAGGCGTATATAAAATTTAAAATTAATAATTGGTCAGTGTGTGATTGTTAATTGATTTTGCCTAGTCATTATTGTGATGATAGCGTCAGCACTAATTTTGATTGATAATTAGTCACCATGATCTTAACTGATGCTTGCCGTCATAGACGTATATAAGTGCTTGCAATTAATAGACTAGTCAGTGATTCAATCTCGCAACGTACGCTAGCTTTATCACAATACAGTATGAAGAAGTCGACTAAGACGGCAACCAACTAATTGTATTTGTATGCATATCTTATAAATATTATATATGATACACTATATGACAAATTAAATCAAGTAAACTTTACTTGACGTCATTTTCCCCCTTCATATAACGCGTGGAAATGGTACACTTATATCCGAAGTACTCATAATGCATATGAAGCCGATGGAAACAAATACAATTTGATGTGAAAGGTGTCGAAATAATTATAGATAAGTTAACAAGCATACTTTTTGATTGACGTATACACTAATATCCGACGGCGACATGTTACCGATCAAGGGCGAACTGTTACCGATCAAGGGCGACCTGTTACCAGTTAAGGGAGGGTGGAGTGTTACAAATTCTTCTCGAGTTGGTGTCTTCTTTCAATTCATAATTGTCAGTAATATCTAGCTTGTGAGCGCCGATAATTCGCTCGATTAGCTGATATTCCCTTCAGGATCTAGTCAAACGACGATTCGCCAGGTACTTCTTCAAATCTGTTAGCTTGAAATGGTCCAATTCTTAGTTGTTTACACAAGCTTCGTTGATTTCTTTGTCCTTGTCCGCCATCTTTTTTTTTCACTTAGTCCCCAGGGGAGTAGCCTCCCTTTGAATTCAAGGGAAGTAACCGAGTTTATCGGACTGCCCAATACTAGTTACGCCGTGAAGTATACACAAGGCGTATATTGCGCAAGCGCAGTAAGAGCATGTGCGAGATAAATGGAAAACTTTATCAAAACAGATACAGTTTACATTCATACATACATGTAATCTCTGTACCCCTTCTTTTGAAAACCAAAAGGATTACATATTAACTGTAATTTTTGTTTACGTTTTTGTGTAAGAGTTTATAAAATGATAAGACTAACTGTGTCGTGCCCGCTTTAATAGTTCGTGCTATCTACGGAAGGTTTTATCTTCCATTTCACCTTATCGGTGCCTGCATGTCTTGCCCTAGTGTGTTCCGGTCTGGATAAGTCCTGGTTTAGCCACATGGAGCTTTCCCGACAGGCACGACTGCTGCTTCTGATTGGGCTTATGAGGTTAGTTTGCGCAGTCTTTACGTATTTAAACCAATACACACATAAGTTCGCCCGATGATATTTATGGCTTTGTTTGAGAAAACTTTATTGAGAGCTAAGCACATGACATTTAACAAAATCGGTGATTTTTGAAGCCCCGCCCATAAACACGACCTATCGGAACGCCAAAACAATTTTTACAGATAAAAAATGTCGAGGAGATGCGCTTGTAATAAGTTACACTGTACAAGTTACTGGGAGATAGAGCGAATTGGCCATTTGGTCATTCCGGTCTTTCCTTAACTGGCATACAACCGCAAGGATCCCATTTAGAGCATTAAGGAATGTGATGCAACGGTTTTTGCTGCCAAATTTTGTTATGAATACCGCATAGAACTGACGATTGCCACACTCAGCTTGTATCAGTGTGTGGTTATGACTCCAGTGTATGCCGTGCGTTTCTACTGGAAGACCAGTGTCCAGATTGCCACTGGAACGGCGAGTGTGATTCCCGGCATGGGCGCTGCAGCTGCTACGACGGTTCACGGGGCCAGATTGCTCCATAGACTGTGGTTGTCAAGGTCACGGTCACTGCAATTCAGGTAACCATGACAACGTAACGGTAATAACGTGATATTATTTCAAATACGAAAATAGCATATTTCAACATATTTACAAAAAAAATAAAAGGTTACCAATAGCACGCTATACGTTTCTTGTTTTCTATCAAGATTGTGCTTAGGTAAGCTATTGATTGATTGAGGGTGTGTTTATTTGAACTATTGTTTACTACTGATGTTTGTTGTTTATGTTGTTTATGTGAT